>VRYO01002355.1:27547987-27604142 GCA_009812075.1 Sialia sialis
CTAGTCAAAAGATTGGTATGAAGAAACTAGGTCCTGTGAGGTCAGATAACGTTGTTTAATGCTAAAACTCCTACTACTGCCCTACATGGGATTTGACAACCTTTCTCTTGATAACATCAGGCCAGGAGTCCAGTAAATCATGAATGTTGTCCAGTAGATAAGATAATATGAATGTGATCAATTAAGCTCAAGAAGAGTACTTCAGCAGCTAATAAATCCAGGTCCTTTTCCAGCCTATTCAATTATTGTTGCTTGTTTGACATATAGGTTTTATTTACAGAGGTAATCTTTAACGTATACTGTTTATATATTCCTAATCCAGTTTATATATTGTATCTTTTAAAATAATAGAATTTAGTTATTTATTAATTCATTTTAATTTTGAAAATATATTGTAGGAAAGTTGAAGTATTTAAGAAAAAATAGTAAGCTGGTTTAGGGTATCTTTCATAGCAGACTTATCTCCTCTCCTGCTGCTTTGCTGAAATTGTTCCATTAATTTTACTTCCCTTTGCATGAACGCTGTATTGACCCTGTATTAATAATGAGAACTCTGTATCCATTACCTGTATTAATAACAAGAAAACAGTTTTGTTTCTTTGTCTTTAAGGGGAAAAATGAGAACCTTTTACTTTTAAATGAAGAAAAGAAAAATCAAAACATACAGCATTTGGATATGAGGTTGCTAATTTGGATAATATATTTAGGTGTAATGTGATAGTTATGTAATGGAAAAGTTGCATGTGTACAGCTAATGCTGATAATGTAGTATTTAAGTTCTTTGACTTAAAGGAGGAATAGGCCACTGTCATCGTTTCTTCCACTGAATTTCCTGCCTTTTTATTCTGCCCCTCCTCTAGCTTTAATACACTTTTGCTGATTGCATGCATGAGCGTTTCACTTGCTTTGAAAGGGCATGTCCTGGAAAAAGCTTGAGAAGCAGCCCTGGTGCTGAGAGTGCTGCTTTCAGCCAGATGTGCTCTTATATCTGCCTAAGGCCTGAAAATTCACTTTCATTTTGCTTCTGCGTAGTCTTATGTTATCCATTCATTCTTTTCAACTACTGATTAATCTCTCCGTTGTTTTCCTTCTCTTTTCTTTTTACATTCTTCTCCTTGCCCTCTATCCATCATGTTGATACATGGTTAACAGAATGTTGTCAGGGCAGAACTAGTGAAATATCCTGAAGAAGATAACCAACATCACACTTCCAACTGCCAGAGCAAAGTCTGCTCAATGCAGTAGTTCAGGTATTGATGGAAAAGTTGGTTTGTTTCATTTTATAAGCTGCATTACTTTTACATGAAGTAACAACTGTTAAAGTAAGTTCTTCTGGGAGATGGTGTTCTGTATGTGTAATTACTTGCAATACTCAACATATTATGTTGGAACTCTATGTACAGTTAATTACATAGTGTTGCTAATAGTGTTGCTAATAATCAGATACTTTGTAGAAACTTTGAAATACTCAATTGTTACTGGATTCAGTACTGTACATTCAAAACATAGCTGGAAATGGGTGCAAAATTATACAATTCTGTCTCCTCATGGGAGAGACCATCAGTCTTATCAAATGCTTTGGGAATGTGTAATATCTGTTAGATCTGTATTAGAGAATAAATATAATATGGAGAGCTTCTTTTTGTGTTAATGTAATCTTAGCCAGTATGCCTAACAAAGCTTTTTAAAAATATGGCTGTATTTAAAATTTGCTTTGAATTCTGTCCATATTTTCTGATGAAATGCTTGGAGTAAGGACAAAAAGACAGACTTAGGTACAATTTCCAGTTACAATTTAGGCAGCTTTAATAAAGAATGAATTGCACAACTTTTGCAAATAAATTCTGTTTTATTACTCATACAGAACAATTTTTATGGAACTAAAATTGTATTCACTGCTTTACCAAAAAAAAGTATTCGTTTTGTAGTGTTGTGATAACTTACCAAGGCTCTTGCTTCTGCTTAGCATGAATAAACCTAGAATTATAACAAGAATTAGTACCTGATAAGGCTTCCTGTAAGGTAGTAAAAAACAACCAAACTGGTTTGTTTGTTATTTTTCCCTTTGCCTTTCATAAAAATCTGTTGAATGCTTTGGCAGCATGAAGTTTGTATTTTCTAACCGTTGCTATGTTTTCTTTTATGACAGCGGGTGGTGAAGGCAGATATTGTCAACTACAGTCAGGAGCCTGTGACCAGAACAGTTAACCCTCCCAGAAGCTCGATGTGTGCAGTTCAGTGACCACACTGCTCTCCTCTGGTTTGATACCTTTGCAGCCCTCCTGCCTTGGCACAGGCTCTGGGATCACCAGGAGCTTTGCTTTACAGGGACCAGTGCAAAAATGCAATTAGAGATTTCAGAAACATGTTGCACCATTGTCCATTCAGAAGCAGCAGGCAGTTCTTTGACTGGCTGAAATTCAAACATGAGACACTTGAAAAATTAAGGTCTATATTCTTTGAAATTATATTTAAATGAAACTGTATAACTGTATTTGTTTCCTCCTCTCTATTTGACTGATACCAGAATAAAAATGGATGAGAAAGCCCTGCATTCAAAATGCTTTTAAAGACATCACTGTGGAAAGGTATTTTGCCAAAGCATTTTAAAGATTTTTTTCTCCAGATATTTGAACTAATACTCAGCAAATTGTTACTTGGAAAAGCTGTTGTTGAAATAATTTTAAACACATAATATATATTTTATCTAGGGATAATTTTGAAAGTGTTCCATTAATATATATACACTTAGCGCAAAATGTATGAATGTATCCAGTGAGAAACAGTGCTTGAAATAAAGGCTGTTATTATAAAAATAATTACTTTTCTGAAGTCTCAAATTGCCTCCATGGATGGTCTAAAAAATGCTACTGTTTTTGTGTATTTTTATTACCACATCAGTATTACTTCTTGAAGTAATAGATAGGCTTATATGTCTTTATAAATATGGATGAATCTCAGTCAACAGTTTGGTCTGTAAATGATGAGTGATAGAAGCTGTTGATAGATCAATTATCATCAGTCACTTTAAGTATCTAACAGAAAGACTTTTGGCCTTGTACTCTTTTCTTTCGAATTTGGAGTAAATAACAAATAAAAAGCTGTGTGCTCTGTGATCTTCATACTTCTCCCCTGTTGCTTTTCTAGCAGTGCACACAGTTCTCTGCTGGCATGTCTGAACAGAAAGCTAAGGAAAGAAAAAAATTAAACTGTCTCAATTACCAAACTAGAAATCTTTTCCTATTTAAACTCTAGAATGTGCTTTCTAATAACTACAAGGAAACATTTGGAGGTTCAGAAAGTAATGAGGCTGTGAAGGAACCTTGTATATCGCAAGTGAAAATTATGAGCTTCTTCAAGTGAATATTGCTATTAAGCTGTTCGAGCAAGGGCTTATTAGTTGGAACAATTAAACAATTAGTAGTTTAACAAAATAGCTAAATTATTTTAACTGTGTTAAAAAAAGATTGCAGATGGCAAAAAAAATTATTAGCTTATATAACTCTGATATGACTTAGTGTGTATTGTTTAGCATTCCAATGTGGGAAATTCTAAGAAGCTGAGATACTGAGAAATTATGCTACACCAAGGCAGGTGTATGATTTGTAGTAAATTATTTATTCAAGTCTGTATTCTTGCTCCTTCCCATGGGTTCATGTCCCACTGCATTGCTTTACCATACTGTTAACTGCAGCTGTAAGGAGAACTCTCTTCCACTTCCACCAGGTGAAAACTCTCCTTTTCAGACTTTTTCCTAACTAGTTACTCTGTTCACAAGGTTATGGACTCCAAGGCAGGTGGAGAGTTTTTTTAAATCCTTAAATTTCTTGGTGTGTTTGTGGCTTCAACTCTGCTCATCTCTTCAAACAGTGACAGAAACTTCCCCCTCTGAGAAGCTGAGCACAGCGTGGCTCAGGTAGGTGGCTGTGGTCTTTCTCCAGTCCATGCGTATCCTCTTCATGGTCCCTCTTCCCAAGTAATATGTAGCGTGGTCTTAAACACCGAACTGCTTGGGTTATTTAAGTTTTTTTCCTTTTGAAAACTTCTGTAATTTTACTTTTCAAAAGAAGGTGCTTTTTCATAACTTCATACGCAGAGTCCATTATTACCTTGAATAATAAAAAATTTTTCTCTTATATTTTGGGTGTCCTGCAGTATGAAAGATGTTATGCATGTCCCAGTCCAGGCTGTTTTACATATGGATTTTATGTCTTGGTCTTTTCACATTTTTTTATTCTCTGTGCCTGTTTTTCTAGCTGTCTTTGACTCGTACATCCTTTTGTGTTTTATTCCTCTTGATCTTTTCACCAACTGCTATGTTAAAGGCCTACCTCCTCTGAAGATATTTTTGTTTATGTTTCCAGACTGCCCTCATTCTTCCTCCCTAACATACATGTATATTATTTACGCTAACCAGGAATCTCCTCTCTTCCATGCCCTCAGCCCCTCCTTTTGCTGCCCCTCTTAACCTCCTCAGCTTTTTGTATTGTATACTGACTTCCACTCTCTCTGCTTTTCCCTCCCCTTCCTGCCCCATTGAGATCCATTACCTGTCCACCTTTTAATCCTTACAAATGAGCTTCGCTCTTTTTGCTCAGCCTTTGAATGGGGACTCCACCTTGAGCCTTGGAATTCCAGCTGCAGTCTAAATCCTTGGCTGTGGTAGCTGCCTTTGAAGTGCTGCGGCAGCTGTGGCTGAAGATTCAGCACTGCTGTTGCTGGTGCTACAGCACAAGTACCTCCAGGCAGAGCAGAAAGGTCAGAGATGGTTCTGGTGGATTAAGCAGTTTGGAGAGAGGGAAGGGGAAGGCAAGCACTCTGGTGACTGGAGGAATAGACAAAAATCTAGTTATAGAAGGACTGTGTGAGGACTCTGGGTTGCCTTCTGTAAGCAATGTCCCACTACTATTGAGTCACATGATTCATGTAAAATAGAGTTGAATTGTGCCATATTAATGCACTTTAAAAGTTTGTTACAAGGTGAGAACTGGTGGAAGGCAATTCAGCAAAGAGTTGTGAAGTAAAAAAATGCAATGCTCTCCAAAAGTGAGGCGACATGTGCTCAACGTCCACTGACATGGGGAGTGGGCTGGGACGAGTGAAACATGTTTTTTCCTGAAGCTGAGGCCAGATGAAGGGAAGAAATGTGTTCAGGCCCTGATCTTACACAGATGCACGCTGGTGAAGTGATCTGCCTGCTCAGAGCTGTTGTAACTAACCATTTCAGTAACAGCTCCGCAGTTAAAGGTTGTTGCTAAGTTCAGCTCCTTGCTAAGGTCAATCTCTGCGATGTGGTGGATACCAGTGTGTTCATTGTGTCTGGCTGCATGGTAGAGTATCAGTCTTTTTAAAACATGGATCTGAAGCATTATGAGAGTCTTGCAACTTCTTGTCTTTTGTGGCTCTGAAGTTTTGTGCAGTCAAATTGAATCTGTTTCACAAACAACGGTGTGAAGTTATTTTTCCCTTGCAACCAGATGCTGTGAGTGCCAGAACCTGTGATGAGTTCACAGTCTCTCTGAATACATTGTTCTTTTGGCAGTTCATAAAAGTCATAAAAACACGTGAAGCTGCTTTTTAACCGGACTCTTTTTTTAAGTTTTAGACACCTACAAGGTCACTATGAAATTATGTGAAATGTGCTCATTTGAGAAATTTGATAATTGTCAGTGCCGTCTATCTGCATCATTACGCTTCTGAAAACCCCCTTTTCTTTAAATCATTGCTTGATTTGCACTGGAAGAGAAGAATTTTCACTTTTACAACATACAGCTTCTTTTAATGCAGAGCTAATTTGGTTGTCAGCAGGTGCACCTGATAGCCTGAAACCAAAAAATTTATAATAATATGGTCAAGAAAAAAATCATAGTAATATTTTAAGTTAGTTATTCTGCTTTTTTTTTTTTTTTTTGAGAATGGCAATTTAGATAAATTGCAGTTGTATTTTTCCTTTTTGCATTTATTTTATATTAGGAATATGGTTGGTTTTTTTTTCACACAAATTTATTATCTTTGCTTCATGAAGTTCTTGACGTTTTTACAGAGTCATAATAGAGAGTAGTGTTTAGTAGGTAAACATTGGTATATCTAATTTGGACTGTGCTGCTTATGTTTTGACAGATGATTGAAGTGCAGTTCTGTAACATAACAAGTTTAAAATAATGGGAAATTTTCTGCAGGGGAATTTTTCCTATTCAGAATACTTACATGTATTTCTGATGTAGCTTAACAGTTTGTATGAGGGGTCTGATAAATGTATTTAAAGCAGCATTGACTTTTATAGAAGTTATATTTACAAAGCTGGCATGATTAAACTACTTTTCTTTTTGGAATTTGCACATTATTTCCCAAGCAAAGATGTTATTGTACAATTCTGTATTCTTTTCTTTCTCAGTTCAAATACTACTGCTTAACATATAATCTGCTTTCTTTAGGCTGTCTTTATTTAAAACCAACTCATAACCACTTAAAATGTCAAAATATCTGAATGTTGCTGAAAAGAAAAAGCCAAAAGTTATCCATGTTTGCATAAGGGGTAATGGCAAACGTATAAGATTTAAACTCCAGTCCAGATAATTATCTGTAGGAAGCAAATTTATACTCTGATTTCAGGTGCTATGAATAGAATGTGATTAGAATTTAATGTGCTGCAGTTTTATTTGCAAAATACACAGGTCCTGTATAAAACCTCTTTTTATAAGGTACTCACTAGAAGCCTTGGGGATCCCTGTTTAACTTGCAAATGCCGAAGTTTGATCTTCCCCAAATAGAAGATAGTGAAGCTCCTGAGTTCCATGAACTGATTTCTATTTTCAGCTTCCCATAGAGAGCTGACTGTTCAGCCAATTTAAACTCTTTTTTTTTTTTTTCTACTCCACTTCATCTTCATTCGTTTTGGCACCATTTTGAACTGGAAAACTTCCAGTTAGCTAATTGGCCATTTGCCTTGTTTTATGTGGGGGTGATGTCAAGTGCTGAAATAACCGATTGACTGAAAGCAATCTTGTTTCAAAGGCTGGTCAGAACCAAACCTCAGAAGGTACAAATTTCAGGTTTGTTTTGTATTTAACTGCTACACAGCAGTCCTTATCCTAGTGGATGAACCTCAGAGAAGAATATAGATTTGAGGTCAAGAGCTTGTGTTTGCTCAGATACCGCATTTAGAGCACTGAATTCTGGAGGAAGTAGGAATCCAGATTTTTTTTTAATATCACTTTCAAGACTTCCTCTACTTCTACTCTGTAATGTCATACTAGCAATCAATGCTTTTAAAAAAATATTAATTCAAGTCCCCATTTTAAAAACAAAATGTGGTAAGTATACTTTGGTTCAGGAAAGTTTTTCTTTTAAGGATGAGTGGAAAAAACTGCTTTTTGTATGAAGTACCACTGGCGTAGTTGAAGATATTTAGTACATGTTAATTATCGTATTTGGTTGTTGCAATATTAAATATCCTATATTCTGCTTTCTACTTTTTTATTTAAAGTGTTCTTTAAAATGAGAATGATTTTAAATAGAAGATATAAATACCAAAGTAGTTTTAATTAATTCATGCCTCAGAAAAAAGTCCTTCAGACTGCTTCAGGCAAGCATTTTTTCTTTGCTAGCTAAACTCCATTTCTGTCCTTTCCTGGGCTGATCCATACCAGGTAGCTTGGAGGATCATGACCTACTAATCCTTTTTGATTTCTCGTGAGCTTTTAAAAACAAAGTAGACCAAGAAACATCAAAGGAGGATTTAAAAGACACACACCGTTCCCTGAAAAGTAAATGTTGCTTTGGAAAGCATTCTCTCCTTTAAAAAAGAGGTGAATGCTGTGGTTCAATACTATTCACCAAAAACACTTAAGCATATGCTCAAAATTAAGCATGTATTTAAGTTCCCTTGAAGTCTATGCTGTTTAAGTACACACTTGAAGCTAAATACATTCTGTCATACTTTGCTGACACAGAAATTCTGGCTCCATTGAAATAAATGCCTTTGAGGCTAAAGTTCTTTCAGGAATTTCAGTGTTGTTTCTTAAATTTTCTACCCATTGTGAAGGGTATAAACTAAAGCCACTCCCAAGTTAAAAAGAAAAAAAGAAAAAATATATTTCTCATATGATCAGTTGTTTTTCTAATATTTTCTCTAGCATTAATGATATGGAAATTGAAAAAATAGAAGTTGAAATGTAGCTCAGTTTTGTGAGCAGAACATTTACTTGACATTGGGCAAGTTGCTGTTTTTGGAACAAAAGCTTCTCAGATCCATAATGAACCAGAAACAAAAGAATCTGGAGGTGCTTGACAAGTCTCATTGCAAACTGAATTCCAACTGATAGTGCAGGAAAACATATCAAGTTCTCATTTGTAGTGTCTGAATTGCAGATCTGACATGGAGGATAAACATGAGCTGGTACTTCTTACTTGGATTTGGGGAGGTATTTGATCACCATCTTGGAAAAAATGAAGTGTGATTTCTGGAAATATTCCAGTATTTGTCGAAGAATGGTGAGGGAATGTTTAACTGCATAATGGAAACTGGAGAGAAATGTTGACATCCCACTCATCAATCCAATTGCTTTTTTATCTCTCCACTGTCTTGGAAAGAGAGCAAAGTGTAAACCAACGTTTGGCACAAATGGGCTGTCTGTGCCATTTAGGAACAATTTGCATGTAATTGGTAACAATTATACAGACAACCCATTTATAACAGGGAGTGAGCTCACAACCTAGCATAAACTACAAGAAAACGAATCATATCCCCCAGGAATCACACACTGATGTAAGAAAGGAAATGGAAGTTTTTCAGTTGAACCTCTTTACTGGTTTTATCACCCAGAAATTCAGGGATGCAAATAAACCTGTACTCAGCAGGTTATACATTCTCAAAAGTGCAACTTGTGTTTGTGCCAGTTAAGCTTGAATGTAACCAGGAGTCTTAAAGAGGGTGCTCTCTATCTTTTTTATTTTTACTGTGATTCTGCTGATCTTCCTGACTAAATAACCAACCTTTAAAAGTTCAGAGTATAACTGTGTTTCCATATGGTCAGCTGCTGAACTGATGAGGTGGCTTCCCAGTCTCCTCTGTCAAGGGCCCCTGGTGCCAGCCGGGTCCTCAGCAGCAGAGACTGAGGTGACAGGTAGTGGTGACACTAAAGTGCAGCTGTGCAGGCTTGGACAAGCTTCAGCCAGATACTGCAATTGGGGAAGTGTAAGTTAGTTGACTGACATGCAATTAGTTTGATTTGTCCATGTCAGCAGCAGTTGAATGTCTTCCCCTTGGATAAGACACTGACTGACTTTTTAAAAATTAGTTATTTTTTTCAGGTGGGTGTAAGCTTATTGCAGTTTTTCTAGTTGTGGCAACAGGCTGGATGTTTCTGCATCCTCCTGCTGTGGGCCATCTTTTCCTCTTTGGCTGAGAAGCTTGTTGCAGTGCAGACTAAGTAACCATACTGATTTGGGTTGGACAGTTTTTGATGCAGCTTTGAGAAAGTCTGAATACACATCCTTGTGCATTAGCTGACTCTGAGGAGCATTCAGTGTGGTGCTATAGTATCCATTCAAAAGAGGTGCTTATAAGCAGCTCATGATAATTTGGATATTTGTGATTGTTGCTCTACTCTTAACCCCCTAGCATGGTAGGAGTGCTGGGCAATGAAAATTGGTTAAATGGGAAATCCGGTTTTTTGCCTGTTCATAGGATTTTATTAGTCTAATTGCCACCTATGCACCAAGAAATTCAGATGACAATGTCTTTGAATGTATTCGGAACTGGACATTGTAGACCAGCATTTTCAATGGAAATTGGCAGAATCTTGGGCTCTGAGTTGAAGGAGCTGCAAATTCTCCCTGTGTGCATTTGTACAAACTACTTAAGCTGTCTATATCTTGGAACTCTTTGCAGGCTGACCACAGTACTCCATCCAGCAGGGCTGCTGTGGACATTTGTGGGAATGTCCTGTGCTAGTGTACTGTGATGGAGTGGTGCTTTGACTGGTTCCTCGTTTAGACATGGGATGCATCAAGCAATATTTTCTAGGATTCTCGTCAATCCATCGTGCAAGTGTACTGTCTGATAGTATCCCTCATATAGCCAAATATTTGGGACTGACCTGGACAAGGTGTATTTCAGGTAACAAATAGTCCCAAGTTTATAAAAGCTATCCCAGCAAGGTTAGTTGGCTACATATTGCAAGCCAAAAATTTTAAAAGATGTTGTCTATTTCTGTTCAAAGACACACACAATTGGCAGCTGAAGGCTAATGCAAGTGATCACTGAGGCATTCTGGCAAAGCCTGGGGATAGATGAATGCTTTGCCTGAGTATGCCTTAATCACTTTAGTCAGACTTGAGATTCTTTTAAATTAGTGGAAAAAATCAGTCTTTTTTCTGATCTATTCCTTTCCTAATTATTTTTGTAAAAAACAAAAAGTTACTGAAACCACTTTTCAAGAATATTTTTTTTTCTTTTACTGTTCCACTCATTGGAGCAGTTGTTTCTGTTGTGCTCTTCACATCTGCAGCCACCCTCAGCAGCAATCATTCTGAGCTCTTCTTCTATCCCTTTGTGCTTCAGCAGGAGATTGTACTGCTCACACACACGTGTATATCTGTGTATGTAAATATATGTGAGTGTCCATACGCTTGACACATGATGAGTGTCTTAGTAGTTGGTGCTAGCAAAGTTTTAATTGTTGGGTTTTCTCTTCACCTCTCTCTATTTACTCTTTTAAGCCAAGTGTTTCAGTACTGCTAGAAGTACATGTTAGACTATGTGGCTAAAACTTGGAAAGGCTTGCAATATTTAGTGATAGATACTAGACATAGCTGTCTCTAAGCTATATTGACTGCATTGATACAATAAATAAAGCAGGTCCAAGGAGCCTTGCAGTGCACTGGAATATTTTTACTTGTGGAGCATAAATGGCATGCCTGGACTCACCTTCTTTTATTTACATGGTGCAATAAGAGCTGCAGTGAGAAGTAGGGCAGTGGGAAAGTGGTTGGAGAATAGGAATGCAAACCTAGCACTTGGATGTTCACAGCAGTATCAGACTACAGTATTTCAAATCCTCCCTCCACTTCACTGTCATTAAGGCAGCACAATTATTTATTTATGTTGTAATCTAGACTAGGAAAATGATCCAGTTTAAAAAATGTGGATGAGGAGCATTAGAAGACAGCATCAGTGTGGCCTGGCATGCATTCTTTAAGCGCTGCTGAAGTGACAGTGAGCTGGAGCACAGAAGCACCACTGGACAGTGTTTAGGTGAAGACAACTCATGGAATCATAGACTAGGAAAGTGTATACCTTTTTATGACGTGCAGTTCTCAGGCCATCCAAAAGTTGTAAAGACAAGTGACCTTTTTTCATCCTGCTCACCACTCTCTGACCTCCTCTTGACATCAGTTCCACCTGCAGAAAGCCAGTCTGCAAACACATCCTTTCCTGGGCTCCTGGATATTCAAACCATCAATTGTTTTCCCTTTCATGTTGCTGTTAATGGGATAAACAGAACAGATATTGATTTTCAAGATTTTTTTTTTTTTAAATCAGCTGTCTCATCACAGAATATCTGGCACTAAAAGACAGGTCTGACTGTGCGCCATATAGGACATATTTCAGATGCCTAAAATGAGATGAGTACTTAAGCATCTGATTACAGGGCTAGGCTCACCTCAGATTTTGAAAATTTATATTTTTAACTTCTTCCTATATAAAATAATTTGTGTTTTCTTTTAAAATATAAATTTCCGTGAAGAAAGAAGATTACCTTAAACACAAAATGACTTGCCCCTTTTATGTACCTCTTTAGTGGTTTCTTGAAACAGCAGAGCAGAAAGAGAGAGGAGTAGCCCTTCTCTTTCTAGCTCTCAAAGTGAAGGCCAAACAAAGCCTCCTGGATTCCCAGGGAAAGCAAAAGGGAGTCTGTCCAAAATTTCCTGCTCTTCAAAATGGTATATTCATGTGCAGTGTAAATATTAATGCTGCAATATATGTTCAGTGTGAAGAAGTTACATGCTGGCATTGCAACACTGTCTGAGTAGGAGGCAAGAGCTAGGTTCATGACTGTCATGTTTGGTGACAATGCCTGAGCCATCGCTGCTAGGATCAGAGCATGCCTTGGCTGTACAGGAACTTCTGTGTTACTGAAAAATCCCTGCTTCAGTGCTTAATGGTGACACCTTGGCAGCACCCCATCAGAAAGGAATTCTGGTTCAATGCTGATCATCAGGCACTTAAATAGAGAGCCATGGACAGAGCTGTTGGTTCAGGGTCAGTGAGATTAGAAGTTTTCCCTTCTTTCAGATCAATACATCACAACCCAAGGAGATGGCTGGCACCACACTAAGGAGGGTTTATGTCCCTCACCTGCAGAGTGCCTCTTTTAGAAAGTGTTAAAACTGTGAGCAATTATAAAGTATTAATTATAATTATGGACAAAAAGCAGAGGCTCCTTGATTCAAGGTTGTTTCTATACAAAGGTATGTGGCCTTCAAAACATTTGTTAAATTTTAATAAATAATAGATGCATAAAGGACTAAGAGTTTATCCATGGAGCTACACAGTACTTAATCTCCTACTTAATAGAGTCAGGAGGTGGATTTCATAATAGTTGGACTGCTGCCTTTGATTTCTAATTGGTTACCATTTACACTCACAAAGTCATTGACCTTTCAATTTCTAATTTATGAGAGAATCTTAAATCTGATGATACTTCAAAATATTGAAGATATTACTTTTTATCCAGTACAGCTGAATAAATGTTCTAGAAATTTACTGGGATTTGATAAAACTGAAATAAACCCCAGTCCATTTTTTTTCAGCTGCTATTTTTAATTTTTTTACTTGACATATTGTACTTGCTCTTAAAGCTGCAAGTAGAAAAGATTTATCTGCATTGTTCTATGATGTTTGGAAGTGGGGAGGTTTCCTGTAGAGTCTGAATGCTCCTGCTTGCTGTGATTTCTCTGGAAGCTGACATTGCAGGTGCAATTCTTGTATAAATTGTTTGATAAAAAGTTCGTTTTGTTCATACCTGTAACAGAGATTTGCTACCAAAGGTGAAACTGCACAGTGAAAGGCCAGTATGTCTACGCTGCTGTGGCATTTTTCAGTCTACAGAAATGAAACTGTTTTGGTGTTGGCCGTGGGAGCGCGTCCGAGGAGTTCAGCTGCAGTGCTGAGCTCAGCAGGGGAGCTCCAGGGGACAGCAGTGACCCATGGAGTGCAGGCAAGCCTCCAGCCTCCTTGGATCCCAGGCCACCAGCCTGGGCCCCCAGCACTGCACTCAGACTGTGAACTCTGAGAGGCAGAGACAGTGCCAGGGTCTTCCTCTGAGGGTTGGAGAGGCGTCTGTTCAGAGGCCAACAGAGGACAGAACATTAGGTTTTAGGACAATAAGGTTTTAAATTAGTGTAGTAGTCCCCCTGTGGCTCTGTGGTGTCCTCTTAGGAGCTGGTGCTCAGAGATGATAGAGTCATAGAATCGCTAAGGTTGGAAAAGGCCTCCAAGATCATTGAGTTCAACCTTGGAAGAGAGATATTTGGTCCCAGGTGTGCAGCCTCATTTGCTTTGCCTGAATCTCCCAGATCACATCCTGCAATGCAGCTTTGCTTGTCAGTCAGTTCCAGGAGAGCCTGCAGGCAGAGACACAGAGGAACACAGTCTTAGTAATGAGAATCTGGATTTGTGTTTGTGAGTGACCAACTCATCAACAGAAGTGATTCCTCATCATGCACAAGTGTGTTAACCACCAAAATGCATCTTAATGGGAGAAAGTTTCCAAGGATATTTTTTCCAATTACTGTAGAGACAAGAAATTTTAACACTGTGTTTAAACATAACTCCTGCCCCCAACAAATCCAGTAAAGAAGTGTAATTTCATATTTTTGTTATTAAAAAAACCCCCTCAAATCTCAAAAGATAGCAGGAATCAATTCAGAATATGTAATGTATTTTTGTTTTTGAACTAGAAAATACACATAAACACCACTTCTCACTACAACTGTTAATGTTGTCTGCTTTCTATAAAATTACCTTTCTCTACTTGGCATGTTTTGCTGAGAACCAGCCCTCAAAGTGGTGCAGAATGAAGTATACCTAACCTAATAAGTGGTCTTAGTGACCGCTTCCCTCTACTCCAGGGGGTGTTTTTAACCCTGTATGCTCTTTTTTTTTCCTCAGTTCAAATTCATTTTTCCTAAAAACTGATGTCTTCTTGTATAAAAATTGTCAGAGCTGCTGCAACTTCTTCTGTAATGATTCACCAAATTAAATTCCCCTTCCAATTCCCTGCACAGGGTTTTTAAAAATTTGGCTAAATTTTGTCTGTTGGGGTTGTTTCGCCTCTTGATTGGGTCTGCAGGAGTTGGGGAGGAGCTCTTCAGAAGGAATTGAAGGGAGTCAGAATTAAACTCCACCTTTTCCAAGTTTTGTTTTTGCTGTAGTTATGACTTGGATGGAAACCTCACTCTCTAGGTGTGGCTGAGACGAAGATTGCGTGAGGAATTGGGTGACTGGGGCATGAAACTGTGGAAGGCGACCAGCTGCCAAAGGGATTGGGACCAAGCAGAGTGATGGAGAATGGAGACGGGTGTTGTGAAAATACACACGTGGTCGAAGCAGTCAGTTACTATGGGGATGTGCAACACCACATCCACCACTGAGGAAATGAATCCTGCCCTCACAGCAAGGCTTTCAGGCAGTAAATAACAGAATGTGCCACACCTTTCTGTGTGAGGGAGGGAGAAAATATCCAATATCTTGGGGAGAGTTTCTTTAGGGGAAAGAGTAGGGGGTTGTGTAATGGGAGATGGTGTCAAAATATGTAGGCATGAGCAGACAGCGCTATGGTGGAACAGGCAACTTTGCCTTTTTTGCTAACTTTCCTGTTTCTGGTTTTGGAGCCTCAATGTTTTTCCTTTTGGCTTTCTTGATTATTATATTATATAATAAATATAATATAGTATAATATAATATGTATGTTTGATATAATATACATGCATAAATAAATAAGCTGTGGTGAAATCAAGGCTGCCAAGAGAAGTTTAGTAGACTTTAAAGCAAATTATCTTACGTTTTTGTTGGGTTTTCAGTTAGATTGAACTAGCAACATTGTAAAAAGGGACCTTTTCATCTTCTTAAAATATATCCCTCAAGATTTTTCCAAGTTACCACAAACAGGTTGTGTTGGGAATGAGTTCATGTTCTTAAAGTTCCATCAGTAATCCGTGCAAATTAATTTTAGTCTGTGGGTTTTTTTCTTGTGCTTGCTACTGCAAGTTTTTCATGCCATAGGATCATTTGTTGGTTTTGCACATTATTCTTTTTGTTTCCTTATGGAAAGCATAAGACTGAAAAATGTGCTATCTTGTTCTCTGTTTCCAAGTCGAATTTGTAATAGCTATTTTCTACACTGTGAAGTAAGGGGGATTTTTTTTTTCTGTTTTTTGTTGTTGTTGTTGGGTTTTTTGGGTATTTTTTTGTTTGTTTGTTTTGTTCGATTGATTGTTTTTTCTCTAAATGGAAAGTTTGACCACATGTATTAATGGTTTGCATGAGATAGCTTTTGATTCATGCACAATCCCATGTCTGGCTCCATGTGAGCAGCAAGTTCTGTCCACAAGCTCCAGCAGGGTCCAGGGCCTGTGTAAAGAAACAGGTTGCAAATACCAGAGCAATGAAAAAGCAGAAGACATAATCAATGAGGGAATAGTATTTGCAAATAATTTTTTATGTATTTGCCTAGCACTATTAAATAAAAAAAATCTGGAAAAATTAACTGCTGTGATTATCTGACAAGTGAGCAAAATTGCCAATAGTCACTACCAGTTAAGCTTGGAATTAGTTAGTCATAGCAGACTAAAGGGTAAAGAAATTAAAGTACCTCTATGAAATGCCAAAAATAACTGCAGATAAAACAGAAAGTTAATTTTTTTTTTCACTTCTTCTGGCCTTCTTGCCCCTCCCCATCTGGTATTAATTTTAATTTGATTTGAAATAATCTTTAAGACATCAAGGGCGTTAGGGCTTTGTAGCTTTAGAGGACTAGGTCTGCTTTTCACATTGAAGTGAAAAGAGTATACCTTTGAAGTCCACTCATGGTTCAGAAAGGAATGCCCCCACCCTCTCTTTTAGAGTGAGTGAACCTCAGATGGTTTTAAATTTTGGCTTGATAGGTTAAGTTCAAAAATATTTTGGAGCAGTTTCGTTTCCTCTTGAGCTTTGTGTCAGCCTTGAGGGGCATGCTGCTGACTCAAAGACAGATGGAAAGATGTATTTAACAAGTGGAAGATTTAAATTAAATTCTTGCTCCCACCCAATTCTACACTACACTGTCTGGATTGCTCTGTATGTTGCCAGCTCCTCAATTGCTGTCAAAGCTCCTATTACTTCTCACAGAGCAAAATGCTGAAGGTCATAACCAAGGCACTTTATTTTTATGCCAGACAAAACTTTCTTCCTATGGCTTCTCACTTGTACTTAGAAGAGTAAGAAAGTATTGCCACTCCAAGGTACAATCTTAAGGCATACTGTGACAGTAATGTGGTAGCATGCTCTGCTGCTGAACAAGGCTTCATTTTGAAGGTTGCCTAAATAATGAATGGATTTGGAATTCCTCCCAGCCATGGTGCTCTCTCTCATAGCAGGAGAGAGTTGCAGGTTTAATTCTTCCCTTTTTTTGAAGCTGCTTGAGCTGGTCTGTGGGAAGATGCCGGCGCCCAGCTGATCAGCAGTAGCTGCGTACAAGGCAGCAGCAGTTGTGATCATAGACCCCTCTCCTGATGAGATCTGCTGTGTGTCTGCTGTGTCACTCCTCAGGGGGGCTGCAGGAGCTCCTGTGGCTGCTGTCGGTGTGGCCAGGTGGGCTCTGGGGACATGGAGAGCACGAGGGTGGTGACACAGTGACCCACAGCTCTTCAGCTGCTGTGCGCTTTGCTTAGTGGGGGCCAAGCTGGGAGTTCACTTTTCCTTCTGAGGGCAGCTTGGGAGGTCCAGGCTGCTCTAAACTGAGAGGCTTTCAGCTGATACACCCAGAGCAGCTCTCAGAGCTCACTGCAGGTGTGCTGAGCCCCAGCAGTGCCAATGTTCTGGACGCAGCAGCAGAACCTCCCTGGCCAGGGACAGGCAGTACTGTGGTGACATCTGGGGCAGGGAGGGTCAGCAGTGACATAGCCCTCTCTCCTGTACAGCACGAATCATCTTTTGGAGCTTTTCCTAAAATATTGCCACCTCCTCTGGTCAAATTTTATTTTCATATCACATTTTTTTTAATTTTTAAGAAAGCGAAACCGGAGCAGTGTCTCTGCTTTGACAGAGTGCAGTGACATTAGATGGTAACTGTGGGACCTGCCCTTTGGAGAGTTTTACTGTTTGTTCATCAGTGTTACTGTGAATTAATTTACTGTAGTGCAAAGCTATGGAGTTCTTTGCAATAATAAAAGAAAATGATTTAACAAGAATAACATATATTAAACCTATCCTTTCTTTGCCATGGTTAAGAATGCTGAATATTCTGAATATTCTCTATGTAGTAGGTAGTTTTATGAGAAAGGAAACAATGTACTATTAACAATTTCTTTGTCGAACTTTGTGAAACAATATTAATTTCTTTGCCTGAAAGAAAACATGTCATTGTTGATTTATAGCCTTTGGTCAAATACTTGCATAAAGTTTGATCCATCTGTTAGATTATACAAATTTTTGGAAAGGTTAATTGAAGCATGTATCTTGTTGAGGTTTCTCCTTGTCTATGTGTCTGTCAAATAGATAATTACACTGATTAAATTTGTCAGAGAAAAGGAATTCCAACCAGATGTGTGAATAAATGTTTTGTGCTATTATAGCAATTAAATTCTTCAGTTGAGGCTACAACTTCAGGAAGCATTGAATTTATTAGACTTAATAAAACCGGGGTATTTCCATGAAACCACCCATGAGATTTTACAGCAATGAAAATATTTAAGATATTTGTTATGTTTCCTTATGCTAGTTTAATTTTTTTTCTCGATGTTTCTTTCAGTGCATGTAGAAATACTGAGCTTTGAAGGAAGAATTGCTCACCTGTTTTTGGTAATCACATGATCAGATGGGTAATGTCAGGCCTGTCATACCAAATATGTTATACAGTGGTAAATTTATGGATTGAATTGCTGTATTTATTTAGGAAGCAATAAAGCCCTTAACTAATAGCAGAATATGAAACTAGAAGAATCTCAGGGGCTCTCACACCCTATGGAAAGCAGATGGGCCTCATAGATCCTTTGCGTAAAGTCTTCCCAGAAAGGCTGATTCAGATTTCTCAGAAAATGTTTAATACATCCTGAACTTTCTGCCATGACCTAATCTGCGTATCAGACAAATATTAGAGCATATTGGTTCTGAGTGAGGCCAGAGTAAGTCCTCTTATGTAAGAGACACAAAATTTAAAAACCTAGATGTATAATTTTACCATTTACAGAGCTGTTCTGGGGACATTCAGCATGGATGTGCATGTGGACACTGAGAAGAAGGAACTTGATGTGTGGACTCTAGGAGCCAAATCTTTAGTGAGCTAGCACCATGTGAATTTTACTTTTGTCTTCAGTAAGAGAAAACATTTCAGATGTGCTCTCATGTCTTAAGTAGAACAATGGCTGCCAGTTGGGATTGTTTTTGTTCAAGCTTTTCTTCTTTATCTTTATAGCTGCATCTTTATATTTACTTACTGTGGTCAAGAATATCTTGCAAAAAGAGTTTTATTCTATGTATTAATGTAATTAAAAAGGGCAAAAGATGATTTTGTCAAATAGTAAGAAGATGAGAAAATAAAACGCACAGATAAGCATACTTGTGGAATTAGCCCCAACTGAATTTCAGAGAACTGAAATAACAAGTGTAACACAACAGTATTCCTATTCATAGGATAAATACCAACAAAAATAGGATTAAAAATAGATTATTCACTTGGGTATTGTCATTTACAAATAGTTTGTTTATGTTTGTGTCTGTGCAAACTAGCAGAATTTTAGATCATTGATGCGTGCACTATAACTCCTGAGTCCTTATAGAATACACAGTCCTGCTGTTTGAATGCTTGGAAAACTGAGGAAAATATTTATTACTTTTACTGTAATTCAGCACTGGGAATGGAATATTGTGTTTAGTCTTACAACTGGTTTTCATCAAAATGACTTAAAATCCTGTAGCTGCATCCTTTTAAGGAAAGTGCTCTTTTGGGGACTTGTTTTGCCAGAGTTTCTTTCATCAGTAGGGTAACCCCACCTTTAATAGTTTAATTGTTTGTTGTAATCTATTAATCTTTATTGAAACTCCATATCAGGGATATGTATCACCCAATATTTATCTTGTGCTTAGTATGTGGGATAATAGTGATTCCTAGCTATTATTTTATTATTATATAGAATTCAGGGGTTGGCAGTCCTTTTACTTGTAATTCATGTCAGGGTGATATTTAGTCTTCCTCAATAAGTTCTGTCTGAACTGCTCACTGATATTTCTGGACAGAAGAACAGAAGAATTGTGGTCAATTCGGTTTTGCAGTTAACTTGAGAAACATTCAACTTCTGATAGGAGGTAACGATAATTAGATATTTGCAAAGTACATAACAGTGTGTTTAAGACAAATGGGTTATTTTTAGTTCTGTCACAAGGAATTTTACCTGACAGCTGGCTGTTGAGGCATAAATTGACATTCTTCAGTGTAACTGAGACGACCCACCCTTGCTTCCAGTCTTTGCAGAATCTCTGTTAATCTGACAGCTCAACAAAGGTGACCGGTGTCTTTGGCTTTAAAATGAGTCCAGGTGATCTAAGCCCAACAGCTGTGTGTTTTCGGCCATGAACATCTGGCACTCATCGTGGTATGTATTGTTGTATGTTTTGTTTTACATGTGCCAATACTGCCTTTAAGCTAGAAGGACAAAGTTTATTTTGGCTGAGTAGTCAACTATTTAGAATACACAATAAAATCAGATTGTTCATTTCTTGCCAAGCTCATACAACAGTTTTGATAAGTTATAGAAAAAAGAGGAAAACATAGACATGACTGTAACTAGAAGATGGATTGTTTGGTGCATCTGCAGTTGGCTCACAGCTTGGGTGGTTGCAGGTCATATATATAAAGGAAAAGAGATTGTTTCAAACTGGTATCCATCATTAGTAGTAACTTAGCCTAAATATTAATATTAGTGAAATCAAAGCTCCTTGAATTTTGAATGGGCTAGTTATGTGCAATAAACCACTTAACACATGATGAATAGCTTTAAAATGGTAGCCTCTTCAGCAAATAAATTCCATTAAATAAATTTCTGGATCTTCTCTAAAAGGGCAAGAAAAGATACATTTTTACAGTACGTGAGAATCTCCATCAAGATCTTAAATTTATGCAACTTCAATCAACTAGTTAAACCTTGAGTCTAAAAGAAAAAAGCTAAATTGCAAGAGGTCTGTTAGTGGGTCATGAACAAGAAACTATTCCAGTCTGGTCTGGAAATCAATATTTAATGTCTGGGGACGAATTTAGTCAGTGGTCTGCAATGGAAACTTCAGGTGGTATGCTCCCTTGTTCACTTTCACATATTCATCACAAATTACAGAACTGCTCAGTTCTGTATGAGATACAAAACAGAACCTGTCCCTTGCTCATTCAGTTTAGTGCTTAAAGGTGGAAGGAGAATATGCACTGGGAAACACACTGGAAGGATTAATTTTCAAGTTACATATTTGCAAAGAAGAAGATGGAATTAATTCAGAAGTGAAGGTGGCATTATATTTATCATAAACTTCAGCTTTGTTTCTGTCTTACAACACATGTCCTGTGGAGCCATTTCAGTCATAGGCCCTACAGAGCCTGCCATCTAAGACAAAAAAAGGTAACATAGCACAGTACAGAAACTGCTTTCTGTTAAATGTAGCAAGGAGAAATTAGTTTGCAGAAGAAATATTCTTAAGTGGATTCTAGTTAGAAGTTCAGCTAAACTTATGATAATGTAGAAAAAAGCCACAGACAGAAATGAGTCAGTTAAAAGCTATTGCTGTCTGGGCAAAGAAAGGAGGTGATTGTCAAGTGATTCCTTAAAGGTAAAAGGGAGCTCTGTTTTTGGTGGAAATACTTAACATAAAGGCATTAGGAGAAAACAGCAGTGGGTGTTTGTGTTAAAAGGATTGCAAGGGAGAGGCACGAGAAAGTTTTGTGTATCTTAAGTGACTCTACATTGTACTTATACTTTCAGAGCTGCTATCCTGCATTTTGGGTGAATAATGTTTAGAAAATATTTATAACATATACCATCAACTTGGTGTTTAGGTCTTTCAGAGCCTAGTTAAAAAAACAAGGGAAGTAGCAGAAGTGTTCACATAGTTCAACCCTTGTGTATTTAAATTGTAAACTCATGGAGGAAGAATTGTCCAGGGATATGTTTGCACAGTGCTTGACACAGTGGGTTTCTGGCTTCTGTATCTTATTATACTACAAAGAGCAAACAAGAAGCATAACTACATTACGGTCACTATATTTTAGAATTATAATTCAGACAGTAGTGATCAAACCAGTGGTAAAATGGGATTTCAGTCTGGGTTTGCACATGTATAATTTGAAATGAAATCCTCAAACAAGCTGGGAGAACTGTAGCTGTAGGGGAAGCATCAGAGTTCAGAGGCCAGATAGTTAGTGGAAGGAAAAGTGGGCTCTGAGGTTTCCTTTGTTTTACCCATTTATATATCTGCAATCCATACAGATGCAAAATTGCCTTAGTTTTGCCAACTACTGACTCTCTCTTCTCTCCCCTCTCTTTACACATGGCTTCTTTCTCCTCATACAAACTACAGCAAGTAGCATACAACACTAATGCTAGTGTTACACCAGCCTTGGCATCCCTGTATTTATTCTCTTCATGCATGTGGCTTTCATCCCTGGAAGTAAAGGCTTTATTAAGTGCTTTTAGGTGTCATTCTTAACCCACCTCTGAGCTATTACACTCAGGTATATACAGGCAACACCTTTCCTTATCCAGCAAACGTATGGTGTGCTTGCTTGTTAATGATACAATGAGGAGGTAAAATCTTGATGAGATAGGAAAATGAAGCCACAACATTTTTTCACAATCTTCCTGTTCTTCCATGTGTGTAACAGGAATAGGTACATGCATTCTTGATGTAGGAGGGAGCGGAATGTGTCAACAATAGTAATGGTAATAATACTACTACTAATAGTAGTAGTAATAATGATAATAATAATAATAATAATAATAATAATATCCCTTCTGATCTTCCTGGGCAACCTTGTTAAAATAAAACTTTGTTCCCCTGAGGAATCAAGAGATCTTCTCTCTGCTATTATGCCTGCTCTGCTCAAGTGGGAATCTCACTAACTTCTCACAGGAGGAGAGCAAAACCCAGTAGAGATGAAACCCAGTGTGCATGTGAAAGCAGAGAATTTTGCTTAAGGCATCTGAAGTATCATGGGAGGCTTAAGATAAAAGTTCTTTTTGTGTTTGGAGTGCAGCTGTGGAATATCTGACCTCAGGCTCAATGGCTACTAGGGACTTTTCGCTTCATCATTTAATGGTATAAAGTTTCAAGAACCTTGATTCTGCACTGCTAAAATGAGATGCGATGGAGGCTCCCTCTAGCTCCTTAGCTGAATTAGCTGGAGGGCATAAAGTCAAGAATTTTTCTTGTTGCTTTATTGGATAGGAGAGACTGGCACTGGCTTTACATGCAGATGAATTTTAAGTATCCGTTCTTAAAATTCTGTTTTCCCAAAATGCCTACAAAAAGAGTATTAGCACCTGAGATTGCTGCCTTTCAAGATTACTTGTTCAGTTTTCTTTATACTTTTCCTGCACATCTGCAGTTTCTGTACCTTCTTGTCTGATACTGGAGCTGCAATGTTTCTGTCACAGAGGTCGTTCTTTGGCTCAGGGTCAGGCTACCCCTAACACACTGATGTCCATGTCCAGCACTTTTTTTTCCCTGCAGTTTAGTCAAATACAAAGAAAAATGTGTTTAACAACACTTGAGGAACTGCAGCCATCATCTCTTACTCTGCAGATGCTGGTGATTGCCTTTGCTTACAGGCACAGGCTAAATCCTCACACTGTAATTGCTCTTGTAGCCGTACTTACGCTTGCATCATTCTCACCACAATGTTTTATGTTACTGGGACTACAATTTTCAGAGGAGAGCAAAAAAATGTTCCTCATCTCAGTGGGATAAACAGCCGGAGGAGACACATTTTGCCAGATAAAGACAAGCTTAAAAAAAATTCTCATAGTATTTTATTTTCAGCTTTGCTTTTTTTTGTAGCAACCATGCAGAGGTGATACTAACTGATAAACTGCCTAAAAATTGGCTATATTTTCTGAGTCCCATGAAAAATATGTACTCTGTATGACTGCTCTCAACATTGGACCCCTCTGTGTGGTAGGGTACAAAATCCTTCTGCAGTGACTCAGTATCCCAAATACTGCACAGAATTCTTGTAAAAACATTCTGTGCTGTTTGAAAACATAAGTTAGTCCCCACATCTCTCTAAACAGGTTGATATCTTTTCCTAAGCAACTCAATGAAGAATTCATTTTGTCTAATTTGAAACCTGTTCAGATATCATCACTTTCAAGGTTCAGCTCAATCTTGAACATTGCTAGGTTCATGTTTCATTTCAAGAGTATGGTGAAAGGGCAGGGAAAAAAAATCAGTGAAAACATAGAGGAAAAAAAAAGATAATGGAGTGCCTCTCTCCATAAAAATAAATAAATATGGAGGTTAAGAGTGATAAATAAATAGGACTACGAAGGGCAGAAATTTGTATGAAAATGTCTGCACTCTGGTTATATGGGCAATCACCATGCTGGGTCTAAACCCTTATCCATGGAGGAAAAGTTTCCATTTAATGGCATAGCTAAACTAAATTGCCCTTAGCATAATAAGAGAGGGAAGAAAGAAAAATTTTTAAGACTTTGATCCCTCTTACTACCAATGTTTACCAGGAAGATTTTTCACAAACTTTTCAGCTTGGAAAAAAATTTTCATCTCTTATCATAAATTTACTACTTCAGTGTTCCAACTGAACAGCTGCTGTATGTCCAAGTCCAGCTCATGAAGGTGGGATAATACTAGCTCTCATCACTTTAGAATCTATTTTTTTGCCCATTTCTCACCTCTCCTTGGTGCATAGTGGGATATATGGTAACTCTAGTGCTAATTATTAAATTTCATTGGTTAAAAAAAGTATAATTGGAAAGTATGTTTGTCGTTTTTTTTGCTTGTATGTCACTTGTATTCCTTACTTGCAAAAAATATGGTATGACTTGTTGCTTGAGCTTTCTACAGTGTAGCTAAATGCAAAGGACTGGCTGGGAACAGCAGAAATATGGAAAATTTCTGCTGCTTTCAACTGAGCATTTCTCTGAACTTTGCTTTGCTGTGGGATCCCTTTTCTGTTCAGGTGCACAGTCACAGTAGAGAGTGGAAGCTCTTGCAAAGAAGATTGGAGAATCCAGGGATCAGTGTTTAAATGAATGCACTCAGTTCCTCTTTCTGGACCTTAATAATTTCTCCAACTACATTAGCAGAATCATCACTTTGTGTCTGCATCTACTGCTTCTCTGCCCATGTCAGCCTGCCAGGACAGATTGACAGTAACCATGCTTTCTGACTCCCAGTGTCAAAATCTTGCAAGGTTCATTAATCTTTTCGTCCAGAGTCCACAGGTTTTACTTTCATGGTGTATTTTAACTGACTTGTAATATAACAGCACCTCTCTATGTATGGATCCTGATACTATAATCCTCTAACGGTATTTAGGGGCAATGGTGTTCTGATTAGCTTCCAGTGGTGATTAATCCTTTTTTCCCCCAAATGGCAGTTGTTTATATCATTGGTAGTGCTCTCAATTCTGGCCAGCCTTTTCTTATCAGTCAAGTCCTTTTTCAACACCTGGACCTGGCAATGGATTTCATGCCTCAATGCCTAAGAGGTATTTTAGAGCCATTAACCACACTGGTGCTTACAAAGTAAATGTTACAAGAATTCCAAGAAGCATCCTGCTTCCCAGTCCCTGCGTTCTTCTTCCTCCCTGTCCTTCTCAAATTATTTTAAAGTAAATCTGATTGATTCAGACTGGCTTAGGATGTTTAGCAAGGCAGTCCTCTCTTTACAGTTTCCAATCACACATTGACTTATAGTAGAAAAAAAATAAAAGGAAAGAAAAATAAGTTTTTACTGTACTGGGTCTGGCTTAAACATCTGCCTTCTCTTGGCACTCTCACAGCCTGGGAATTTGGGAATTTAACAATTCTGTACGTGGAGCTGGCCAGTAGGTGTCAAAACAACCTGTCATTCGTGCAACTGCAGTGTGACAGACGGGTGAGTGATCACCTTTTCTCTCAAGCACTGTTCATGAAGAGTGGGCTCAGCCAGGCTCTCACCCAAGGATGTTGTGGCAGTTTATCAGGAGTGTGGCAAAGCTGTAAGTGATTGTATTACAGATGCTGTGTCAAATTTAGTGAAACCAGAAGATACCGGACATTTACTCAGGCTAGTGATGCTGAAGAAAGCCATTCACTCCTCTGCTGACCTTCCTTCTCCCCCAGTAAAACTGAGCAAACTGGATGTATGCTTTCTAATACTCTGCATATAGTACTATCATAAATTGAGATGAAAACTTAATTTTGCTGGCTTCTTGGCTCTGTTTTCTGTCCTATTGTTCTACCACATTTGACCTCAAACCTGATTTTCCTGAATGTCTTGACCTGAGAGCAGACCTGATGAGTTTTTCCCTCAGGATTGTGCAGTGGCTTCTGCTGACATTAGCACTCAGTGCAACTCTCTGAAGTGAAATAGTTCAGTCCCTGCATTTGGTGTGTCACTGAAAAGTTAGAGAACCCCTGCACATAATCAGGACATATGGATTCTAGGAAATTCTCATGTTCTTTGAGAACTTTACCTTCAAAGACAGAAAAATAATTGATGATTTTGTAGAGTTTTCAAAATTGTGTAACATTCACATATGTATTTATTGTTTTCAGCCTGAAATTTTCCTGCTTGTTAATTAATATAGGAGCATTTTGTGGTCTCAGTTTATCAGGATGAATGTAGGCACAGGTTTGCTGCCCTAAAGCTCCTCAAACTGCTACAATTCTAGTTTAGTATTTTGAAGAAAAGCACTTACCTGAGTGCAAAATTGGAGATTTTATAAACCAGGTTTTTTTGTGTGTTTCAGTTTACTGATGAAACAAAGTAAAAACATAAACAATGAACAGATTTAACCCATCTCACTTGGGAATGGATTTTTTTCTGATTTTCTAGTTTCCTCAAAATGCTGTGTGGGTTCCCTCTCCGATGCTACAAAGGAGACTGCATTTCTGACACAGGATTGCCTGTGCTTGGTGCCACTCAGATGGGC
Organism: Sialia sialis; assembly: GCA_009812075.1. NCBI lineage: Eukaryota > Metazoa > Chordata > Aves > Passeriformes > Turdidae > Sialia > Sialia sialis. Next base: position 27,574,387 of record VRYO01002355.1, read on the forward strand.
AATTAGTTGAGCAATTAAATTAGACTAGCAGCCACTTAGATGTGCAATTGGTTGAAATCTGGTTCCTCCTGTCAGAGTGTGCCCCACTGGCAGAAATGTGACACTGAAACATCTCACCCAGCAGTGGGCAATTTGTCAAGAACAGGTCTGGTTATTGTTGATTTGACCTGGGCCAACCCTTCAGCTTCCCTGCGCATGGATCATCACACTGTGGCTTCCTCCTTATTGCTTATGTTTATGGTGGTTATGGTGGAAAATCTGTGTTCTGTTAGTATAAGATCAAAACCAACAGAAAATATGAAAGTATGGGGAGAAGATCAACTCCAGAAAGTGCCTTGGGTAGGAAGTGAGCCTCTTCAACTGAGCAGAATAATCAGGCAGGATTTGGTTTGAAACAGAAGGCTCTTATTGAGGACACCTCAGAAGCTGTCACACATCTGGGAGATCTGTTTGTACCTTGACCTTTTGGGAAAATATAATTTATTTTAGTAAGATATTAAAATGTAATACAATGTAAATTGACTCCTGCCCTTTCAGTTTTCACTTACTTCAAATGAGTTTCTGATCCTCAATGCCACACCATAGTAACAATAAAAAAGTTTTTTTAATACCTTATAGTAGCTGCCAGTAATAACACTGGTCTATAATGAAGCCAACAAATACTGAAATTTGAACAATTTGTAAAGTCAGTAGAAAATGTGTAACCACATATTCAGGCAAATAGGCTTTTCTTACATAATAGTCTTATGAAAAGCAGATGCAATTTCAAAGCAATAGAAAATGTGTTGCATACTGGAATATGCTTGTTTCAAAAATCATCTCTCAGAGAGCCCATGGCTGCATGTTTACTGTCTCTGCCCCCTCTTTCTCAGCAGGATTGTTTTCTGGCTTGCCCCTCGCCCCCCATCAAAGGTGCACACCACCCACCACGATCATGCTCCATTAAGCTCTGGTGCTAAACAAAAAAGTTCTATGGAGCTTTCATTTATCAACTTTCCCCCAAAGTGCTTTTTGCGTTTCATCAGGGATTTGCAAAACTATTCACAGCTTCAGAAAACCAGCACTGGAGCACTGTGATCGATGGGAGAGGAATTCAGTAACTTCCAATGCTCTGGAGCTATCCTGGGTAGTCAGTTGGGACACAAAGCGAACAAGCAAGAGACCATGAGCCAAGGTAGTTGATTAAGTCCTCTCTGGAAATGGGTTGGGACTTTTAAGTGCTCTTGGCAGTTAGAGCCTCGCTTTTAAGCCTCATTAAAAAAAGTTATTTTTAAGAAACATGTAATTTAGCATGCTGATGGGCATTGGTTTAGGCCCATCCCAAGTATGTATTTTATCTTGCAAAGATAGTTGGGGTGCAAAAATATTTCAATAATATATCTCATTTATTTGTATATATTGATTTTATAGAAATGATATTTCTACAGATGGGCAGTTTTAAATGCACACGTGAAATCATGGACAGGATAGACAATACTGCTTCAAGACAGAATGGTGCCCTGAAACCACAAATCCTTGTTGTCTGGATTTATTTTATTCTCTCAGTCTGAATACAATTCTGGTTTTGCAGTGTTTATCTTAGTTATGCTATAAATTAAAATAGAAATGCCTTCATAGGCAACATTGCCCCTTTTCTCCTTCAGAGCCGTGGCTGGTGTAGCATGGTGTGATCTTCCAATCCTGGAATAAGAGAGTTTGCTTTTGCAAACAGCTTTGGAGTGTGTCAGTCTGAACTCCTTCATTCTGCACTGTGGATGTCTGGAAAATTGCTGTCTCCTCAGCTGGGTATTCTCATTGCTTAGCACATTCCCTGCAGCCCCCGACACAAGCGTTACTGTGGGAACAGGGGAATGTCCAAAGCACACGATGTTCTGGCAGATCCCAGCTGGCAGGCAGCCCTCTGGGGTCACAGCTAGTCGGATGTGGCGTGGGTGGCTTTAAATCAGACCACGGGCAAGCTCGAAGGAACAAGAAATTTTTTGCTGCATCCACTTACCCCCAGCAGATACTGGGGCAGCTGAGGTTAGAGGCCATGCAGTGCTGCTCAGCAGTTTCAAGGTGGAACATCCATCACTGATTTCCATGAAGAATTAAACAGCACATTCAGTTTATTGACAGAAGAGCCTATAGGAAAACATGCTGTCTTGTACATGAGAGGGAAAATGATAATTCTGAAAGCATTCATTCATTTATTATACAGTTTCTAGCACAAAAACAAAAGGCTGACAGCAATATTGTTTACAGACCTATTCAACCAGAGTGAAATGGGACTGTTCTTGTGGCTGGCCTCGAGTAATGATAAAGTCAAAGTTAAATTGTTTCTGAATCTCATAACCGGGATTGAGATCCTGTTGTGCCAGATTATTTATAAACATGGAGCAGAAAATTCCATTTCTGAGCATTTAATGGTAAAAAAGGACAGGACATGACATGGACAAATAATCCAACAAAAAGTGGAATAACTAAGTGAATGTAATCACATAATGAAAGAGATGAACCCTACAGCCCTATAGTAAGATGCTTTTTCATTCACAGCTGAAGTTGTAATCCCATTGGATAATCCATAACTGTTTTTTAAAAATGTATGCTGTATTTAGACAAATTCCTGCTGGAATGAAGACTGCAGAATTTAATTAAATTTTTCTTCAGTACACTGTTAATTCTTATGGAGACAATATTTTTCTTATGTTACAAAAAGTTATTTGCATTTATTATTTAATTCAACCTGTCCCGATTTTTAATGTCTCTTAACTTTCTTTGACTTGTTTAGTTTAGTTGTGTTTTAATCACAACCTTAGTCAAGTGGTCCAGAATAAATAGTAGATAACAGTGATGAATGAAGCTGAGTATCATAGAACACAGGTGTCTGATCAAGCTTCTGTTGAAATCCAGGAATAGATTCCTATTAACCTTTGTGAAAACAAAAAGAGAAATGATTTTTCAATTCAAGTTGCAGATTTTATGAAAAATTATTCTGCATAGTTAAACCCACAGCCAAGAGGCACATTAGCACTATAATTTTTCCACCTGAAAGGGGACATAAATTGAAGTTTTATTTTTCTGAGAATAGAAGAGTTGTCCTTTTATGTTATTAATTATGGGTAACTTAGGAAATTCTGAGAGGTCTTCTGAAAGACACAATAAATAATGACAGAGTATATGTAGATGAGGTATAACTGTATAGCATGCCATAATAGTGCCATATGACACTGAATTATAAATTGCTTTGATACTTATTGCTTAAAAATACCATAGCAGTTCTCAGACAATAATTTTATACTCTAGAATGAGAAAGAAAAGAGAAAGAGGGGCTCCACTCTGCAGTCTAGGAACATTGCTGTTTACAGAATGACAGAATTCAGTACTAATTATTTTGAATGTAATGAATTTGACTCTTTAATACACAGCTGATAAAATCATTCTGCTTAAAAATTGTGTGGACTGCAGTTTTAAGGTGGTGTGAAAGGTATGGGAACTGAAAGAGAAAGGGCATAAGCAGAAGATGGAGTGTTTGGATTCTTTGTTGAAAGTCAGAAAGAAAAGGAAGGAGACGTGTTGAATGCCAAATCAAAACACAAATAGCAAAGGAAGGAAGGATGTGATGAACAGTGAAATACAACAAAAGTTGAGGGACTTTAAAGGTGGAATATCTGGATTCAGGTAGGAGGTGTGCTTCACTGTATCTGGAAGGATGAAATTTCATGGGAGAAGTCACACTGGACTGAGTAAAGAATGAGGTCAGTGGGGAAGAATTCAGAATGACTGTTCATGGCAACTGCTGAAGAGGCAGGATAAAAGGATGGAAGCCAGAATGGGTTTTGTGCATTTCCTCTTCAAACAGTGAAGGAGAGTAAGGCACATTTCTGTCAGAAGTGTGAGGAAACTAATGAGAGCGAGAGGTTAAGGAAAGGCAGGGAGAGTAACAGGGCAGCAGAAGGAATGTACTGGATCACTGTCTGATGGTGGGAGTTAGAGAGGCAGTAACAAGTCTGAGTTACTGGGGTAGAGTAAAGGAGGAAAAAATTTAATATCAATAGACTTTCTTTCAAAAGTGCTCTCATTTCTCCAGTGGCTTTGCTTTGTAACACTGCTGATAGCCTCGTGCCTCCCTGATATCACAGACAATCCAATGTACAGACCATAACTCCTCTCCTGTTATGCACACAGTGTAGAGTGTGTTCCAGTGCTGTGTCCAAGAGTGATGTTAAAGAAAGGTTCTGCTTTTTATTTTCAAGGACTTGGGCTCTCAAGACTTTGGACTGAGTGCCAAAAACAATTCATCAGAAACGCTTTACAACTTAGCAATACAAAACCTGTTAGGAGACAGATACCCACAAGACAGAGTTTGGGGAGGAAATATGTAAAGCACTGGTTGACCTCAGCATGATTAATGGTTTTTAGCATGTTGAACTCTGTTGCTAACAATGTGAATTTTACCCTGTCTCACCCATAGTTGTTTATTTTTATTTTTTTGAAGGAGGTGGAACCTCTGTTTGTGAAACTTTCATTCAAATAGAAGTTAATGACAGTCCACATATAATAGCAAAATATTTATACTGGGACACAATCATCCCAGCTGATTCTACTTCTCAGCAGTTCGTTCCCTCTAAAAGCAGCCTTTAAAAATTACAGACCTTGCAGGGTTTGTGTCAATCATCTCTGTCATGAAAGGATCATATGAAGCTCATTTACTGGACTAGAGCACTGAATAAGATCTCTTCCATAATCATGAAGTCACCCCAATCCCAGCTCCTTGGATTAATAATATCCTTAGTTCAAAGGACCCTTTAAGATCAGTGAGTCCAAACCCAGTCTTCGCACAGAGCAACCTTGAACTTGAGCTATTTGTCTAAGAACATCACCCAGCCACTTCATGGACACTGACAGCAGCGAGTGCTCCAAGGTGGAGACCCATCATCTCACCTAACCCAAGCGTTCTTGCTCTCAGAACTGCTGAGTTGTGACACATGGGACCATTTCCAGTTGCAGACAGGTCTGCCTTTTGCTGCAGCAGGTCGTGCATTCAGAGGCACTTGGCCACTTGCACACAGTGAGTGGGATTTGTGACAATGTGCTGCAGCTGAATGAACAGAGTGAGCCTATTTCTGCTGACCATGGCTGGGATCCTGCTTTTCCTACATCCTGGGGTGAGGCTGTGCAGCAGCTGACAGAGCGAGAGCTTCCAGCCTGTGAGCCCAGCACTCTGAGGCTGTCCTGGACCAGGGGCCAGACACGTGTTCCAGTGTCAGGGCAGGCACGCCAGTCCTAGATAAACTGCTCAGCACATGGAACACCACTGCTTACGTCTTCTGAGCTAATTTGTTGTCTTTGTGACAGGACTCACAAACCTCAAAGTCAAAGGACTCCTTACCTTGTCCTAGTTTCAAGGAGGCCTAAGAGATTATAATTCTTTGGGGGCTTAGCTGGACAGGAAATATGCACTCTTTTTTTCTGAGCAGTATTGAGAAGGGAGAATAAAATGGGGCTGTCATTAGCCATGAGTCACATATGGAGTAAATAAGTAAAAATCTGGAGGTCTAGTTCTCTCCCAAAGGTTTCTGCATCAGGTTAAATAATTAGATATTTAAATATTTAAATATTCAGGTTAAAGAATTAGAGCTCCATTCTTCAAGTCACTACAGTGTCACAACAGTGAAAACCAGCAGCAGACAAAACTCCACTGTGTTAGAAATGACCTGGGAGCAGCGGAAAAGGAGGAAGGTGGCACCTGTTTCATAAATATGTACCTTTAAGCTGGAGTTACAGCTTTTGTCTGGTTGACCCATTATATAAGCAAAAAGTCCAGACCTGTTACTGTAAGCTTGTATTATGCAGTCATCTCTCAGCAAGACAGTTTCCATATTTCATCCTGGCTCTGACTAGTGTTACTTGTTAATCCTGAGCTAAGTTTAAAACAATGAACATATTCCACAGGGCTTGAACTTAGTTCAGGTGTTAGACTCCAACACTTTACAATTTCTTCATATTTGCTTTATGATATTTTCCAGAATTGCTTAAGTGCAAGTTCAAAAGATATATGCTTAAGCTCCTTAACGACAAAGATGTTTTTAGAAACATCACCTAACATTTTGAAGGGTTTTCTGCCTTTTTCTTGTGAAGTTCATGCAGTTGAAATCTAAAAAGTGCTTATCCACAGGAGTAGCCACTTACTGTTTTGAAGTGGTAAGTCATTCTGACACAGTATTGAAAAATATTAAAATTATTGTAGAAAAATTAACAAATAGTTTTCCATGCAGTTAATGCTGCCCTCATGTTATCTGTTTTCTATACAAAGCATCCTAACCATGTCATATACAATTTAAATATTAAGCATAACCTGGACAGAAATGGTACAATACAGAAACATTTATATGTGCCTAGCTGGTCAAGGCCAATGATAATACAGTGCCTCTTCAGACCTACAGCAAATTGCCTTACCCAGAAGTAAGACAGAGAATGCAGACGACCCCAGATTCCTGAGTTTTATCATATCATCTTCCTTTCTTTCTGAAGGTTTCTCTTCATTGAATGTTTATGAGGAAACAGGAAGTTAATGACCAAAGAAAACGAGGGGCATGCCCATGGACCAAAAGGGAATTGGTGAGAAATAGAAACTTCAGGAAGCAAAGGAGATAATGGAGGTGCTGAAATGGAAGGTCGTGTTTCAGATGAGGTGATGTCCTGGTGATAAACCTGGGCAAAGGGATGGGTTTGGGGATTGGGGAGGGTACAGGAGTGAGTGGGACAGTAGTGCAGGGCTGATGACTTGAGGTTCATTTCAGGAGATAGAAGTTGGTTAAGTTACTGCTTGGTTGAGCTCAGACACCAATCAAATATCTAAGTTCGTCCCTTGTCAGTTTTGGAAATAACAATGACAGTAATTTCATGACTATAAGGCGCACCAGAGTATAAGGTGCACTTCCAGGTGTCGGCAAATTCCCGAACTTTGTCCATATATAAGATGCACTGGATTATAAGGTGCACTTTTTTTTGCAGCGAAGATCTGCATGCAACTTTTGCAAAGTAACAAGTTATAAATGCAATCATGCGATCGTGGGGTTTACTGGCAGGTGCTCAATTTGCAAACATTTCCCACGGATTGGCATAGCCTTTAAACGCAGCCCCATGTGCCCTCCCCATGGTGTGGGCCCTGATACTCCCACCTGCTGTTCTCCTGAACCCTGCAGCCGCCCCTGGCACCGGGCTGCTCACTGCTCTTTCTGCGCTCGCGGCTCATGCGGCTCTCGCGGCTGTCGCTGCTCGTGGCTCTCGCCTGCTCGCGGTCATTTGATTGTGAGCTTCATGTTTGTTGCTGTTGCTGCGCAATGTGAAACAGAAATTGTTTTGAGATCCCTTCAATACTTAAACTTTTTCCATATATAAGGTGAACTGGATTATGAGGCGCACTTCAGGGTTTCAATCAAAATTTTAGGCTTTAAGGTGCGCCTTATACACATGAAATTACTGTACATCTCCTTAGATAGTTTCTGCTTATCCATTTATTACTGGAAAACAACAGCATATAATGGAAAACAAATGAGTTTACCTAAACAATAAGGTTGTTTTGAGTAGTGCAATTTTAAAGAAATATACTTTTATTTTTCTTGTTTAACAATTTTCAAGATAAAACATTGGTCTTCTTTTTTTTAGTTGTTTTCCCCCATGTTTCCAATACAAAGTAAGTTTGTTTAGAAACATTAGTTGAATTCTATGGTGAAAAAATTCTTATATTTAACAAGTCAAACAGCAAACAGTATGAACCATTCAATTGCTGCTTTCTGAAGAAAAGAAAATTTAAAAGTTAAACTTTTTCTTTGAGTTACCTGTGGTGAATGAGATAAAGGTGTAATAGGTTATTATAGGGAAGTTGACATTTTGAATTCTGGAACATCCTTTGTTTTTTATTACAACCATCCAAATACATGGTTTCTGGTGTCCATTTTTAAAAGGAGGGTGGATACAGTGGCCTATAAGGGTGAAATAGCTTTGGAGTTACCAGAATGCTGTGGCAACTTGGTGCAAATCCTGCCTGCTTCTGATTCAGATGTGACACTGAAGCAAGAATAAAAGCAATGCTGTGTGTCTGCTCCCCTACTCCTTCCATGTTTTATGGCTTTAAATTTTCCAAATTCAGGCTCTGGTACTGCTGAACTCTTGCAACAAGGGTAGGTTGCTGGTTGATGCCAGACTCATATATGTTAAGCAAAAGGTGTTTCTCCCAAAAGTCTGATTGTGCACCATGAAAGTAGGTTTCATGGAAGTAGATTTTAACCATAATTTAAAGCTGCAATTTTTCCAAAATACTGGGCTTTCTTTCCTTGCAAGTCTTCCATCTTAAGGTTGACTACTTTGATTATTAATTCAAAATGAAACTCTGGGCCAGTATGTCTGATTCTGAAAAAGGGAAAGAAAAAGGAAAATAGCTGAAACCTCAAATAAAGGATTCACTTCCATTACTGGATTTTATAAGGTGATACGTGGCAAATAAAAGCCTGTATTGGTAGCTTGGGATCACATGCTTGTGTTTCTGCTCTCTCTCATCTGGACTGAGCCTAGACTATCTGTGTTATGGTTTGGAATGGAGATGGTTTTTCCCTTTCATTTAAATTGGTGACTACAGGATGTGGCAGTTCTAATCATACTGAAAATTGCTGTAATTGTTATCAGGCAATAAACATTCAATATATTTTTGTAAGAAGTAGAGCTTAGTGGAAGTTTTCCAGTATTTGAGAAAATAGCTGGAAGCAAAATGGTAAGGATACAAATTGAATTTGGACTTTAAACACTGAGAAAGTTGGCTTGGCTTATTCTCTTAAGAAACAGGATTACTGTAACACTCAGAGCAACGCAAGACATGTTCTCAGCTAAGGATGAATATGAATATCTTTTTCATATAAAAACACATTGTAAGTACTGCAGGAATGCATACCTGTCATAAGCATAACTGTTGAACAGAAAACAGAACAGGAATGTGAATTAAATGTTCTTACAAAGGACATAATTTTCCTCTTTGGTTCTCTCAGCAGCCATATATGGGCAACTTCTACCAAATGAGCCTGCAATAAAAACTCCGTCTTGTGCATTCACCCTAAAGCAACCAAAAGATAATGTCCATATGATTTAGGTGAGAGGTCTTCTTTATTACTCTGAAATTACAGTACTTTTTAAAGTACTCCATATGTGTAGATGGGAGAGAAGATTCTTAAGTTGTTAACATTTGATCTCCTGTTATAATTAATCAGATCCAGAATGTAGCTTAAATAATGTGTTTATATAATGTTGTCTAAGAATTTTACTTACAGTACTCCTTTGAAACTGTCTGTATTGAATGGGACTAAATATAGGTGCAGTCTTTTTCCCTTTGATAAAACCCATTTCCACCGGATATTCCTCTTACTTTATTTTAAGAATTGATGATTTAGAAAAGGTAAAACTAATTCTAAAATCCTGTAAGTATTTTATCGGCCTAGTAATGCCCATAACTCATTTGCTGGAAACACTGCAGAATGGGAATTAGGTTCTTGGATTATAAAGCTCCCTTTTAAAATAAACAGGAGGAAACATAGGGGAGAGACAGAAGAGTGTAACTTGTTTAACATTTAACAAGCCTCTTGATCCATTTTCTGGACTAGTTGCCATGCTTTTGAAGATGAAAGCAATTACACTAGATACAGGGGTGGTTTTCATGCTCTGGGGGTTGAGAGAATTTTGGTTCCTTACAGAAGCAGAAATATGAATACTTGACTCAGTCTTGAGGCTGATTTTTAAAACATTTTTCTGAGTGTATCTGGGGAAAATCCAGATCCTTCTGAAATCAGTGAGAATTTGCTCATTGCCTTTAACAGGGCCAGGATTTTGTCTGTGAATGTTTCAGGTTTTCAGTCACTGGCCAGCTCCAGTGAAGCTACATTTCTTTTTTACTACTGCAAGTTGCCTCATCCCTGGCCCTAGACTGCAAGATGACTCCCAGGAAATTTTCTTTCTGGAAAGTACAATGTTGATGATCACAGCATGGACTCTGGTTAGCTGAGGCACAGCAATATTGTGATGAAAGATTGGGGCCCACTAATAAAGTCTAAACATTTGCTAGGCAGTGGATTATGTTAGACTGAGTTGGGTCAAAGCCTGCTCTTGTAAATTTTGGCCAGCAAGTGGGAACCTCCTGCATGGGATCCTAATATTAGAGAAAGAGCTCTGGTCAGTACTGGGATATCTGACCATCCTGCGATATAAATAGCAGAGAGAATGGATCATGCAGGAAAGAAGATCTGAAATCTCTGGATCTCCGACAGAATGAGGGTTTGCTTCATGCTGCACTGCAGAGACACACATGCAGCTGATTCAATTAATTCAGCTTGGTCCTCTGACTTGTGCCTGTCTCCAAAATGACTTGAAGGAGACAATTTACAATCTCAACTCTGAGATAAGGAACTTGACACATTCTTCAAAGTCTCAGTGGCAATTAGACTTATTGCAGACCAGTGAATCTTGAGGTTCTTGATGCCTAATTTATGTCTGGAAAAATGGAGCTGGAATCAAAGTCATCACTCCATGATAAGCAAATGGAAAGAGGCAATTCAGTGCTGCTGTGTATTGTCTGTGCCTGACTTCTGGGCTCTACTCTTTGGAAGAGAAATTTTCAAATTCAAGGTAGGGGCCAGGAGCCACCTGACAGCCAACCACAGACATTGAATAAAGGGGCCAAACAACAGGTTTGGAGAAAGTGACTGAGAGATGTGTTTGTCCATTTGCCTGCCAGGCTGTAATTTGGCTCCTGCCTGAGAGCTGGATTCCTAGTTTGGCAGTCTCTAACGAGGTTATGAGTGGGAGGCTGGTGTTAGAGGTACCCACAAGGCCAAGGTGACCCGAGAGCAGGTGGGTCACACAGTGTCCTGGCCTTGCAAAATGTTCCCAACATTGCTCCCTGTAGGTCCTCAGTTCAGTTTGCATTGCCACTGCTTTCCACTGGGCTGCAGCCTTCTCAGGGCTGACCTGGAGTTTGTGTTTCTCTGCATTGCTTTAAGAAAAACCGGGATTGAGTGAAAAGTGAATTCTGTAAATCCTTCCCCTATGATATATCTTCACTGGAAGAGAAATCTATCTTCTAAGACAATTCAAATACCATCATTCATCACAATGGTTGCATTCACATTTTAAGTTACTCTTCTAAAACATTTATAAATGTTGTGAAGTCATCTGGTGCTTGCATATTAGAGTAATGTTTCCCAGAAGTTTCCACTACTCACAGTATGTTTCATAATTTTGGGGGGGTTGTCTCAAATTGTGAATTTGGTTGCAATCCTATTTTTTTAGTTACTGCAAGCATAAAGAAATAGATGGTAGTATGCAATCCTTCTGAAAAAAATGGGAGAGTTGAAAATATAATTTTAAGTTGTACTGAATCCAGGAGAATGTGAAATAAGTTGGAGGTTTTATTTATTTTATTTTGAAAGACAAGAGCTCTAACATGGGCATGATCTAACCTATGGGTTTCAAAGCAGATATGTAGAGTTCTGAATATTCTGTGCGCATGAAACTGTATATTTAAAATGTAAGCCTCTAAGATGTGTATTTTGCCTCGCTTAGTTTCCCCTCAAAATTGGTAAAATGTTTTGGGTTCAGCATGTTCAAACAATTTGTTTCTGCAGAAACTACAGCAGATGCACTGTGTGTTCCATTCAAATCTCAAAATTCAAACAGAAGTGGTGTTTTTACTTCCCTTAGTCCCAGTTCAGCTTCCCTGCTGTGTGTTGGGCACACCACCAGCTCAGTTGCCGGTCAAAAGGAAAGCTGGTAACTTTACAGCCAGGACACCTCTCTGCAAACAGAGTGGCCTATTCCCATTTTTCCTGGATGGTGCTGGAATTTCCTGCTCCTTGTGGCTCCTGTGCCTATTTTTCTGCTCTGAGGAGTGTCTGCCTGTGCCTTGGACTTCTTGGTTCCTCTGTTCCTTTACCTGTGTGAAGCAGCCGGGACAGGTCAGCAGGGGAAGAAGGCAAAATGCTTCTTTGCACTGCAAAATGCTTCTTGCCAGTGGTCAGTTTGTTTCAGATAAGGGAGTGAAGGGTGTGAGGTGGCTCAAATATATTACTCCAGCAGGGGTTTCCTGGAGCCAGGAAAATCCAGCTCCTGCAGACTGGCTCCACTCCTTTCACCCCCTCCTGTGAGTAATGTGAGTTGTTTATTTCTTCATAGCCGCCCTTGCAGAGAACAACTAGGCGTTCATTTCTCTTCCCACCTCCTCCTCAACTCCTCCTCTCTTTTTTCCTTGAAGAAGTGGGAAAAACTGCAAGGGAAAACACCTTCACTCCCTTTCCCTGCAGGATCACAAGTACCAACGCAAGAGTAGGACACTGTGATATGCAGGGTAAATGTGTCTCTGGCTGGAGTTTGCAACTCACCCCAGGACTCATCTTCTCCCAGACCCTGAGCAGAGGGTTGGATTCTTCTGCTGCTGCCCCTATCATTCTGTACAATATCCTACCAGAGATTTCAGCTAAAACCAATTTTTAAATGAATTAGAACCTTAACCTCCTCTTCCTTTAATAGTTCTCTCTAGTAATTTCATCCTCTTGTTTTCAAATTTCTAAATAATGACTGAAATAAATGTTTATTTGACAATTTACAGTTTAAAGAGGATTTTGAAAAGAAATTAATCTCTTTACATGGGAAGACACTATGTAATCTTCTAAGACATTCCAAGTTTCCTCAATATTTTACAGTCTTTTTGCTATTTATTTTGTATCTCTTTTCTTGAAAGTGTTTATTTTGGGAAGGTCAAAACAAAATTCTCCCTATGTCTCTCATCAGCTGTAAGATGAATGCACACAGTTGGAACAAGTTCCATTGAAGCTCTCATGCAGAATAAACAAAGTCCTGACCAAAGGCTTGACTCATGATAGATCTTTAATGACTATTGTCATGAAAAAGTATTTAACATATTCTCCACCAAAAGAAGGGTGTAGCTTTGCTGCAGAGTCATCAACACATCAAAACAGGGGCAGGGAGAGATTCAAAGGGCAGGGCTGATAGGAGACTGGTGGGCACTGGAAAGAAGCTGGGCAGCTCTGTGCTCATTAAAGAGGGGGATGTGAGTGTGCTGGGGTGTCACAGGGAATTTCTGGTGTTTCTGGTCAGGCTCTTCAGATGGAATCAGCCATCTGAACAGGAACAGAAATGAGTGTTACCCCTAGGGTGTTACAGATGTGTGGTGATCACTTGAGCTCCTCTAGGCTGTGTCATACCAACCTGTGATAAAGAAATTTTGCCTCAAATGTTCACACAGTCCGTGGGGAATCTTGGGGATTGTTTTGGGAAGAGAGGTTTGGTATTTTAATAGATGAATCTAGAGATGCCTACAAAGTCACATCCTTAAATAAAGCCGAGCTGTTTCCCCTGCCTTTTCTACTTTTGTGACAGTGAGTGTAACACTTGGCAGTCAACAAACACTGCATGCTGCCCTTGTCATCATGTGGTGGGGCAGGAAAACTGCTGACATGGAAAAGTGCAGACAAAATCAAGCAAAGTGATTCATGGCTTGGAAGGCTCTGTGTCCTGGGGAAAGATTAATCAAAACAAGCCCAGAGAGCCCAGGGATAGTAATATGCATGTTATAGTTACTGGGTGATAGAAAAATACCTTTGGGTGAGTTGGGCCAGATTCACAGATGTTATTTTAGGAGGTACATTTATTATTTTTGCTATTAAGAAAGGTCTCTCTTGTAAAAGACTAATCTCTCTTTTGAGTGTGGGGCTAGGAAACCTGCACTGTATAGATTACAGACCCATGGTATTCACAACAGTCATAAGGAGGACTGAGTAGAAAGTCCAAGAAAATTACACTTTTAGACCATTGCTTAGTGAAGAAAAGATGCTATGAGAGCTGTGGGACAGGCTTATCAAAAGGAAATAAAACACTTTGGTCCTTGAAGAGTTCAGGTATCTGAGAGTGGTTCAGACTGTAATCTCATTCCCTGCAGCAGTAAAAAATTAAAATTCTCATTTTAATTTTAGTACTACATGTTACTTGATAAATTTTGGAAGGTGTGCCGTTATCTTATTGCAAGCCTAACTATCTTTGAGATGAAGAAGACAGTGATTGGAATGGTCTTAAAGATTTGATACTATTTTGAAGATTAAGAGATAAAATATCCTTTTAACCAAGGTGAAAATACACACGCGTGGTATGAGAGGAAGAACAGTTTTGACTGGATTTCTGAAGGGATATATCTAATAAAATTATTCACCAAGTATGATTAGATATGTTTATTCTAATGAAAATTTTGATCTTGTTGGCCATTTTCACTGAATTTAAGTGCCAATGTTTTCTCAAAATTGTGAAATTCCTCTTTATCATGAGAAAACTAGAGCTAGGAAAGACATTTGTATATGGATGGAAAATTTTCAGCAGAATCTTGATCAAACCAGTGGCATGCTCAGTGTTGAGAAACAAGCACAGTGCCTCTTGCTTGACCTGAGGCCGATGGATGCAAGAGGGGTGGAGGAGAGCAGTGTGGATCACAGAGAGGGGAATTTATCAAAGCAGTATGGAAAAGGGGCTTGGACTGGAGCATTACAGAGCAGGGAATGATGCAAGCCACAAATCTCTAGGAAACCAGGCTTTATTAGTTCCACTGCTTTTGGAACAACTTGTTTAAACTTCCCTTGTAGGTAATTAACTTTCTAATGGCACTGTGAGATAGGCCACCTGCAGAACCCTTGGGCAGGGGGATTCACAAGCATGTGCAGTTCAAAATAAGGCCTCATGGAAAACTAGCCAAAAGTGCGTTAGAATAATATTTACATTCAGTAGCATTAAGTACATCTGTTTGTTATTAGTGAGAGGCTGAACTGGCTCAAAAATCTTCTGCAAGAGTGACCCAGCAGCAGAAGGCCAGGTACCTCTGGCAGCTTTTCTACAGCTACCAGCAGAGCTATTTTCAAAAATATGATAAGATTTCGCTCTCAGTGTCAATTTGAATACAAAGAAAATCAAATTTAGATTACTTTAACATATAGATATTTCAGTTCTGTGCTTTTAGGTGTCTTTCTTCACCCTTATTTTCTCTGTTACTCCTGTGTTTACATGGGTGTGAAGTTTTCATACAAAGGGAGTGCAGCTCTGGTTGAAATCAGTGCAAGCCAAAGATGTTCAGCTTGTTTGAAAAACCATGGGTGATAAGCAGCAATCTTTAACCTAATAATTTAAAAACCTCCTATGACTGTTACTTAATGCAAAAAAATATTGCACCTTATTATGTCAAACATGGACACAGAACATGATTTTTTGTTTTTTAGTTCAGCTTAGTATGCTTACTATAAATTTGATAATTTGATGTCTGAAGATTGTATACATAATTGCTAACAAGGATTAATGATTACAATATAGTTGTGATGATTTAAGCTATCTGGAACTAATATTTAGTGTCAGGTTGGAAAGCTAAGAACAGAGCCCTGATATTTCAGTCCTATGTCTTAGATATATATGTGTGTGTGTGCTTATGCAAAAAACAGTATTAGGGAGATGGGTTATTCTAGCTTAGGAATTCTACTGACCATTTACTCAGGCTTTTGAGTTCAGTTTCATGTTCTACTATAGGTTTATTCAATGTAGAACTAACTTGTAGCAGATTTTTTGTTATATATATCTCTGTCTATTGAGATTTTTAAGAAACTGAAGGGAAAGGAAGAAAAGACATTCTGTATATGTGTCTTTAGACATAACACATGGGACATAAAACACTGGAGACACCTCATCTTCATTAAACAATCTTTCAATCTGAAGCATCCACAAGTTGTAGGGAGATTTCTAAATCTGGATGTTGATGTGGCAAACTCTTATTTAACCACAGATGATTGTTGTCTTTCCTCTAAATTATTAAAAATCTCTCCATCCAGCTTCTCTGAGAATTACCCTTATCTTTCCCTTGGATTCACACACACTGTCAAGAACTGTATTCCTCTCTGGGTTAGAGTTTGCTGTCTCTTTTCTCTGAATGTTTGTATTGACTGCTGTTTCCCAGTCAGTTTGCACCTTCAGTAATCTTCAGGGTACAAATAGACATCATGTTACACCCTATTCTAGCATCTCTAAATTCTTGTGCTGCACACTCTTTGGGATGGAGGCTGCTGAGCCTATTTTGTTTGCATGGCATATTGAAAGCCTGGTGTAAGTGACAGAGATCAGTTCTGCTGCCCAGCCATGTGCACCCATGTTATAAGAATGTGTGTGGCAGCTCTGTGGGACTGGCAGGCATCACACAGAAGTTGTGGAGGCCTCATGTGTCCCTGGGAAGGCATAGCTCTCCTATTGTAGGCCAGAGGATAGCCAAAGGTATCTCTGATGGCACTCAGTACTGTGTGCCACAATTACCTCACAATCATACAAGCAGACATTTATTAATTATGCAGTTTCCAACAGTTAAAGCAATCAGGAAAACATTCTCAAGGAAAGGAAAAAGCGAAAAGTCCTTTAGATTTGACCAAATCTGGAAGAAATTTTTCTTGATTATGCTCAAAGAATTTGAACATTGTTAAATAAAACACCTCCAAAGAGATCTGACACAATAGCAAAAGATCTAGAGAGCTGTGTGTCTGGAGAAGTAACCACCTTATCTTAGGACTCTGAGCGTTGTTTTGTGGTTTAGGAAAGGCAAGTATGTATGACCAAAATGACTGTCCTTTGGGAAGATGGAGTCAAAGGGCACATGCTTGAGAGCCACAAATATGAGCCATTCAGAAAACAAACAAAGACCTCTAAATCAAAATGTGCAGGTGACTGAAAAGGTCACCTGTGGAAAGCACAAAGAATGAAGCAAAGGGAGGTGATGAGGTGTGTTTGAAACAGTGGACTCATCTCCCGTGTGAGTGCACCAGATGAGGAGCAATGTGGGTCAGCAGGTCCCATGCTGTCTTTGGCATCTCCAAACTCCTCCAGTCTGCATGAGACTTTGGGACACAGCTGCTCCTTGAATGGCTAGTAATGTGGGTGGGTAATGTGTTCAAAATGTGTTGGTTTCTAGAGCTGTGTGTTTTAAACAGCACAGGGTGGCAAGACTGTGAAACAAGCCTTAGCATTTTATAGGCTGTGTAGCTGCCTTTAAAAAGAGGAAGCAAATATTAATTCAAAAGTAAGAGACCACCTACTTAAAATGTAACTGAAAGTAAGATAATAATTTCTGAAACAAACTTATATGCAAGCAGTGAGTCACCCAACTTCCATAAATGTTTGCACGGTGTGCTTCTATTGAAAATCATTTAGATTCAGAGAGGCATGGATTTGATTCTCTGCTTTCTTGTACTAGACTCTTATTAGTAATAAGTAGATAGAGTACTCATTTAAGGATTTACTCATTCAAGAACTCCCTTCCTTCTGTCTCCCTGCCAGCTGAAAGCTTTCTGCTGTGATACTGGGCTTTTGATACCAGCTCTGGACACTGATACTAGTTTCCTCTAAACCCTTTTCATGCTCATATAAAAGCTGATGGGTCCGCTGAAATCAGCCATCCTTTCTCAAACAAGATTTTATATAAATAAGGTGAACTGGATTCCACTCTGATCTTCTAGGCCTGGTCTAATATACCTTCTTTTCATTCTGTTAATTTGTTTTATTTGCTCCAATTTCTCTTGTTGTTTTTCTCAGTCTGTTACAACTATTTGGAAGAGTCTCATTTTGTTATGTGTGGTCACTTATCTGTTGAAACCCACTTAGTGGCTTCCATATGTTGCTAAAATGTGTTTGGAAGAGGGGATTAAGTTTCTGTTTCTAGCTGTGATTTTGGTCACTTGGACACGTTCACTGGGATGTGAGATCCTAGGGTCTACACAAGTCTTCCAACTGGAGATTTTCTATTTTTTTATCTTTGCACTGGGGGACCCCACACATGCTTTCCCTATGAGCCCTGCTCTGAGGAAATTCATGTAGCATCACAGCTTTACTACAGCAAAGTGAAATCTTTGCAACCCAGATCCTGGTATTCCCTGCCGATGGGATCTGACTTGAGGTGTCTCCCTCCAGAGGTAAAAGAAGGAAAAAAGGGTTGTGAAAGTTCCCTCAAAACCCTTAATGTCCTTTGCATAAACATTTCTTGAATAATCCTTGACAAAACTTGTTCAGAGAATGAGGCATGTCCTTGCTTTTGTCTGAGTAAAAACTGAGAAATAAGGAGTTCAAATAGGTATTTAACTGTGAGTGACCAAAAGAACTTCAGTTTCCAGAGGTTTTTTTTGATGAATGTTCCTTGTTAGCATTGTATTCTACTAATTACAGTGCTACTTTTGAGAATGTAAGTCTGGGAAGCATTGACTAAGTCATGTTTTAGTCAAATCTGTTTCCTTACAAATGCCGTGACTGATTTAAATTCCACTCTTTTGTATCAGCTTTTTGCCAATACCTTCCTATGAACATTTTTTGTTCTTGAGTGTGTTTGGAGAAGATGACTTTTCTTGTGATTCTTAGCAAGTCATAAAAATAAACAACATGTAGTGAGTTTGTTTTTGTACAACCAGAGATATTTACCTTATAGAAGTCTATATAATTGGCTTTGAGCATAGCTTTGGGAGTGAAGAGTTAAGGCAGAGGCAGTGATGAAGAATCTGTTTAATTTACTTGATTATTTCAAGCCAAATGAATATGCCTAGGAAGCACAGAATGAGAAAACAGCTATTTGGTCCCCTTTCCCAGTGGGATTTTGCATGGATTCTGCACCATGTCTCAAATACCAGCAGTGGCCACATCTAGCAGAGTAATCTTGACATGCAAAGGTGTCTTTAAACACAAGATGAAGTTCTGGAGGTTTGTCCTTTTCAGCCTGTTTCAAATGGTCTGCTCTTCTGATTTTTCTACAGTTGTGTTCCTCCAATGCCCATGGAAAGTACAACAATTTCTTTTGAATAGTATTGCATGGGATTGAACTCAGCAGTTTTCCAAGTCCTCTGGTAATGGTATTCTGACATAAAAAAAAAAAAAACCACAAAAACAGGAAAGTGGCTTTAAGAAAAGCCACCATTTTCGTTACAAGTGTTGGATAGGATTCAGCAATACATGGATACTAATGAAACAGAAATCAGTGGATTCATCCTCTGCTCTTGTGAATGGCCAAGTATCTGAATATTTAAAGCAGTGATTTGTCTGAAGAGCTGGGTAGGATTTGATGGAATACGCAGTGGCTTCTTAAACCACTGGGCACCAAAGTAACCAAACAAGCTTGTCATTAACTTGAAGATAACTTCACATCTTGCGCTGAAGCAGTGGGGAAGACACTGATCACTTTGTGCTCATGACCAGTGACGGGATTTGAGGAAACAGCAGGAAGGTGAGTTGGGGGAGGTTTAGGTTGGATATCAAGGAGAAGCTTTTCACCCAGAGGGTGGTATAGCTCTGCAACAGGCTCCTCAGGGAAGTGTCAGCACCAAGCCTGACAGAATACAAGAAGTATTTGGACAATACTCTCAGGCACATGGTGTGATTCTTGGTGGTGGCCTGTGCAGGGCCAAGAGTTGGACTTGATAACCCTGATGGGTCCCTTCCAGCTCAGCTATCCTTCTATGACTCTGTACATACAGGCAACTGCTTGTGCAAATGCACAGAGAAAACCAGAATGTAATGTCTGCTAGGTAGCCAAAACCCTGAATTGTGTCTTTCTGTTTCCTTCAGCCAGGAAGCCATTCAGCTATTTTCAAAACCTCTATCTGTGAATGTAAGAGTATTTGTTGAGGAAAAAAATAACAGGAAATAATTTAAAATACCTCGACATTTCACAACCCTTTTTATCTCTTGATGCTTTTCCTTTTCTGTCAGACAGTTTACAAGTTTATCCAGCCTGAAGGCAAGAGTCCAGGAGTTCTTTCCAGAAGTCCTGCATTTTAAAAGGGTCTCTACATAGCAAATAGGCAATCTTAAAATCCTTCATTCAAGTTGTTTTACTGCTGACTGGTGGCCTGTCTCTTGGCAAGTTCCTAGGCAGTTTGCTAATATTTAGATACTAGAGGATGGTGATGACAGTCAGATGACAGCAGTTTGTCACTAGAGTTGTCACTGCTGTCTGGAGTATTAGACCATGAAAAATTTGGTTGTATGAAATGTTCTTTGTCAGCTCACTTTTCAAATAGAAAAATAAAGATTTACAGGTTTGATTTCTGAAATGGAATGGAATGGAATGGAATGGAATCCAATCTGCTTTTCCAAATGTTTATCACTGTAAAAGAGAGCTGATCAGGTTAGCTAAATTCTGGGTCTTTACTTTGGGCAAATGAGCTAATTTCTAGCTCTAGTACAGATATAAATGGGATTTTCAACAAGTTACTAAAAAAAATCATGGTGTAGTATGTAGTAGTTGGAATACAGCATTTATGAATAAATCCATGAGATCTGAGATATTCTCAGCATCATGTATCCCTGGCCAGATTTTATGAAAGATATTTATTTGTTAAGGAAACCAAGTATTCGTTATTCTTATGAAATGCACATGGTTTCTGTTCTTCTTAATATGTGTATTACTGATATTGACAGAGGAACTTTCATGTATTTTACTTCTTTGTGTAGCAAATGTTTAAAAACAAAGACTTCTTTTGCCCTCCAGTGTGTATGAGGACCGTCAGGTCTGGTCCTGCAATGGAAAACCGGTTGATATTTCTGTTTAAGAAGCAAAGTAAATAAAACACAATCCCTGGAGTGGATAGCTCTGCCATGTTCCCTTGGAAAGCTCCTAATTGGACAGAGGTGCCCTCTGTCCATGCACAGAGCCCAGCAATCAAATGCACATGGGGACTGAATTCCAGCAGACTTTATAGGCACCTCTGCACAATAACAATAAATAATGAAATAAATGCAGGGCACTTTTGCTGGTTGGTTCTCAAAGCAGTCTACAGACCACTTAAACAGTAGTGCATTGATTTTTCTCACCCTTGGAATACAGCGATCCTGTGTCAAAACATGGCTGCTGTTAAAAGCACAGAGCAAGATTACAGAGTGTTTAGGGCAGGAATTAATATTTGCGGTAAAAACTACAGGATATTTTAAAGGATGCAAAATATAAGTGTTATGGAATGTGGGTTACATCTTTTTTGATGTATGTCTGTCCTCGCTATTTGACTTCAGAGCCAGGAAAAAAATTTGCAGAAAATGGTTCTGTTATCAGTTCTTAGTCATTTAGCCAAGGGACTTCTCCTGCTCTTCCCTGGTTGCCTTATTATTATTATTATTATTTTAAAAAAAATTTGGTGCTGACTGCTTTCATTGTGCATACCTGCAGTGTAATCCATACCAGTAGCTGAACTTGAGCAAACTTGAAAATCAATTATAGCACTGTTGGCAAAACCTGTTCATTTTATCAATCTGTTTGGATACCAGTAGCCAACAAAGTGTGGAGGCCAAAACACCACAGAGAAAAGCCTGATCCTCAGCTGTGCTTGAACAGCCTGCTCTGGAGCCTGTGCTTCCAGAGCTCAGCTGCTCTTGGTACCTAAGGCAGGAATCATCTGAGCACCCCTCTCTCTGACGTGGTTGTGCTTGTGAGCACACTGTTCAACTCCTCAGGTGGTTTGCAACTCCTTTACAGATGTTTCTGCAAGCTGTAAGCCCTTCTCAAGGAACTTGGAGCTCCAGCTGAAAAGGCTTTATTCACTCTGCCTATGATCCAAAAGTATTTGCTTGCATTTGTTCAGATTAAATGCAGGTGGCTCTTACTTGAAAAATGTCTTTTGGTTCTTCCACATCTATAATATTTCTTTCAGCGAGGCCAGAGATGCAGTGATCTTTTCCTTAGTTTTTATTTCTCTTTCTTATGTGTAAGTATGTCCATCTCAATCCCAATTGTTCAGTTTATAGGAAGATGTCCTGGTTTGTTTTTGAAAACTCTCTTGCCAATACTAACTTATAGGTTTTCCTGAGTTCTGAATCCAGCATGAAAAATTTGAATTCGAGTATTTAATGAATACTGAGTTTTGCCTCACACCAGCACGTTATCCATTGACTCCTCCCTTACTTATAGGAAACCAATGGAAAATGTAAAAAAAAAAAAAAAATCTGTGTTTTTTATTTTTTAAAAATAAAGGGGATGAAAGTGTCAAAGATTACACCATCTTTTTTCCCCCCTCTCCCTTATTTTCCCTGAATCCTGAAAGAATATTCTTGATAATAACCATTGAATGTTCAGAAGTAATTCGTTGTGGGCTCTTAAAAAATTGCAAGATATTATTGATTTATATTCCTAAACATGTAGGGTTTGGGTGGTTTTATTCATGGTAAGCTGTAATGACATGGTTAGAGGATCTACTGTGTGCTTAGCAGTGAGGAATGAAGCTCTAAAGGTCTAGAAGTTTGGAAAAGTTCAGATGCCTCAAAATGCTTGGATTCCTCACAGGATTTTTTTCTTAGCTGTATAAATCTACCACCCAGCTGTCATCCTCTGTGGAATTAGCAAAAAAGAGTATTTATAAGACAAATCATTTGGCTGATGAAGAGAAATATGCTAGCAATATTTTTTTGATTCACATTTGAAAGTAGAATATTTCTTCCATTTCAGTCAGAAGTCAGGGCTGCAAGTAGGCTCTTTCCAACAAACTTACAAAAGCCTTTTTCTTTCTGCAGGCATTTAGCCACACCACTGTGGGCTGTGATCTTGTCAGTTCTCATAAGCTACTAACACCAATGGTAACAAAATACTTTCCCTAGTTATGGGATGTACATTTCCATGAATTGGTTTGGTTCATCTCGTGCATGAAGTGTCAAATTTTTTTTTTTCTGAAAGCATGAAGAACATTGGAAGAATTTTGAGCAGTTATAATAAAAGCTAGTTATATGAAGAGAAGCTGTATCTTAGAAGTAATTCAGTAATGGCAAAACCCCATTTGGCAAAGATACAGCCTGAAGGGCTGGTAGCCCCTCTCTGTGCCTGCCTTCCTGAGGCAAGCTGAATAAATGAGACAGGATGGGGCCCAAAGCATGTCAATGAGCTGGTATTCCATGGTACAAAGTTGTGCCTTTTCTGCAACATAACCCAGCGTCTGGGGTAATAACACCAGAAAAGACAAACTGAATGTGAGCTCCCTCTCCTTTGCTACATAAGCAGTTATCATTCAGGTGGGCTTAAAAGGGCTTTACAGCCTAGCTGGTTCATACAATGTGTTAATTCTCCCACAGCTGAAAGCCAGCCCCCTCTGGCCTGAGATGTGGCATCAGTTCAAGTGTGTACAGCAAACTGCAGCATGGCAGGCCCTGAGAGCAGCAAGCATCTCCATCTGAAGATGCTCAGAGAGCAGCAGGAGGGAGAAATTTACTTGCACAATGCTCACTCAGAGATGACTTGCACCTCCAGGTGACTTGTGGCAAGAATTACCTGGGGTGGTTAGTGATCGGTGATTGGGAAGAGCTGGAACCTGAGCCTGGCTGAGAAGGCAGCACTGCTGTTCTCTGGCAGTGCAGCGTGGCAGAGTAGCACTGTTAGCAGAAGAGGAAAAGAAACCTCAACATGTCGCCAGCACTGCTAGCAAGAGCAGCTGAGATTTCTCTAAAATAGACCTTGCAAACATAAATAGGGCTCAACATCTGAGTTCCCCTGACAACTCTAATTTTCATTTAGTAATATTTCAGTTGGTAGTACTTTGAATAGGTAGGTTTTTAGAGAGATGCAGTTGCTACTCTGCTGCAATAGGTCTCTCTTCCTGTGAAAGCAAAGCATTATGAATGCAAAAGACTTTTCTAACACTGTTGAGAGGATGGAAGTTCTGGTGGGAAAACTTCCAAGTGAAACTTTGGCTTCACTCAGCTGGAGTGGCACAGGCTCTGTACTAACAGCACCTTTTTTTTTGGTGTGTGTGTGTGTGTGTGTCCCCCGCTTTTTTTTTTAAACCACAAACTTCCCCGTGTCACAGCTCTGTGCAAATATTTCCCATATGTCAGCTGGCTGATCCAGTAATCACTTAGGGCTGGAGTGTAAATTACACACGCAGCAGCACGCACACAAATATCTGGCTCGTACGAATCCGTAATTCAGTGAGATTTGACTATGGTGAATTGAACTGGCTTTAAATTAAAAACTTTCTTTTAAAAGCTGTGTAGATTCAGTGCTAGGAGGCCTATTATTCTCTCTCTGTCACTTTATCCCTAGCCAATGTAGAATGTCTTGCTTGTGTTTTAATGGTGCCTTTCTTGCTGTTTGCTTTCTCAATTTACTTTCATTTCTACCCAGTGTGCTGTCAATATGCCATGAAGTAGGGTAGGAAACGATCTTTTTTGAGCCTCTAGAATGTGCATGACACTTTGTAAACTAATTAAAAGAGTATGCTATTTATTCTATATCCGTAATACTGCTGTACAGCAATTGACTCTAATGTTTCCAACAGCATAATAGTCTGAGAGTATTTTCATTTTAGGGAGTTCTAGGGGGCTTTAAATTAATCTTTTCATTCAAGATGGTAGGAGTGCCCTTCTCAGCACAACACTGACTGAGTGTATGCTGGTGTTCATTGGAGGCAGAAGAAATAGAATAGTGCAGGGGACTCAGATTTCTGCGACTTTTTAAAAATAAAAGCTTTTCAGAAAAGAATGCTTTGAACTACAAGTTTCCATCTCTGCCTGTGTGTGTGACTGTGCACAGGGCTCCTCTGGTCCCCAGCAGTGACTGTGCTGTTGGGCTGGTGGGCTGGGGGAGCTGGTGCTGGGCTCCAGGCTGCAGTGAGGAGCTCGAGGAGCCCCCAGTCCAAGCTCCACAATCTGGGGAGCCCCAGTCCAAACTCCACAGTCTGAGGAGCAAGAGCTCTTGCTGATGGAGCCACTCCTCAGCTCATCACCACTTTTAGTTTCACTCTTCCTGCGCATGAAAAGATTTAGAAGTATCTTTCCATACGCTTATACTGACCAGTCTTTACACTGGCTGTGTTGTGTTTCTGTGCAATGCTTGCATCCTTTCCCTCTTGCTTTCTTTTCCTTGGTTTCCTGTGTTTTGTTGGTTTTTGTACTTCCAATTTATTTTATTTTATCTTACTTTGCCTCCTTTTAAAAATATTTCTCCTACTCCTGTCTTCCTCTTTTATTTCTCAACATTTTTTAGTTTGTACTATAAGCAGACATTCCACAAGAATGCTGTGGAAAAATAGAATAAAAATGGTTTCTACATTGGAGAGTTAATAGATGTATTTATGCTTTGTCCCTCTTTCACAGTTGTGTTGATCATAAAGGCATTTTGAGCTGAACAATTCTATGAGTGGACATAGCCCATAGTATATCATGAACAGGTTCAGTCACAAGGACTGGAGGACATGTTGGGTTACAGGTGGCAATAAAGAGGTTGCAAATGCAACATTTTAGTTTTATTGCTCAGCTACCATTTTTCTGAGCCTTTCTCTTGTTCTTTCTTTCTATTTTTGTTTGTTTCTGGACGTGAAAAAGGTGCAAACGTTTGGTTTTGAACTGATTGAATAAAAGAATCTGTCATTGCAGGTAAGATCTAACCTCATCTTCTAGATTTAGGAGGAAAAATTTCAAGCCCAAGAGGCAACATGGTAGAATTTTCACATTTTCAGTCACATTTGATATGAATTGGCTGAGCGTGATCCTGACAAGAACACCCACCAACATGGACCTCTACATAATGTGAATTTCTGAGTAAGTATGCAGAGCTTGCAGTCTTTCCTCCTCTGGAGACTGCTACCATCCAAGGAGTTAGTGGAATTGGCTCAGATAAGGATCACCTAAGCCAAGCTGGCTGGTACCAGTAGACAAGGCTTGTATTGTACATTCTCCAGGAAGATTTATGGATAGCTCTGGAGCTTCTTTGGGGATGATTCTGAGTTAAAAGGAGTTTTAAAGTGTGAGAAGAAGGGAAGTGTGGTGTGATTTTCTTGGGGTAGACAGAAGAGCCATCACAGAGGGCAGCAGTCCTGGATCATGCATGAAAGTACAAACTCTTTCTCCCTGCACCTGCTGGAATAAAACTGGTCTTAGATATTTTTTCCCCCCAAAGTTTCTTTGAAAAAGTGTAGCAACTCTGCAGAAATCGCATAAGAAAAATTAATCTCATTGCCTTCAGCTGTAAGGGGAAGAAGCAGAACAATTCTTTTCCACATTTTCTATAGTTCAGAATTGTTTGCTATAGCAATTATTTTTGGGAGTTCAGAGTAATTTTAGGATCTTTTTATTTTCTGGCAAGAACCCAGAGATAAAAATGACTCTTGCCACACTGGTACAGTGGCAACCACTGCAAAGCAAAGTGCTCCCTTGAGATGTGCAACTCAGCAGTTTCCCACTGAACCCTGGACCAGCTGTGGAAGGAGGAGGAATAAAAGGTGATATGAGTTAGATTTATGCTGATGTATGAGGTGAGTGTAGGTTTTTGCTTAGAAGCTGCTAGAAGGTCATGGTATTTTACCAACTGAGATTTATACATTTGAAAATGAACCTCTAAATGGGAATGTTTCCAAAGTCTAATAAAGCAGAGCTATGCTCATACACTGACCTTGGCAAGCCTGCAGGTAAGTTCCACAACTTCTACCACCTTATAAACACTAAGATGGGTTATACAGAAAAAACTATAGAGGCTCTATTTAGAGACTTATGGTAGCAAGTAGGCAGAAAAACTTCAAAACCACCAATTTAATTTATTGAAGGTCTCAACAGGAATATATAGGAAAAAATTCTGTCTTCCACTGCAAATATTCCCACAGCAACCCAATCTATCTGCCAAGAGTACCCAAAATTTAGGGCAAAGGGTGGGGGAACAATGTTAAACCTATTTAATAATACCACTAAACAAAACCTGAAGGATGAGCATGAACCTGGATCCAGCAAGGCAGCCTGTGGCTAGAGGTTTGTCAATCTGGAGTTTGCTGTTTATGTAATTATAATATCATGGTTGTAGACAAAACAAGAGAACACCACTAGGACTAATGCACAATTTAAAAAGTTTTCCAGCCTGTCTCGGTTTTCATAAAGGTTTTTAAAATTACCTTTGTGAATCCAGATTGGGAAAACATGGGTGAGATCAAGAAGTTGTTCCTAGTTCCAACTAAAATTCCAGTTTAAAATGCTGGTTAAGGGTTCAAGATCTCCACTTCCAGGGAGACAAGCATGCCAAAAAACCCCCTTAGGCCAGAACTACCGTCAGGACCAGTCCAGGGCACAAATTAGAGCAGTTTGAGGAAATGGCAACTTGCACCAGCATCCTCCCTGCTTGCCAATGCAACAGGGCACCATGACTCTACCTGTGCTGGTTCTCTGCCGCTCAATCTAGGAGTTTCTTGAGGCAAATATATGCTGCCTTTGTTTTATTAGCACAGCAGAAAAAGGCCGCAATGGATGATGGAATTATTTACTTGTATAGTTCCAGAAAATGACAGCCAGTTGTAATAATTTTGTATTAAGCCATCATTAGATTTTTCATTAAATGTTTTTGTTGTTGTAAACATGGGCAGTGGGGTTGAGTGCACCCTTAGCAGGTTTGCCAGTGACACCAGTCTGTGTGGTGGAATTGACACACTGGACTGTAGGGATGCCATTCAGAGGGATCTTGGCAGGCTTGAGAGTTGGGCCCATGGGAACCTCATAAAGTTCAATAAGGCCAAGTGTGGGGTTCTGCACCTGAGTCAGGGATGCACAGATACAGGCTGGGTGGAGAATGGATAGACAGCATCTCTGAGGAGACTGATTCAGGGGCATGGCTATTGAGAAGCTCAGCATGACCCAGCAATGTGCACTCACAGCCCAGAAAGCCACCATAGCCCAGGCTGCATTAAAAGATGTGCATCTAGCAGGGCAAGGGCAGTGGTTCTGCCCCTCTGCTCTGGTGAGACCCCACCTGCAGTGCTGCATTGGAGTCTGGAGTCCTCACACAGGAAGGACATGGACCTGTTGAAGAAAGGGTAGAGGAGGTCATGGAGATGGTCAGAGAGCTGGATCATGACAGGCTGAGAGAGTTGAAGCTGATCAGCCTGGAGAAGAGGAGGCTCCAAGGACTTCAAGCCCCTTCTAATACTGAAAGTGAGCTCGTGAGAAGGCTGGAGAGGGGCTGTTTGCAAAGGCATGTAGTGACAGGACAAGAAGCAATGGCTTTAAACTGACAGAGGGCAGGCTTAAATTGGATGTTAGGAAGAAATCCTTTGCTTTGATTGTGAGGCATTGGAACAAGTTATGCAGAGAAGCTGTGGATGCTGCATGCCTGGAAGTGTCCAGGGCCAGGCTGGATGGAGCTTTGATCAACCTGATCTAATGGAAGATGTCCCTGTGCTGTAGCAGAATGTTGAAACTGGATGATTTTTAGGATCCCTTCACACAAAAACCTTTCTGTGATTTTATCCTTTTCTATTTTGTTTTCCTTGCCTTGCATTTCTAAGATCAGAAGAAAAGGAAAATAATATTTTACAAATCAAAGAAATAGCATTTTAAATCTTAATATATCTTGTGATATGTTGTATTTTTAGACTTTGTAAGCAAAAGATGTGCCTATACCTCTGACATATTTCAATATGAAAGTTCTAAAGGGGCATTTTGAAATAGCTAGGTGCTGGTAATGTGTCTAGTGTGTTTGCATGCAGCCTTCTGCTATACAAAGCCTGAAGAGCTGCCCCCTTCATGGCCTTTTAAGTTCTATTTTCCAGAGACATAAAATATTCTAGCATGAATAAGAGGTAAGTGCACAGTATGATGTGAATAAACACGTGTGCTCTTTGGAGCTGCCAGCATGTTCTGCCTTAGCAGAGCTGCTGAAGGGATGGGATTATGAACAGGGTCCCAACTGCAGGAATTATTCTTACATTATATAACTAATACATAGTTTTTTAACCTAATTTTGCTTATTGTTTTATGGTTTTTGTTATATTTTTAACTTAGTTAAATGTACAAGGTGTTATTCTCTGTCTTTGTAGTGTGTAACTCTGACAAAATGCTTTAGGGCTGGGTTTTGTTTCTAGGAGTGTAGTTCACTATACAAAATTGACTTGGTTTGTGGAGTCTTGCCAGTGCTACCCATAAAGTGGACTCTCACCTAACATAAACTTTTTAGGACTTATCCTACATCTGCAGTTCACGATTTGTGGAACATACAGCCCATGTGCTGGAGGATGTATGGAACTCCCAACTGGTTTCATTAATGTAGGTTTCCATTTGTGTGTTGGAGATCTACTTTTGTCCATGTTGTGCAATGTTTTTGCAATGATTTTGGCTCTTCTAGCATTAAATCTTTTAAATAGTGGAATTTATTCTTGATTATACTAATAAAAAAATAAAAAGGCACTTTTTTT
Organism: Sialia sialis; assembly: GCA_009812075.1. Lineage (NCBI taxonomy): Eukaryota > Metazoa > Chordata > Aves > Passeriformes > Turdidae > Sialia > Sialia sialis. Next base: position 27,603,618 of record VRYO01002355.1, read on the forward strand.
TCCAAGAGTCATATTATTGGTCTTGTAAAGGAAGCATCATTCACCAGATATTGATCCCTCTCCTCTGGTTAGAAGGACTGGCCTTCCACTTCCATGAAACTGTATCTGGCACTGCAAACAGAAACGTTTTGCATTTAGATGTAATTGGTCTCTCATGAAAACAGAAAATAGTACCAAAAATTTGTGCCTTTATTCCACACTTTTTAATAGTAAAGACTCAATCTTGCCTCTAGTTTGGTATGTGTGAGTGTATTTTTAATGTGTTTTTATATTTTTTTAAAATTTTTCTTTAAGTAATAAAACTAACTTTGAGTGGAACATCTTACCTTATTCCAAAACTCACCTCAGTCTTGTTGACTTTATTGATTGTTTTTATTTTGGACTCAAACCCAAATATGTCTTTTTTGCAAACTGTGTGAATGTACAGTAATTTCACACTGATAAGTCGTACCTATTTCATTGAAGAATCTACCCGATCCCGGAAGTGTGGCTAATCACCAAGTGCGGCTTATTTATGGACAAATT
>VRYO01002355.1:27605142-27616202 GCA_009812075.1 Sialia sialis
TGTGGCTTATTTATGGACAAATTCCGTGGTCCTCCCGGCTACTCGGAAATGTGGCTTATAACCAGGTACAGCTTATGAGTTTGAAATGACTGTAAGCCCACTAACTGGGGTGGCTTGAAGGCAGGTTCAGTGCATGCCAGATGAGGGATCTGACACATCCTGAGACTCTGATATGTGTCAGTACAGACCTGGGTCGGTCCCTCTCTGGAGGGAGGACCTACCAGGTGCATTTCAGTCAGAGTTCTCCTGTGCTACTCTCATGTCTCGATGTCCAGCCAGATAAATTGCACGTGGGGTGGTTCTAGAAGAACACCAGGGAGGTAAAGGGGTTATTTAGCCAACGTGTCCATGCTGACCTCAGAGCAGAGAGGATGCAGTGCTCTGAAGAACAGCTTGACAATTTGGGTACTTAAAGCTGGACAAGGTTGTCTTTCAGGACTTGTATACTTTTATATATGTGCCTTCCTAATCTGTAGCACAAGCAAAATCTATGTAACCAGTAGGACTGTTTTGTGAAAGGAAATGTAGAGGGAACTGAATATTACATCTTCTCACTTTTGGTGATTTATTTAATTTCTATTTTCTCTCTGCTATACCTTTTCTCTGGAATGGGACATAGTTTTTGTCTTTCCCTATATTCCAACATTATTAAAACTCATTATCATTACTACCTAACTATTAATTCATTATTAATGTGCAAGAGTCTTTGCACATTATTTCCTCTCACTTTCTCAAAAAACACAATTCTTGAGCAGCACATAATTGTATAGATCTGCTGTTATATTCTCTTTTTAAAGTATTTAAAGCACTGAGGCCTAGGATGGGAGTCCTGGCTACAGAATTGCCAACAATTAATTTTGTAAGTCGGCTTGAATTTACTCTCAGAACACACAAATAAAAGGGGAAGCAGCTTTGAACCCTGTGGCTCACTTTCTGCAATACAGAACCACTTATACTAAAATTTCTGGAGCTACTTCTGCAGCTCTAGACATCTACTGTTATTATAGCTCACTGAATATACAAATCCCACTTCATTAAACTGAACATTTGAGACGTTGAAGCTAAAAAACCCCCAGCTGTAATGTCTTCCATCAATTTTTCTTTTTGATAGACTTTTCTTTCTGATACACTATAAAATCTTTATATATGTTTGAATGTACTATCTGTAGAGACACAGTTTTATCTTGGAAGACAGGTGTTCTAAAGCTGAGAAGGCTACAGTAATTTCACAATTATAAACCGCGTCTTTTTCATTGAAGAATCCAGCCTGACCCAGTAGTGCGGCTAATCATCCGGTGTGGCTTATTTATGGACAAATCCCAGCAAAATGCCAACCCGGAAGTGTGAGCTGGCCGGGTGGAGAGCTGCTGCCGCCAGGTGGGTGGGGAACGGGCTTTGCTGAGCGGGGCGGGTGTGCCGGCGGCAGGGCCGCCGAGGAGCCAGGCGGGCTGGCAGTGTGGCTGCTGAGGAGTGGGGCGGGCGTGCCGGCGGCGGGGTTGCCAGGGAGTGGGACGTCGCTGCCGGCTTCAGAACGTGCCCACTGCCGCCGGCTTCAGAGCGTGCCTGCTGCCGCCGGTGCCACCACCTTTGAACTGAGGAACAAGCTGCCGCCACCGCCTTCGCATGGGCGAGCGAGCCACCGCCGCCACCGAGCAGGCGGGGACCGCAGGAGCCAGCGCCAGGGTGGGAGTGCTGGGGCCCGTGGCACAGGGAGGGCGCCTGGTCTTTGAAAACTGTTTGCAACTTGAGCACCTGACACCAAACCCTGCACTGGCGCAATTCTGTTACTAACTCGTTACTTTGTCGCACATGGATCCTTGCTTTTTAAAAAAAAAGTAGTGTGGCTTATATTCGGGTGCGGGTTATATATGGACAAATCCTGTGGTCTACCCGGCTCCCCGGATGTGCGGCTTATAATCAGGTGTGGCTTATAATTGTGAAATACTGTAATTGTTTGTGTGTTTGGAGATTAGGGAAATCTTTTTACCTTTCCTCAAAGGGTGCATCTGCATTAGTGATTGAGTGTCCTGGAAGAGTGCTCGTGGTGCAGAGACACTTTCCCTCAATGTCATGAATGTAAAGTTGTGCTATGAACTGAAACTCAGCAGTCTTTGACTGGGCACAAAACATGTTTTATACTGCTTACGTTACACATACAGAAGTCATACGTGGATCAAACTTCTGAAACACTAAGTTAATAAACTTTAGTTTATTAGTTTATTAACATTCATTTACAATTAATGAATAATTAAAACACTTTGAGAGTGGACTGGTGAAGTGTGGTCAGTGCTTGTGAATGAAGTATAGGATATCTTGGGGAAGCCAAAATCTGCAACACAAGTTCCTTGTGACTAAAAGAAAGTTTCCACCATTTTGATATATCTAGAATGTCATATCTAACTGTTCCTTATCTTTTTTGTGAAGAGATTAGAAAGGAGGCATTTGAAGTAGGTAGGGAGTGCTTTATGAAAAAGAAAAATGGGGCATCTTGAAGCTGTGGATGTGTCAGAAAGTTCAGACCCCTGCCAGGGAAGCTGCTACGCAAACTTCATAATGAGGGTCTTTTCTTTGTCCCGACCTCTCTCCCCAAGTTTGGCATTTGGCTTTATAGCACATTGGTCAGTTTGTAGTCAGCATTTCCTCAAATGTTTATGGCTCTACTTTAAAGGTGGAATTCTCATCCTGAAGATGATAATCCTTCATCATGTAAAATGACCAGGCTGTAATAAGATCTTCTTGCAGGGTACAAATGTGTTATTAGGTGTCAGTCTGCAGGCTCGGGTCATCCGCCAGCTGTTACACTGCACAGGTTGTATTTTTTTGCAACATTTGGTGGAACATTTCAGGACTGTGGGATTATCTGAACCAGATGTGAAAAGGCATCTCCCTGACACAAGTGTGCAATTAGTCATAAGTGATTACCCATGACCCCTTATGTGCAGGGGAGAGAAACTTTGAGTTAACTGCTGTCTGCACCTTAACTGAAGAGGGCTATAAAAGTTCCTCCCTTTTACTTCTCAGACTGCAGCCAATTTTCTGCTTGTTCTTGGTTCTGAGATTTTTTTTCAGGGATGTGTAATCTAGGAGAAGCCTAGAAATTGGAGTCCTACTTGGAAAATTGTAGCAGAACATCACTGAGAAAGAGATATGACCCCTAGTTTTTCTGCACCTTTCTCTGCCCTTTGTGGTTACAAAGTCACTGCAAGATCATTGTCTCTTCCCAGTGAAGACTGATATACTGGTCCAAGGGCAAGAAGCAAATTAAGGATGTCCCTGTGACTAGATAAACCTTCTCTTTTATATGGAGCAAGACTTCCTTTTGAGTTTTTTCTACTATCAACTGCTCCAGTAACATGACAAAGGGAGAAATATAATTGTCATGGGCTTTACCTATCAATGTTTACACCTTGGCTCACTCTGGAAATGGGTAAATCATCATCACAATTCCTAGACCACTGCTCAGGTGCCATTTCTAAGAACTAGCACACCTTACTCAGTTTCTGGGTGGACCTAAGTGTCAGCTCTATCCCTGTGTGTCTGTAAGGCTCCAAGTACAGTGGACTTCCTGTGTCTGCTGTGTGCTTGTTGACGTAATTGAGTAGATGAGTTTATAACAGCGTGAAAACCTTTGTAGAAGTCTACTTACAAAATTGTGATGGCAGAGGGAACCTATGTTGAAGTCTTTTATTGTTTACAGACAAATGGAAATCTCAAATGCTTTTGGCATGTTAACTTATGTTCTTTAGCTGATAAATTATTTCCCCTTTGTCAGAATGGCATTCATCTGTTCCTATCCTGGGTGACTTTATCCCCTGCTTTCCCTCAGTTATGTTTGTAGGCTACAAATTGGTCAAAGGTCTACATTTATTTATGAAAGAAAGGACTCCAGCTAAGGCACAGTAACAGAAAATGAAAAGGTAGCTGGTGCTACATAGACTTTGAGCAGCAGGTGGGGATATATACCCCCATAGGTTGCTAACTTTTGTCATAGAAGCTAGAAGTAGTCAAAGATTTTTGAATTGAATTTTGTTCTAGCTACTTTCTTCTCTTGAGCTAAAATGGGCTCTGGCTTAACAGAACCCAGTCTTATTTGTTAGCTCCCACCTGTGTCTCTAACACAGTCAATGCAGAGTGGAAGGGTGTGGGGAAATTAAATGCTTCCTGAGACATTGTGTGAAAGCAGAGCTGCTCTCTGATCCTTTCAGAGGACCTGTGGATGAGGAGCCTGGGACATGAGGTTCTCGACAGTAAACACAGCAATTGCCTATGGCTGGCTTTGAAAAAAGAACAAACCTTCACAATTTTCCTTGTGTTTGTAACCTCCCTAACAGCAGCTCTCAGAAGAAATTTCTGATAGAACACTAGAGTTTTACTCACAGCCATGGAGAAAGAGGATAGATGTCAACAGATCATATCACCATATCATGACATATCCTATCAATTTCCTACCCTATTCAGGTCCATAGCATGTGGTCAGTCAGGCCCTGTGAGAGTTGTCTCATCACAGCGCCTTCTGTGGACAGAGGAAATTTATATTGTCTGAACGAAGTGATTGTTTCTTAAGCATAGGACCTTTATGGAAAATCAAAAGCCTTCCCTCCCTCAATGAGGTATTTAAAAGCTTTTAAAATACCTCTCTACCTCTTCTCCATCAGAGTGGGGTATAAACCACAGTGTGGCCAGTGCAATCTTCCAGACAGTTTTGTGTTCCCAGTGTTAGCCAGACTCAGACAAAGAAGCTTTGGCATTTTTCCCCCAGAGAAATTTTCTCTCCTTCAACATTGGCCAGTTCTTTCTGAATCTACTCGATTTTAAGTAAGAAACATCTCAGTTTAGATTTAGGCCTTTCCTCATCTTCTTTGATGAGTTTTATTCCCCTTAAGTTCTTACCATCAAGGCTGGTCTATATGTAGCACGTTTACTTCTGAGTTTTTGAGCACTGCCTGCACTGAAGAATTTAATGGACATCAAGAGAAAAATATTTGTTGGTCAAGCAATGTTTTTTCAAGATTTATGATTTCTATCACTCCTGGTTATAACCTTACCCTGCGTCCCAGGCACCCCTCTCAGCGTGCAACTAAATTTTTTCAGTTTCATGGTACACTTGAAGTTTTTCAGAATTCAATATTCATACCAAGTCCTGACAAAGCATTGAGTGTTCACTGAATGTTCAGATAAATATTAGACCCCAGCATTGCCCTCCAGATGGAGAAAAAAATCAAAACAACCTCTGGAGGTAAGGTCAACTCCATGCAATGCTTCCTTGTTAGCTGTGACAGTCCTGTCCTGTCAGGTCCTCATCCTTCTCTCTGCCCTGGGGAGCTCAGGGTACAATCTGGGCAGAGGATGGGTAGAGGGTTGGTGACACCTGCACGTGGACCTGATTGCTGGGCAGAAAGTGAGATGCTGTTCCAGCAGTAAGGGATTAGCATGAGTGAAAGGGAGTTCTGACTGCAATTTCCCTTTGGCAGCTGAGGTACATGCTTAGCTTTGAAGGTGGGAGCCAGGAGATGGAAGCAAAACGGCCCTTTCGCCTCCCTGCAGTGTGATACGTGCTGGAGCCTTGCGGGATCAGCGCTCTTGTTTGCATTTCTGAATTCCTGCCAGATCAGGGCATTTAGTTTGGATCACAAGAGAAGTAGAAGCTGTTCACGAGGCGTGGGTCCAAATTTCCACACCATCTGCTGTGTTTGTAGATCAGTGTGGACGTTTGAGCCTCCCATAAAAGTAGAGGCAAAAGAAAGTAATGTTTAATATGGGAATAAAATGCAGGAAAAATATGGAATGAAGCCAAAAATTGTCCATCCACCTTCTTGGGCATCATAAATTAGGAAGGGAGTAGCACTAAACAGAGAAAAAGGACAGGTATGGGGCAATAGAATACCATACCAAGGGTAAAATGAACTCAGTTTTCAGTGGAATAATGAAGGTGAAGGTGACCAAGTCTTCACCTGGAGTTAAAGTTATGACTAATGTCTTCATTGCCAACTTCTGTCTGCAGGTTCTGGAGACAGAGATAGGAAACAGGAGTGTGGCAGTTCTGAGACCCTGGTCATGCACCAAGACAATGTGCACAGCTCAAATCTCATCTCTGGAAGTGCTCCTGAATTTTCCAGTTTGAGCCCTTTGTGTGTCTGGTTGCAGAAGATCAGAATAGGTCAAATGGGAAGAACATTATATTTCAGTGATGGGGCCGATTTACACAAATGTAAAATATTGATAATTAATACTGTCATGGTTAATTAAGATTAGAAATTGGAGAAATAGCAAGAAATGCAATATAGTAATGTTTAATTGGAGAAAATATTATCTGCTACCCTTTCAAATCTCATTGCAGGAAATTGCTTTCAGATGAAATTACCATAGCCATTATTTCAATTGGAAAATAACTTACAGAAGAAAAGCCTGGTATTTCATAATAAAGATAGTGTCAATTTTACAGTAAGACTTAATAGCCAAAAAAAAAAAAAAAAAAAGAAAAATTAATGGAAACATCTACATGCCATTGCATAAAAGCCAAATCAAAATGGGAATTGTGGCTTTCCTGCCTTAACTGAAGTGATTTTCACTGTCTCTCCTAAAAACTAGAAATGTGCTTCAAAATTTTCAATTGCCAGTGTGGCAATGAGAGGTTTAAACCCCATTAAAGCCCTGTTAATACAAAAATCCAAGTAATATTATGTGCTATCAAACCACAGAACATGAATGATGACTGAAACTCCTGGCACTGTCCCTTTAACTCAAGCCCTGCCATGTCTGCATGTGAGGGCGTTTTTATTTTCCTATCTTGGGGCTGCTGCCTCTCCCTTCCACTCTCATCCATGTGAGTTTATTTTCCATTCTGTTTTTGTTGTTTAGGTAGGTGCAGTAATGGCATTCCCAGGGCAGCACTGGCTTCCTTTGTGGAATAGGAAAGCAAAAGCTATTTCAAAGCTGAAATTGGATTATGCAGAGTACTCTGCATTTGGGGCAAATTTTCGTGAGGCTAAACATAAAATACTATTCATGTGCATTTCTTCCAATGGCCAATGAGAGATAAATATTAAACAATCTGATCGGTAATCCTTGGTATTAGATTATTTATTTGTTTTGGGCAATGAGGAATGTTATTTGATCTTGTACTCGCTGCCATTTGTCTTGCAGTCTGCACTGCAGATGCACTGGGAAAAGATAATGTTCATTCATCTCCCAAATAAGCTTTTTGTTTGTTTGCCATGGATTTTGTGCAGCTTTCAAGCCTGAATTTCTGTGGGCTTAGGTAAATTTTTTGCTCTCCTTGAAGCTAAAGAATACAGCAACTTGCTTAAAAGAACCAAGCTATGAAAACACCACCTTTTTCTTGTGCACCAGTAAATCCATTAGATGTTTAGGAGCTTGGTATCTAAATGCATAGACACACACTTTTGAAAGATAATAAAAATGATAAAAGATTAAATGAATGTAAAATACTGAATTAAGACCTTTAGAATGTTCTTTGCCACTCCTCAATACAGGATTTAGAAATTTTGTTAAATAAATTCAGTAATGAATGCACACACATCTGGCTTTCTGAAAGTGAGAGCACTTGAAAAATGATGTTACCTTTCCCTGTTGAAAGCATTTAATATTCTCCCTTATATCTTCTTTATCTTTAACTCATTAATCCTTGCAACACTCCCCAGAAGGAAAGAAATAATACTAATATTTTATATAGAGAATTATGACACAGGCAGATATTAAGGGAATTTCATGGCATAAATCCTCAAAATAATGCTGATACCAGGGAGCTTTGGATGACTATATGCCTGGGAAGATGCACTGAAATTCTTTTGGCCCAGAAAACACCATTAGCTTGTTCAGGGAGGAGGTGGAAGCTGGGATTGCAGAGATGTCAGACCAGTGCTGCAGCCTCACAGTGTTTCCGTCTGCTGCATTCTCTTTATCATCCACCCATGTCACAGTCCTCACAGGTCATGGAATGCCTCCTTGGGGAGCTAGTATCAACAGGATGAGACCTTTTAGCTCCCTGTAGTTCTAGTCAGTGTCTTGACTTTGCAAACAAGGATACCTGCAGGTACCCGACATCCAATTTTTGGCAAAATTTACAGCAGGAGACCTAAGAGCAGTATGGAGCATTAGTTGGGTGACAAATTTCAAATGCTGGCGCTTGATGAGCTACCTAGCCTTTTTTCAAACAGCTTTATGAGTATCTTCTCCTTGTGTTGCCCACAGTATTAAAGGTAAATCAGATGGTTAAACTCTGCCTAAAACAAATGTAATTTCCTTTCCAAATTTTCCTTCATCTTCACATTTTATGTATGAAAGCTGTCAGTTACATTTTACTCCTCTGCTCTAATAAATGGTCACCTTAAAAATTACATAAGTTACAATTCCTTGATTCTTTGGTAGGAAAGCATAGGAAAGATGTTATTTTGGATTAGAAATCCCAACTGAAGCAACACCATTTAATTGTTTACTTAGATTACGCTAAAAACATTTGTCATTAAGAGTGCAAGAGGTAATTTCCTGCCAGAACACCCAAACCTTTGACATTTTTCCTTCAAAAAACTTTAAATGTGTGGTAGAGTATCAAAGCCTTTTCCCTGCCATCATCAGAAAAGGTCAATGGTTTCTGACAGCTGCATATTAAGCCTGACTTAATTATGACTGAGTGCCACAAAGTTTGATAACATCTGTTATCCAGTGACTAAAGAGTATCTATAATTCTATTTCTTTTAAAAGGACTAGCAGATGAAAATGACAATTTCAGTTGGGAAATCTGAACTGGCAGAAGAGGAAAAAAAAATCCTTTTTTCCTGGAATATTTCTAGTAATTGCTATAATTTTGAAGCAACTCAAACATTAAAATTCCCACACGTGGCCTTGACAAGGTCAGTGAGGCCTCAGTAACTTTTATGTTTCCTGCATGATCCCTGCAGGTTAAAGAGAGGGCCTCACTGAAAGGAGGCCAGCCTGTGGAATAAAAGCTTTCTATGGTCCTGAGGAGCAGCTGTTCCTGGGCTGCTATAACCACTCTCCAAAAAGCCTATTTTCACAACTCAAGCAAAAATCTACCTGCTACATCATTTAAATGTCAGATTGCCTAGGTCATGTAAAACATTTCACAAATGAATACAGTAATTTCATTACTATAAGGTGTACCCTTTTGACTAAAATTTTGATAGAAACCCAGAAGCGCACCTTATAATCCGGTGCGCCTTATATATGGACAAAGTTTGGAAATTTGCCAACCCGGAAGTGCGAGCTGTGGTGGCAGCCGTGAGACCCACGCCAGGCAGGCAGGAGTGCCGCTGTCCGCAGGACGAGGAGGGTGCCTGGGGCTGCGTTTAAAGGCTACGCCTATCCATGAGAAATGTTTGCAAATTCAGCACCTGCCAGTAAACCCCACAATCGCATGATTTCATTGCTAATTTGTTACTTTGTTACACGCGGATCCTCGCTGCAAAAAAAAAGTGCACCTTATAGTCTGGTGCACCTTATAGATGGGCAAAGTTCAGAAAATGGCCAAGAACTCGGAAGTGCACCTTACAATCTGGTGCACTTTATAGTTATGAAATTACTGTACTCTTGCTTGTGCTCCAGCATTCAGAAGGCTGAGTAGTACTGCTCTTCCTGGGCACAGCTCAGAGCATGTGTATTTTAGGTTGCTATTGACCACAATTGTACTTAAACATCTTTTGTGTAAAATAAATAGTAATCAACAAACCTGAATTGAACTTCATGAAGTCCTTGCTGCCTTTTTGTTTAAAGAAAAACTTTGTGTTAAAGCCATGGGTGTTACTGACATTTATTTGTTTTTCTTTTTATAGCAGATTTTATTCATTATTCTTTTAGGAGAACTGTTGTTCCAGGTGAAGATACTGATGTGCTGGTGTTTTGGGCATCACGATATAAGATACAATGCTATTAGAAGAAAAGCCTATTCAGTGTATTTCTCAGGGTCCACAGCACCTAGACAGTTTACATGTCAAGTGCCTTTTTAAATAAGCATGCTCAAGTCTCGGAACCTCTGTCCAGTGTTTGGTGCTGAGGCCTCAGGACTATTTCCATTCTGACCTTAATGATTCTGTGATGTGCTACAGGACAGCTAGGATTTCCCAGCTTGTTTCCATTTCTCATCTTGTTCAGACCAACCTGTACCACCCTGAGCAACTAACTCACTTGAGCTCCAAGACCCATGATTGTCTACTGCAGCTCTAAACACCTGAGCAAGGAACCCAAGTTAGGAGCCTGGGCACCCGTGAGTTTTTTCAGCACAGACAGAATAGCTGAATAAGGTCATTAAGGTTTGGAAATACATACATCTCAAAATGCCCAGGGTTATTTTGGCTGAGCCTATGTAGAACCTCTGAGACTTTAATCCCAGAAGAGTGGCCTATGTTTGTCTTTCTCTGAACTTGAAGCTAGGAACTCTTACGAGATCGAATTTTTACTTCTCTCTTCTTTCAGGGAATTTTCTCCAAGTTTTCTCTGTGCATTTCTCAGTTAATGTTAATATTTATAAACAGAATCCCAATCTAAAAGCAATAATAGGATCTGACACTGCACATATTTCAGGATTTGGGAGATGGAAACTCTTCTGTTCAATAGAAATGCACATTTATTACTCAGCAAATCACAAGTAATTTTTCTAAGTGGCAAGTTCAGGAGCTAAGAACTAATGAAGTGACATGTGAAGGAAATTACAGACCATTTTAGAACTGCTGGACAATTAATCAGATCTTGCTTCATTTGTCATGCATGTACAAAAGCTGCTATACATTATTATGCCTATGCCGTTCTGCACTAGAGTGCCCTAAGTGGGGATGACTTTGATTAGTTCCTTTTTCTGACAGACAAATATTGAACTGCTACTTAGTTTGAATAGTTTTCTTATTCATACAGGTCTCAGCTCTAGCTGAAATGAGAATGGAATGTCAGAAAGGTTATTACAAAGTAAAAGGGAATAGGGTTTAGTGAAGTAGCTAAGGGGAATGAAGATATTAAGATTTACTACTGACTGGAGTTTACTTGATTTGATTTTTAAGGATCCCAGTTTAAGCACCCCAGTTTTTTATTAA
>VRYO01002355.1:27626676-27650108 GCA_009812075.1 Sialia sialis
TTATAACATCATAGAATGGAGGAAAGGCAAAATTGGATGAGATTTCTTGCCCACATAGAACTGATATGAAAGTGATCATTTACCAGTTTTTTCCTCAAAAGCTCCATCTTTCTGAAAACTTGGTCATACTTCATTATTTGTATTGATTCCAGGACTAGTTTAATTTGGAGTAAATTTCCTAATGGACACAAACAAAAGAGTTGTCAAACCTTGTGCTGTCTAGGCAATAACTCACCAAGTCTAAACCCAAAACATTCACAAATATAGAGATAATTTGTTGGTGGTCCAGAGAGCAGACTGATCAATCTGTGTGAGGTTTATTTCTGGTTTCTAGCTGCTGTTACATGTGCTAAATTCATGCACTGAGAAATGAAAAAGCTCTGTGAAATTATAAAGTTATCTGGAAGCAAAGGGCCAGCCAGTGGTATGTAAGATAACTAGACCTGTCATAAGATCTAAAACTGCTGTGGTAAAGCAACATTATTTAGAGTGGTGAATGAATCAGAGAGATACAGCAGAGAGGGAGGGTGAGGAAAAGGGATGATGATGTCTGTGGTGTAGGGAAGCAAGTCAATTCATGTGTGTATTTGTATGGCTGTGTGAGTGCACATGAGAGACACAGGGAACAACAGGAGAGGAAATGATTTTCTGGATTTTTTTTATCCCCAAAATGATACTTGTAAGGTCCTCATAGTGGTACACCAAAGCATTGTGTCAGATTTCATTATGTAGTTTGTTTGCTTCATAAATGGCCTTATTACACCTTGCATTATGGAGCCTGAAGGAAATCTCCCCCTTGGACGTGACTATTAGTTTATTGATAGAACCATAAATTATCATTTCCTTGAAAAGGTAAAGTAAGTAGAGGTTTATTAAAAGCTTTTTTTCCCTTAGGATGTTGTCTACAGATCTTATTTTCAAAAGAGGATGAGTGAGACAGGACTTCTCCACACTGTCATGGCCACATTCTTTCAAAATGCTAGGGAAAGCGTAAAACATTATTTTATTTTTTTTTCCTCAGTTTGGAGGATTAACTACCAAAGTAAAGTGTGATCTCTCATTGTTCACACCATCTTAAATGTCTTTGCTTACAGAAATCAAAACCAAGCCAAACTCAGGAGTTAGTTCTGCTGAGGTCTTGTATCAAAGCTGAGACACTCACCTGTGAACCCAGAAAAGGCTTCTTGGGCTGTGTCTGATAGAACCATAAATATAAAGCTGGTACACTAATTCAAACAAAAAAGAAATACTTTCTCAAGGGTTAGATGCCTGCTAAGCATTCTGGATTTAACAGGCCAACACTGTAGGCTCTTCCCATGAGCTTGTAGCCAGCTGGAACACATCATGACCAGCAGGATCCTGGCATGGAGGTGCCTATGGGGCACGTGATGGTTTCACAGCCACACGGGACTCTGTGCCCTGGGCTGGCTGCAGGAGGGGCTTCTCCCTTCTGCATGAAGGTGTCTGTGCAGGCAGGACAATTGTCCTTACATCAGACTTGGAACTCAGTCATTTTCTCACTGAGAAGCTTTGCTAAGCCACTGCAGGGACCACAAAAATTTGGACACTGTTGGGAATCAGGATTGGGAATCAGAGGACCACAGACCCCCTCTAGCCTCATTGGCTCTATTGCTGCATTTTGGACACTATTATCTCTGTCTAAATCTTTTCCACAGCTGCTGTGGAGCAGCAACGTTAAGTCAGGCAGTAACAGCAATTTTGCAGTGGTTGCAAGAAGTAGGGAAAGATGTTGATAAGTTAGATTTCACTTTGTTCTGATTTATTTTTTTAATTTTCTTTGAGAAGGAAGTGCATAATATTGCTAAAAAGAAACTTTTCATCCCAACAGAGGGAAACCAGGTTTATAATTAGGAGCACGAGTAAGATTTAATAGAAAGACCTTTCTCACAGGGAAAACAAACACGTAGGAAAGAACAGGCAGATCAGAATTTTAGAGTGGTCCTTTAATAAAGATGGAAGAATTACCTATACAGAATAGTAACCATACTCCCAGTCTGCAGCCAGGAAAATGATTAGTTGCTATTGAGTTTGGAAGAATTAGAACCTTTGGCAATATAGCAGTGAAAAATACATTTTAAAATACAAAGGAATACATGGAAAACATTTTTTTTTATCTGGGGAACTAGAAATAATACACCTGCGAGTATAATGAATGGCATAATATTGGCACTGCATGGGGCATTGAGCAATTTGTACCACAGTTATAGGTTCTTTCTTGCTATTAATCTCAAATAAAATAAACATAAATTCCGAATTCTTGTATTTCTGGCTCTCATTTATTGTTCACCAGCTCTTTTCCTTTGTGTTTTGTCTTTGCCAGCTCTTTCTGTTTCTCTTGTGTTACTTGTCCATTCTCTTGGCTGTTTCCTTGGCTGTGCTCCATCTCCTTAGATTACCTTGAAAAAAAGAAAAAAAAATGTACCTCATGTCCTGAATGACAAAAGCAGTCAAACTTGTACCAGAATGTGGTTAGCTTCACTGATGGCTTTTTAAAAAATCACACTAAGTAGCACATACTGGCTTGTAAGAGACTGTTGTGTGATCTGAGTGGCATGGGGGAATTCAGTAATGCATTTCATATATTAGATGTTTATGTTCTTAAAACTCTGAATTAAGAAAAGCAATCCAACCTAAAAAAAGCCTTGCTTTTCCTTTTTGAAATGCACATCTTGGACTTATTCTGTTGCTCTGAGCATATGCATACTCTTGGTATAGTAGGTGTAATGACTTAATTCTTCAGTTTTTAGGCAGAGTGTGCTTTCTATTTCTAATTCCTTTCAGCAACAAGGAAACTCATTGCTTTCTCTCCCTGAGCTCCCATTACTGATTGAACACCACCATCTGGATGACTCCCTGTGGTAAGGATGCAGCAATATTGCTACCATACGTGCTGTGAATTTATGTCCTCCTCTGATGGTACTGCTGTGCCTCAGATTTATATTAAAAATTGCCAGAAGTCACCAAAACCGACTCTGCTCTTCTAATCCTGGAATCAAGCTAGCAAAATGAGAGCCAGCTCAGGTACTATGTACTATGAGTAGCTGACACATTGCTGACCCAAGGCTAAGAAGTGCCAGTGAAAATCAAAAAGCAATGTGTACACTAGGCAGATGTAAATGTGGGATAACGTGTAGTTCAGCCACTTTAAAATCTCTGGAGATTTCAAAGAAAGTTTGAATCTGAATTTCTTCTTTTCCAGGTGACAGTGCCAGCCATTGTATGCAGGAAGGGAGACCAAGCATCTAGGTTTCATTTAAAAATATTTATTCATATTTAAATACAGTAATTTCACACATATAAGGCACACCTTTTTGACTGAAGTTTTGGTCCGAACCCAGAAGTGCGCCTTATACATAGGTGCGCCTTTTATATGGACAAAGTTTGGAAATTTGGCAACTGAAAGTATGAGCCGTGTGGGCAGTGGCCACCGCCAGGCGAGCAGCCCCCACCGCTGTGTGGGCTGCCCCCACCGCGATGCCAGGCAGCCCCCACCGCAGCTGGCCAGCCCCCCCACCGCCGCTGCGGCCCCGCAACCTGGGGAGGGCACTGGGCTGCATTTAAAGGCTGCGCCAATCTGTGAAAACTGTTTGCAAATTGAGCATCTCACAGTATTCTGTTACTAATTTGTTACTTAGTTGCACATGGATCCTCGCTTAAGAAAAAAGTGCGCCTTATACGCCGATGCACCATATATATAGACAAAGTATACGGGGACTTGCTGGTAACCGAGAAGTGCTCCTTCTACTCCGGTGCACCTTATAGGTGTGAAATTACTGTAACTCATTGCTACTAAAATTCTTCACTTTGGTCACCAGGCCAAGGAAAAGCGCTCTGTAAGAATTAAACATGTATACATTGGTGTGTCCATATGGTTGGCAGCTCCATTTCAAGGCTCTGCACACTGAAAGGTGCTGATCCCCTGCACAGCCCTGAGCTGGTGTGACTTCAGGCTTCTTCCATTTTCTGATACCTGAGGCTGTGTCATCAGTAGGTCCACTGCCAACAAAGCAGTGACTTCTAGGCAACAGCTTCATAGGCACACACCCTGCAAGGACAGCCTTAAGGACTTTCTCTCTAGAGCATATGGTATTACCCAGTCAAAACAAACTTAAGTTCCTTGGTCTGTGGCTGCACAGCATGGTTATTTCTGTCAATAGATAGGAAAATACGATTTTCAGAATGAGAGTCCTACTATATTAGTCTGGTAAATCCCAGTGTTATGATACAAAAGAAAAACAATGTTCTTGTTATTTCTGGAGATTTAAGGAGATTGCCATACCCTGGGATACAATGGTACTTTTCAGCTATTAATGCTTCTAAAACTCATTGAAAATAGTATTCCAATCCAAGAAAAGTTACACTGTGTTCTGCATGTATTAGACAATGTTCTGAGGGTAAATTCAAGGATACAAGTTTTATATCCTTAATTAAAATGAATAAAGTAAAAAGGGTTAGGTTAAGAACTGTATAGTATTTACTTGAGTAAATAAGATGAACAAGAATAAAATGTCCAACAGAAAATGAAAACATTAATCTCTGTTTTATGACAGAATTCAGGCAGCTTCTGATTAGCAGGAGGAACAGTAGATAGAGAAGGTAAATATCTAAATAATTAGATATGTGTCACCATCAGAGACTAAATTAAAAATTACAAGCAGATGCCTTAAAGGAAAACAGAAACAAGAGCTGGCACAAAAACAAAGTCATAGGGCTATCTAGATGGGCTGCATTCTCAGTTGTGCTGGTCTCCACAAGCATATGAGGTTCCAGTGTGTCATGTGGAGGACATGGAGAGGAAAATTAGCAAGTCATTAAGGAAATGACTGGTGAGCAGCTCATGATATACTGCCAACATCAGCTTATTTGCATTGCTGAAGGTTGAAACAGAATGCTACCTGTAGCCTACATGGAGGGAGAAGGATCTACATGAATTGCTCATCTATTTATACCTGTAGGCTGCAGTGTTGCTCTGATATCATTGTAAGTAGAAGTGGAGATAAAAAAGGGAGATGAAGAATATAAATGGCAGCAATTGACAGTCAAAGATAAATTAAAGTCATGATCCATTAAAATATGAGAAAGATTAGAATTAGCTGTAGGTATTGTTCACAAACAGCCTTAGCAGGAAACTGAGTGATCTGTGTCTAGAAGGTTTATTTTAACTCCCTTGTTTGGATGCCGTTGTTTTGTATTGGTTTCTTCGCTTTCCTTTCGAGATTAAAGCAAAACAGTTGTAAGATTGTGCCAATCAGAAAAGCATATTACTTAAAAATTTTTGAATGCCAATCTTTTGCAAGAACAAAGTGAAGCCCTTCTCGTATAATTTGAATAAGTGGTGTTTTTCTTCAGTGTCTGATATGATGTTTAAAATTCTGCTCCTGTTCTTCTCATCCTAGCACATCTTTCACAAATTGTTTATTGTTATGCTGTTTGATTCCCCACTTAGTTAAAAAGATGACCACTGCAGAGGCAGAGGAGGTGCTTGAGGGGAGTGTAACATTTACTACCTGCCCCACTTCTGAAGACAGCTTATTTGTTCCTCCTCCACACGGGAATTAATTATGGACGTTCCTCACATAAGGATAGCTGTGACCTTTTGCTCAGGGAATGCACTTGTGAGGGCATTTGTGCTGATCAATAATTAGCTAAGCACTTTGAAATGTTTTGGCCTGGAAGACACTGTCTAAATAAATGTAGCATATCCTCCTTAATATATCTCAAAATATTTGTTCTAGGATTTGATTTGTGGAAGATGAATTCTTTCACAGGTTGGATTCTTCAGACTAAAGCCTATCTGAATATGGATAAGGATTTGCTAGAAATATTATGAACATAGGAGAAAAATCTGTTTAATAGAAATTCCTTCACCAGGAAGAAATGAATTTATCCCATTTGCTTTTATGTATAGTACTTGATTTTTTGTTCTTAACCCTCACTTTTTAAACAAAATTTATGAGCTATATCCAGGATTTAGGACACCTTAAGTTCTGCAGCATCTCCATCAATATTCTCTCAATTATAAGATAGCTGCTACCCAAATACTCTTTGATCCCTTATTTCAGCTTGCCACAGACCATTCTCTGCCGAATCCTTTGGTGGTGATCTCTGTCCCTTGTCACTTCAGGGCTGTAAGTTTCCTATTATTTTTTCACTGCGTCAGCTGCCTTTTCTGCATTAACTTAGTATTTCTTTTCCTGGGCTTAGGAAATACTTCCTCACCCATGCTGTTTCCCTTGTGTCCTGTTGAGTCTTTTCTGTTAACTGTGTCTTAGAATTTTAATGCTCAAGCCTGTTTCCTGATTTAGGTAGGTCTCAGTAAACCATTTATAACATATTTTTCTTTACACACGAGGCACTGTTTCAGGTCTCCATTTTGTGCAGGCTTGAGGTCTGCCTGGACTTGGGTAAGTGAGATACAATTGTTCCTCTCCTGTTTCTGCAAATTTTTCCTCACCAGATTTGTTATCAGTGTCTCTGTTATTTCAGCTCATCTGGCTTTTGGACAGAGCAGAGGAGTCCTCTCGATGAATGTAAGATGTGCTTGCTGGCCAAAGGGAACCGTAAAAAGCATTTGAATGTTTGAACCCAGACAGATGTGCTTGTGAGTTAGCAGCACACACAGTCAAAAGGGTTTCTGGCTAGCATGGAGCCATATTTAATAGAAAAATAAAAAAAATAAAATAAAAGTTTTAAAGGACCGATGGGAAACCAGTCCAAATTGCTTACATGAGATTCTACTTTTAGGCCACCAAGGAAACAGAAGTGTTTCCTTGTCTACTTCAGCTTTGGCATTGATAGGTACGACTATTATTTCCATAGGGCTGATAGTAAAAAAAGTTGGTAGCCTTGGTCACACCTATTGCCACATTGCTCTGTAATCCCCAGGCTGGAGCAGGGAATGACTGTGTGGCACCAAGCTATTTGAATTTTATACCCAAATTTACCACATAGTTTTCTGCATGATTGGTGGCCTCCTGAGAATGTGTCTCTGTGGCTAAAGAGAAAAAAGTGTACTGCCAAAGACAACATAAATATAATTATGTCCTGGGCTGGTATGAACAGCCAGAGAAAGACATGCAGAGCCTTCTGCCCTTGCTTTCTCTCATATATTTGGGGGATTTTCCCTATTGTTATGTTCACAAGTCAACATAATAAGTTCCAGATTTTTTTTCACATTAATTCCGCTAAAGAAATTAAATGGGGGGAGCATTAAGGGTTTTCTCCTTTCCCTGAGAAAACAGTGTGATGATGCTAAACAGAGCTGTGGCAGCTGTGTTTGCTCGCTGTGTCCTCCCTGCTGTGTGCTGCTCAGGCCCAGGAGGCAGGCCAAGCATTTTCCCTCCAGGAAGGGCTGAAATTCATGACAGAAGGATCTTCTCTTACATGTTATGAAAAATATCAAGGGAATAACCAAAATTGCACCAAGAACGTCTTCAAATTCCTCTATAGCCTCTTTGTCTGACTTTCTAAAGTCACACAGGAACAGTTCAGCTGCTCTGGACAAAGCTTGTAAGATTGATGAGCACCTTTGTGCAGTTTGTGACACTATGAGAAGCCTGGTCTTATTTTCAAAAACTTCATAGCATTTATCAGAGTACTTTAGAATATCTAATATTATATTCTTAATTTTCTTGGCCTCATCGTGTATGGATAAAATTTCCATTTTAAATACTCATCAGTTTTAATTGGATGTTGTCAGGCACTTGCTTTACCAACACAATTAAACTCATATCTTTTTTCCCCCAAATATTTAGTGTAATTGTGGAAACTGCAAATGTAGTTCACTGTGCTTCATTAGAAAGAGAAGTATTTCACAGCTGAGAATTTTTATGCTTGCTTATTTAAGAAAGTGGTAGGTGCTGAAATTTTTTAGAGCATATCCAGGTATGCAATCATTATTAAAGTGCCCAACAGTATCAGTCTCTCTTTTAATTGCTGTTATTCAAGGTAGTTTTCAAACTGCTTTTCAATGTCAAACCATTTTCCAGAGATATTGACAAATGGAAGTAATATTATTTAAGGTCATAGCTTCTGCCAGAATGAATTCCATATGTCATTAGGTCAGGATTCATTTATGTCAAGGGAAGGGTCTGATCCTGTAAGTCTTGTGTACCAAGTACAGCCTTATTTAAACTGTTTTTGTTTTTTTTGTTAGCTGAGTTACATAAAGACTGGGATGTAAAGAGTTAATAATACAGAATCTGCAAATGAAGACTATTATCAGTAAGGCTTACAGCATCTTTTCCTTGTTTCTGTCCTGATGGTTTACTTTAGCCTACAGAAGCCATAGGTACCACTCCAAGTAAATCACATTAGCAGGTTCCCCAAAAGCGGTCAAATTTCACGATTACTTAAGAAAACCCCTGGGTACATGTGTGTGCATAATGTGCTGTATCAATGCAAAAAAGAACGCAAGCAAGACTAAAAAAGCTATACTTTTTATTTTGCCAATGAATCCGTTGCACTTTGCAATGTTTAAGTGGGCTTATACAACATAAACATTTGGGACATTTAACATATCAAGCTCAAATAAAAATGACATGCAGATCGTTCACTTCTGAAGCTGCCTTGTGTTCAGTTATTGGAACACTCCATCTCTGTGGTTTCCGAAATATTATAAGTATATATTCCAGATTAAACTTTCTATTTTCCTCAAGGTAGTGTTGCTTTTCAGTCCTCAATGGCTTGGTTTTTACCTAAAGAATCAGGTCCTATCAGCAAAATCAAAGGCGATTACACAGCTCAGTAGTCATTTAGGATTTCTGTGGCTCAATTAAGCATGTATAGCATGCCACAGCCACTGAGACTCTGTTTATTCAGTGCAAGTGCTCTGTAATTTATTTAAAATAATCCATCTTTAACAAATAAAGAGGCCATTGACTGACCATTGCTGCAGGCATCCATTTCAACGCTGCCTTCTTGATGGTCTGTTTTGCTGTTTAAGTTAAATACCTGACAAAAGTGATTCAGTTTTTGGGAAATAAGATTTGTATGCATAATGTTTATTTTATTTTACACCAGTAATCAGTTAGAACATCTTTTTAACAGATTGACCATTAAAAATGATTAATGCTTTTCATTCTGATACCAACAGGTTGTGATTGCAAGATCTGTGTGCACGCGTGAGTGTACATTTGTGTGTGTGTTTACAACTGCTCAGGAGCTGTGTCTTTATGACACTTTGCTAATCATGTTAGACCTATTACTGTACATATTTATTGGAAATTAGATTAGATAGTTATGTCCACTGGCAATAGCTCTTTTCTTTTCCAATGTCTGCTTGCATTTTCCCACTTGGTTCTTTCAGAAGTGACTAATTCATCTAAGCAACACCAGCAAGCTGCCATAAAGACTTGCCAGTACTAGTGAATCTTCTCTGAGAATCAAAAGACTGCAGTCCAAGTTTCTGGTAAGTGCTATTACTTGTTGCAGTGGAAACATGCCCAACTCAGAAGAAGCTTTTTCTCTGTAACAAGAAACAGCCATTAAAAATCATCTTGGGAATAGAGCAAAGTATAGTGCTAAATTTCCAGTGGAAAGGCAATAGAGAAGGCTATTGGTTAAAGGGCTGCTTCTTAGGGTTAAGAATAAATAAAACTCTGGTAGCCACAATGGCACCTTCTGTCCAGCAGCCACACAGTATAGCTGTGTCTTGTCCTCTTTTCAGACTTAAAAAAGAAAAATAACCCAGGAAGAACAACCCCAACCTTAGAGGAGGTGAAACTAAGATGTTTGTGTTATTGAATAATGGCTTTTTAATGGTAGTTAAACAGAATCATGGACAACACTCAATATTTCTTTATGTAAGCATCTAAAGAGAGTATGTCACAAGTTCACAGAAGAATTTTAAAGCCAGAGCAGCACATGTGTTTTGTTGCAGTAAGTGTATTCTCACATTATTTATTCTTTTTGTTTTCCTACAGAAGCCTCATTAATAGTTCATTTGTACCTGCTTAGAAGAGAATAATTTTTCAAGGCATGCTGTTTGAAGAATATTTAATTCTATTTTAAACATGAAGATTTATTCCAGAGACCTGGAGACTGTAACACATTTATAGTCACTTAGGTTGTCATGTTTTCAAAGGGAGTTGTGTTGTACCTAAAATTGAAGAATGCAGCTGGCTTCATTTCACATTTCAGCTACATAGGACAATCTAATGAGTACCTGCTCATCTGGAAATAAGACAAAGCAACAGAGAGTCTGTCTAGCACAATACATTAATACACATAGTAAATGACCTTAATTTTAATCACGGGCATAGGACTGGAGAAATGGAAGAGCAGTGAAAACTATCTCACAGCTTTGGTTTTGTCTTTTAAATATCTCTTAAAATGATTTGCTGTACTTTTAATACTCAGTCACTATCTAGTGTTCAACATGCAGCTGAGGAAATGATTTTATTTTAAGACATTAAATCAACAAGCACGGCAATACTACAAGCTAAAGAAGCACTAGCTCCTCATTTAGGACTCAATTGTACTAATGATTGTGGCTGCTCAGGATCTTACAGGATACAATCACACATTTGGCACTGCACATGGAATTCTGTGTTAGGTTTTGGGCTCCTCATGGCGCTGATGTGCTGGAGTGAGTGCAGAGAAGGGCAAGGGAGTGGGGAAGGGTCTGGAGCACAGGGTCTATGACAAGCTGCTGAGGGAGCTGGGGGTGTTTAGCCTGGAGAAAAGGAGCTCATCAGGGGAGATTTGTCACTCTACCAGTACCTGAGATGAGGCTATAGCCAGCTGGAGGTCAGTCTTTTCTCCCAGGTAACAAATGATAGATTGAGAAAAAATGGCCTCAAGTTGTTCCAGGGAAGGTTTACACTGGATATTAGAAAGATATATTTCTAATATCTGTCAAGTGCTGGAACAGGCTGCCCAGAGAAGAGGTTGAGTCAGCACCCTTGGAGGTGTTAGAAGATGTCAAGGTGTGATGCTTAGGGGCATGGGTTAGTGGGGGAATTGGCAATGCTGTGTAAGAGGTTGGACTCAATGATCCCAAAGATCTTTTCCAATCTATATTATTCTCTGATTCTGTGAAATACCTGAGAGTGTATGAAATGCAGTGAAATCTCATCAGTTGACAGGAAAGCTCTGCAACAAGAGACATGGAGGTGAAGGGTGGCCTGAAATCCTGTCTTACTGGCACTTGGCTGGTGCTCTCCTCTGCCTTGGTGGACACCAGTGCAAGATTTCTATCCCACCCAGGAGAATGTGCTGGTTGAGAAGCACAGCAGGATGGAAACTGAAGCCTGATCGAGCTGAGGCAGGAAACACCCATGCATCTCTTCAGCTTGGAGGGTGTTGAAGATGGACAAACACACACTTGGGGAGCTTCCAGATTACACAGAGGTGCAACTGGAATATTTAGGTGTCTCCAGGACTAGATGAAAGTAGAACTTGTTCAGATACAATTTAGGATTTAGGTACTAAGCTCTTGCTTTGTGTAAACTACTCCTTGGTCTTAAAAACTACTGGCATGGAAGCGTTTCCTCCAGGCTTTAGCACAAGGAGAAACTGAGGTACCAGATACTTGAATTAATTGTCTAAGGTTACATGAGGCAATGAGGGAAATATGGAGTCAAAAAAGGTGACCTAGCTCCAAGCCTCATGTCCAGTGTGTGGGATGATGATTCTATGCTGAATGGGATCTTTGGGTGATGAAATGTAGTAGCCCATGAAAAGGTAAGAAGGCTTTAGGAGCACACATTTCCTTTGCTCTCATAATCAGAATGTTGCTTTTCATTCAGAGTGGTGCAAATATATTACCTTGGTGAGAAACCAGGAAGAACAGGGACCATAGAGCAGGAGCAAGCCTGCGGGTATACTTGAGGAACAGAAACAGAAATTATGCTGTATAAGGTTTTGGAGGACTTCCAAGTAGTTTTATTCATTATTACTTCTTTTATGTGAAAGAGAACAGCCTTCCAGGCTTGACTGGCTAAAGCTGGGCAGGGATTTTGGCAAGTTTTAGTCCATGTTTGAGTATATGTGTGTGCATATGTGTGCATGGTGCTTGCATGAGGTCCAGAATGTGCAGCTTTTTATCTGCTACTGCTCACATTTATGTGTTCCACTCTCTCCTGTAGGTTCAACAAGCCTTTTATTGAGTCATATGGCATTCAACTTCCAAGCTCGCTAGTATTTTTAGACAGGAATTCATTGGATAGGCCTTTTTTTTAATGAAACACATGTAAAAATACCAAATCAAGTGATTAAAGAATATTTTAAAACTGAATTTTTTATATAAAAATATGAAAGCAGTTTTATTAATTACATCAACTAGGGTAAAAGTGCTGATTTTTTTTTAAAATAAATTTTTCATTTGAGTTTATGATACTTAGAAAATGGTAAAAACAAATATTTCTGTGACACATTAAAAGAATTTAATATAACAAAAAATATTATTGATAGATCTTTTTCAGAAATGCCTCCAAAATGTCGTTTGATAACCATTGTGTTTAGACACATTAATGAATGAGATCTTCAAGGAAAAAATGTGATCCTGTACATAAGCTGATTGAATATTTTTATTGGCTGGATGTTACTTGTTTATTAATTTGTGATATATTAGTTCCATCATGAAAATTCAGAAACACTTAAAGTTCCCCGGTAGCAAATGGTGGCACATCACCATGATGTGATATTTAACTTGTTTTGCAGAATGACATGAAATGTTTTTACTAGAAAGGGCAGATTTTATGTTTTAAGTGACTTATACAGGAAGGTAGAAAGGGGAATCTTCTTTCATTAGTCACTTTTTAGACATAAGAAACAATTGGAGAAAGTTTTGTGCAGCTCTATAGGCTTGACCTTGACTTTGAGCTTTAGTTTATTGTTTTGATGTTAATTTTAAGTGGATTTTGATAAAAACATCATCTAACCATTATATTTAAAATAGTCTCTTAAAATGGTAGTCATCTATAAGAAAAATTTCAGTCCAAGAGCTGGCGATTGCTTATGTCCCCATAGGACTCTGAAAAAAAAGGTAATTTTTAATGAAGTTAGCTCACAATGACTAGGTACAAATTTCATGGTTGTTCGGTTTTAAATTTGTAAAATTTTTTTCCACTATTGTGATGAGAAAGGAATAAACTTTGTATAATTCCAGAAAAGTGATGCAAATGCAACAGAGAATGAAAACCAGATGCTGCCTTGCTGACAGGCTGGGGTGCTTAGGATAAAAAGTTTTTCAGCTTTTCCTCAGGTGGGAGAGATGGGTGGAGGATGCAAGTGACCTTGGGGTGGATGGAAAGCTCTTCTTTGTGGCGTGAAAGCACTCTGCATTTAGGACCATGGTGTTACCAAGTACCAGTGGCTGCAGCCAGGCTTGCCTTGTGGCACCAGGGTCTCTGTCAGCACAGGACCTTGCTGGTGTGACTAAAGCACAATGCTCGGCACCTGTGGCTGCTGAAGGCAAAGCCCTCCTCCTCCTTCCAGCAGCCTGTTGTGATATTGTGTGATATTGTGTGGCCAACCAGTAGGAATGCACTTCAGGACCTTATTTAAATAACTACAACTTAATTGCTATAATGATTTGGGAGTTCTTGTGTCCTTCATACAAAACATAGCAAGATAAGGAGCAGCCCACAAAGACCAGAGAAATAAGGGAAATTTTTTTTTTTTTTTTTTACTGCATTGCATGGCATTACATTGCAAAAACCTGGTGCAGATTCTGAGGATTTAGCCTTCTGGATTAATTTGCTGTTCAGGTAACAAGACAAAAGAAAGTGGAGTGTGAAGGCAATTTTGGCTGTCTTTACCTTCTCTAGTATTTGCAAATCAGTCTTCCTTTAAAAATATGTAGGAAAGGACTGATTTGTGAAGCAAATATCTCAAGGTCTAGTGGTTTGATTAGCCACATGTTTATTCTGAAAACAAACCATATCATATGCAAAGGGGCCCTGGTATAAATTACCTTAACTTTGTCAATAGCTTCAGTGGAGGATCTGTCCCACTGTGTGTTCCCACATCTTCCGTGGAGTCATTTAAGATGCACAAGCATGGAAGCTTAAGGCACTGTTGTAAAATAGTACATGCATAATTACAGCAGTGGTATTACTCTTAATGAGTGAGCAAATTACGAGCTGTTGTCAGGTTTTTCAAAAGTAAATATCATCATTATGAGAAAGTTAAGACATGAAGCATTGCTCATCACAGCTGAGTAAGAAAAGGTAAAAGTAACAAAAGCATGGTGAGAAAGCAGGCAGTTAAATCTGATTTTAACCAAATCTGTCACTAATAAGTTGCTTACAGCTTCTCATAGAGGGTTGTTTTGGAAGGAGGGGCAATTTTGTTCTCTCTCTCCAAAGCCTACTGCCAGCCATCTGTTGATAATTATTGTCCAGTCTCTGCTGAGAACTTGTGATATTTAATATTTCCTCACCACTTGAACAAATAAGTGATAATAACTGCAAGGTACTTGACCACAGGAGTAGAAAGGCACATAGCATGAAAGAGTCAGTGTACACCTTGGTTTTTGAAAACAACTCAGTTTTCTATTTTTGATAAAGATAAGGCTGAAATTCCTGGGGACTTGGAAAATAGGTGAGTTGCACAGTGTCTCTGGAAAAATATATTTTGAAAATGATGAGCAACTTAAAAATTGTCCATTTCTCATTGTGTTTCTTATTACTTTTAATTCATATTATTCATTCTCATAGAAAATTTTGGGTAATCTATCTGTATATTAAATATTTACAACAAACAAGCTGGAAGTCGCTCAGGTTTTGCAATGTTTAGTCTTAAATTGTCAATGAGTAGAGATCTAATTTAGAAATGGCCTCTGAACTTATAAAAGAAGCCATCTGTAATTGCTGTTCTAGCTTTCTTTTTGGTTTTTGGTACGTATTGTTACTATTAGTCTATGCTTTTATTTAAAGTACTTGGATTTTTACAAGTAAGTACTATTTAAACTTAATTACATCTGTCAACCCATAATAGCTTCTAACCTTATTTAATAGATGGTCTGACAAGAATATATTTGTGTTTAAGTTTTCACAGCCTGATGTTTCACTGCCTCTGGAATGACATCCCTGTTGATGACATTACTCAGCATTCTTAAGGTTTTCCCAAACCTAGTTCTGGACTCATGACTTCCAAACTATTCTGTGCTCTGAAAAGCTGCTCCCTATCAAAGTGCCACTGACAGAACACACTGAGCTGATAGCAAGAAACAGTGCTTGTTGCTTTTGCATATGTGGCTTTGGATGATTTGACTAAAATCTCAGCATATCTATCCATTGGAATATAGGTATTGTGAATATTTTTTTCCTTACTGTTACATTTTTCTTCAGAGGATTCTGCAGTACCAGCCTGAGTGCTCTCAAAGCAGCTGAAGATTGTAGAGAGCCTTGGTTGCATCTCCCTTCATCTCTGCGGTGGTTTCCCAAGCTCTGGAGCCTTTCCCTGCTCACTCTCACATCCACCACCTGCGCACAGGCTGTTCTCCCTGACCTCATGTACAAATGGTAGAGGAAGAAAAAAGTTCCAGGAATGCCAATTTTTAATTATTAATTGAGTATGCATTCCATAAGTTGCCAGGTGCTAGTACTAAACCCTCTCTCCCCAATAAACCTTTAAATTTTATGGGTGTTTCATTATCAAATTGAAAATAAAACCACTGAACAGGAAATAGTGATTCTTAAAGGTTCATGCAAAATAATTTCTAATACTGCTTGATAATGAAAAATTAACCACAGGTCCATAACAGAAAGTAAATTTCTTAACATGTACAAACCCCACAGCACTTATTTCAAAGTAGCTGATGTGATTCTTGAAAGTTGTTTACATTACTGAACATTCATTTTCCTTCTCTGAATTTTTCATACTGCTTTAAAAAGATGAACAAACACCAAACAGTTGACAAAATTTCAAAGTTACCTGCTAGTGATCATGGACTTTTTTTTTGTTTATCTGTTTTCCTTGATTACTCTAGAGAAGCAAAAATGAAAGATTATTGGGACATTATGGAAACTATCACAATAAAATAAATAGGAACAAGATAAGGGGTTGATTAGAACACATGAGAGGCTGGTTTCAGTCCATGCTACCTTTTCTTTTTACTGTTGGAATGTAACAAATATTAACTGCTACTGCTCTGCTGTACTTCATTGCATAAATATTTGTGCAAATTCACACTGTGAATATATGAAGTGCTTTGATGGGCAAAGAGGAGAGTTTCCCCATGTGCTGGTTTCTTCTTTATATGAAGAAACAGCACTCTATGCACTGACTGAACTTTCACACTCATGCTGTTCAGCATCAGCTTGAGTTCTCAGTTCTCTTTTTTTCCTCCTTCATTACTGGTTTACTTACCAAAACCAGCTCTGTTGCTGTACAGCAATTCCTAACTAAGTGCTCTGAGCCAGCACTATGAAATTCAACATTTCTTTTAAACAAGCTGCTGATCTGGAGGTCTTTCTATGCCCCATTTCCTTTCTAAGATTAATTAATATACCATGCAAAATTCCAAGGAACTGTACATATTCCCATCTGTGACCTCACTAAGCCCTCAAAGAGAAAATGTTTGGATATGGGGTATTTTTAATACTTTGCTATACTCCGCTTCTAGAAATTAGTGGGTTTTTTTTTCCTTTTGCCAGTTTTGCAAAAGTGCTAGTGGCAATATGCATGCAGAAATCCAGAGGGAATTTTGTATTAAAGTATTTATTTATAGTTGTACATATACTCAACCTATCCCTTACCACAATAATGTTGGTACATCTCAGGTATCAAGGCAATAAGCAAAACCTTTCCTCTGTTGTATAAACATTATTGTAACCATGGCAGTTAAAGACATCAGAAGAGAAAATATTGGCATAATAAAAGATATCACCTACTTCTGCAAACTTTTCTTCTTTATTATATACTTTGACAGAGACAAGAACCTTCATTAGATCACTTTTATGTGTTCTTGTTCCACTTACAACATAAAAAAGAAAAAAGAGCTACGAGTATGGAATATGAGTTCCCCTTTAAAAAAAACAACAAAAAAGGAAAAAAGTAGATGTATCTCATCTTTACAGTGCTATCTTTCACTCAACATTGACTCAGGTGAGCTAGTCATGAAAAAGTGCTTAAAATATTTGGCTTTGCTTTCTGCCAATGTATTTCCTTTCAGTAGTTCATGGTTTTTATAACTGTTCATTTACTGGAGTACTTTAGGAGGCAAATTAGTCATGTTGTATTAGACATCTCTTAGATTTATAGCCTCATCATTATAGAGGGAAAGAAATTTAGATGAAATTGATATATTAATCTGTATTTTAAAACAACGAAGATGGGAACAAAGGAACTTTGCTTTGAAAGGTTTGTGAAAAGTTTGTAAAAGGTTTGTACAAGTACACACATTGCAAAACACTTTCCTATGGACTGTAGCAATTGATGTCTAGATTTTTTGGGAGGATTGCTATGATATGAATCAGATCCAATGGCTACATACCAGACTATTGGCACTGTCAGTAAAAATTTGTTGTAGCTTTGCAACAAAATTGAAAATATGGAAGTGGCACCTAACAAATGCTCCAGTCAGATCTAGAGAGCAGCAAAAAATTCAGTTTTTCTCAAAAAGCATTTCATGCTTTTGGTTAAAATAAAAAAACAGAAAAGTTTTGATACAAATCAGCCATATAAAATACCTTGCTGTACATCTCTAATGGTCCATGTCCTTGTACTGCAGAGTAGTGACCATGGCCAGGTTTGGTGGATGTTATGCACCTAGAATCCAATATTTAATGGACTGGCATAGCTATATCTGGATGTAGAGATCTTATGAGTGCTAAGGGGTTCAGCTAATAGAATTAAGTCCTCAAATTAAGGCTCATTTTATTCCTAAGAAATTAAATGCCTTTTTTTTCCTCTCCTTGAATTTGAATATTTTTTTAATTTGAAAGAGGTACTCTTTCAAACTGAATTGTTTTTGAAGGCGCTCATAGTACTACCTATTGACTTTCCTGGGTTTTTTATTACAATATCTTGCTTTCAGTTTAATGAGGGGGACTCAGACTACTTGAGCCAATTTGAAGCCTATACTGTGAAACCTGGAATGCTTCCAGTTCTTGGCGAATGAATTCTGAACTGTTCCCTCATGACTTAGAGGAATTGAATTCTTCACTCCATGGAAAGGGAAATCAAATAGGGTGATCAAAACAGGTTAGTGATGTTCTCCAAGGGTCTCTGATGGGGTCAAGCAGGGAATAGGAAAGAGGTACATGCTATGGCTGAAATATTATAGGGGTTAGATATTGCAATAGTTCCCGTGGCCAGGTGTGGAAATACTGTGAGATCTCTAGTGTCCTCCAACGTGTTTATGTGGTGGGTTTCCTCTGGCCAGCAGCAAGCACCCACACAATCATCCTCTTAGTTCTTACCTCCTAACAGGATGAGTGGGAGAATAGGTAGAGACAAAATGAGAAAACTTGTGAGTCATTATAAAGACAGGTTAGTAAGTGAAGGGAAGGGGAAAAAGCCCCACAAATGACACAAACGCAATCATTCACCAACCCCACAAACAGACCAGTGCCCAAACGTTCTCTGGATGATGGCTACCATGGAAGTGGAAAGACAAAATCCTCCTCCTCCTTCTGCTATCCCAGTGTCACTGTTGAGCATGCCATCGCACAGTCTGGACTATTCAATTTGTGCAATTAGACTCTGCACTGGTGGTGTCAGCTCTCAGTCTCTTTTGCTCCTGCAACCCAGTGGCTGGACAGGGCAGAAGGAGAGTGGGAAAAAGAGGATGCCTTGGTGCTGTGCAAGCACTGCTCAGCAATAGGCAAAAGGCTGGCATGTTATCATCAACGCTTTTAGTCCTTCTAAACAGCACCATACAGGCTGCTATGAAGGAAGTTACATCCACCCCAGCCAGAGCCAGTACAGGTCACTTGGAATTCAACATCAGCTGAGGCAGGTTGGAGGTTTGCCCTGTTCTGAGCTGCTCCTGAGTAACCAGGGAATACTGAAGACAGGCTCAAGATAGAGTTAGGTATTCAAAATTAATTTTAGCAAAATAAGAATCTTCTTGGATATTCTTTGAGGATATGGATATACTATGTTTTGATCTATGATTGAAATGTGAGTAGTAAATAAGAGAAAGATTAAACATAATTTTGAACAGTTACACATTCAATGATTACCATCCAAATATGTACTCAATGAGCGCAGAAAAAGGAGAATTCAAGTACAGTAATTTCACACTGATAAGCCGCAATTATTTCACTGAAAAATTGAGCCAATCGCAGAAGTGCGGCTAATCACAGGTGCGGCTTATTTATGGACAAATTCCGGCGAAATGCCAAACTGGAAGTGCGAGCTGGCTGGGGAGAGAGCTGCTGCTGAGCCGCTGCAGGGTAGGTGGCAAGCTGCTGGCTCCGCGTGGCAGGCCCGGCGAGCCACCTTTGTGCGGGTGAGCGAGCCACCACTGCCGCTGCCTTCGCGCGGGCGAGTGAGCTGCCTTCGCCACATTTGTGTGAGCGAGCGAGCTGCCACCGCTGCCTCCACACGGGCAAGCAAGCCGCCTGCGCTGTGTTCGCGTGGTCGAGCGAGCCACCGCCGCTTGTGCGTGGGGAAGGGAGCCGCTGCCTTCGCGTGGGCGAGCCAGCTGCCATAGCCACCGCCTTTGTGTGAGCAAGCCATTGCCACCACTGCCTTCGCGCAGGCAAACGAGCCACTGCCGCCGCACAGGCAGGGAGCTGCGGCAGCCAGCGCTGAGGGAGGGAGTGCCAGGGCCCACGGCATGGGGAGGGCACCTGGGGCTGCGTTTAAAGGCTCCTCCGGTCTGTGAAAACTGTTTGCAAATTGAGCACCCGACACCAAACCCCATGATCCTGCGATTCTGTTACTAACTCGTTACTTTGTTGCACATGTATCTTGGCATAAAAAAAGAAAAAATGTGGCTTATCACCTGGTGCGGCTTATTTATGGACAAATTCTGTGGTCTTCTCAGCTACCCAGAAGTGCGGCTTATAACCAGGTGCGGCTTCTGAGTTTGAAATTACAGTAAATAAGTAGAGGGCAATATATTATTTATATAATCGATTTAATTCTGCTAAGTTCAGTGTTCAATTTTGCAGCTTTAAAAATAGTATTTCAAGACAACTTTTGTTCATATTAGACATTCTTAAAAGGGTATGGGGTAGCTTCATATAAATTACATTTCTAAAGTGATAATCTTGGGTGAAATTAGTGGCTTTAGAATGGGAATTGTTATCCTAGCAGGAGACAGACATGCAGACATATTTACATATCAAGAGAAATCTGATTAAATAGTCTAACTTTGAAGTTTTAAGAGAAATATTAGCACTTCTCAATATTCTGCTAGAAAAACAGCTAGTGCTGTTTTCAGCATGAAAATGATTACTGAATAATTCAACATTTTAAATCTCTTGTGAATTTGTCTATTCTTCCATCTTATTTGGACCATAGAATGTGTCATCTTTTAATACAACTGGTAATCTTTTTCAGACTGATTGAGGACCATTGCCTAAATCAAATTATGAGCAGACCAATCTAGAATGGCATACTAATCTCTAAAATTTCTAGATGACAAAGGCCATTTTAACATGTATTCTAACTTTCACATTTCTATTTTCATATTTTACTTAGAAGGAAAATTTGAAAAACCCAAATGACTCAGGAATCAATCTAGTTGGAGTCTAATCAAACATCAGGGCAGCCTTTGAGGCATATATTATCAGATAAAACCAACTGTTGCCACTACATTCATTTTAGGAGCCAATCCACAAGCCTAGGTGTTACTGATGGAAAATATATAATGCAGCTTCACATCAGGATCCTAGAGCTGCCAAGCATATCTCCAGAGTAACTTTAACAGTGATTACACTTGATGAAGGAGGTAGAGGAAGTATAATCATGTGCCAGCAGCACCAGGAGGATAAGACCAATATTGAAGTTATGTGGATTCTTATACAGCCATTAAAGAGCAGTTTTTCATGGGATGAGCTTTGCCTGCAAAAGTCTCAGGTGTTTCCGCTTACTGCTGGTCTCTTTTTATAAATATATAGGCTTTTAATTACAACAAGGAAGCTACCTCACAAGGAAATGTCTGAAAACACTGAAGTCAGTAAATCCCATAATCATGAATTGCCTCTATGATACCAGGCTAGCTGCTGAAATTCCCAGATGAGAAGGGCTATTTGAACATGCATAAGTAGTTTCACATTTTCCTTGGAAAGAGAAGTCGGGCTCGTGACCAAGTAGGAACATAGCTGAGAAAGGGGGAGGAGAGTTACAGGCTGCAGTCCTAGAGATTGGGACATTGTAACAGTCAATATTGACTGAAGAGAAGTACTTTATTTCTGTCTTTTATTTAAATTGTCTAGTGCTCGAAGTGAACACCCACTCCACCGCAATTGCAGCCAGCAAACAGATGTCTAGCCCAGAAGAGTCTACAAAGCAGTTCCATATGTTCCCACTCCCCAGAATTCCATTTAAAGAACAAGCTGGAGCTTGTTAAAGAATTTCTGTCCAATTTTATCTTTCTATCACAATATGTGAAATCCATACCTGTGCAGGCAGTGGATCCCAGACGATGTATTTTATTCAGGCCTATTTTGATGCTAAAGTTGGCTTCGTGTTGCTGTTCTGTGCAGCAATGCCTCTCTATCTATAGAGTGCATGCTCAGCATGGGAGCTCTTGCCAAAGTTCCTCTTTTTAACCTCTTCTGAGAAAGACTTGCTGGTAGGAACTAAGCACTGAATTGGGAAGGAAAAAATACACTCCTGGAAAGAGAGTGAGGGAGAAGCTGCCTGAGAAATGAAGCTGTGCTACTTTTAGTCCTGACTACATAAACAAACCTATCTAAATCTGAGTAAGGAACTCTGCCCTGCAAGCAGAATTTCTCAGATTGTCCTCCAATAAAAATGATGGCTCAAGGATTGCAGCAAGTATTGCAGTCCTTCAGCATTTTCCCAAAACTGACTGTTCACTTTGAGTGAAGTGATGTTATGAGGTAATGTTTATCTCTTCCCAGACATAAGTTTTCCTTTATCTTTTGACCTTATCCTGCATTTTGCTATAAGTTCATCAGTGAAACAGCAGCATATATATACTAGGGTATAAGTTTAAAAGCATTAATCTCACAGGGCAGATTTTAGTCTCATCAGTGAGAGAAGTTGTTTTGCATGTAAAGAGAAAGACATGTATCCAAGTTTTAATAGTGGCAATAAATAGATACCCTCTGATCTCAGCTAGAGTAAATATTTTTCACACTACTGAAACATCTGCTGACTGCAGAAGAATATGATGTCATAGCCGCTATCTTCTCAAAATGGGTTTTATGGGTTGCACATCTACTTCTTTCCCCCAATACTTGTCTTCATCCCATTCATGGATTAACATTCATGTACATTAACAAGGTAATAGGAAATATAAGAAATACAGAATTCAGCAGTCTGCTGTGTGTATCTCCCCAACTCCTAATGAACTTGAGAGGATAGATTACAAGTGTATAAGACAAAAAAAATAGGAGTCACTGCTTCTTTTGATCATTACTCTAGCTAAGAATATTATATACTGTAGTTGAAAGTAGCTAAATAATACATGGATTTGCTTTTATAGAGGTAACTTCATTGTACAGATAGGACATTTTGTAGATACAGTTTGCCCCTAAAGCTGGTGTCATTTATGCCTAGGTGGAGTGGTTAGGCATATCTACATAGCCTATCACACACAGAATTAACTCTTACCCTGTCCTTTTGTTAAGGCTGAGAAAACTTGTTTTATTGTGCTAGATCCATCAGCAAAGAACTGGTTTCTCTGAAACTCAGGTTTCTGGTCCAGTGTTTTGACAGTAGATATGGAAGTCAGAAGCAAATCTTCCCTGGCTCAAACACACACTACATGTTATTGATACAGAACAGAGATGGATCTCCAAGTAAATGCAACAGAAACCAAAGCCATAGCCAGCATTCATGGTAAGTGAGACATGATGTAATCTAAGATAAGGTCATCAGTGCAAAAATGCTTTTTCTATTTATTTTTCAGATCTTTCTACAGCTGCTGGTTGTAGAAGGAAACTTCTCAAAATGCTATGCAGCTGAATAAGGTTTCTGATAAGCTGTTTGAACTGTTTTTCTTTCAATTTAAGCCTCTATTCTGGAAAATTTTTATACCCTCCAAAAATATTCCTGAGGGAACCAAAAATGATTGGATTTCCTCAGTTTTTTTGTCTTTAACTGCTGGATATACACAGCACACAGAATCTGTCTTCTAATACACCTTATGCAATCCCAGTGGGTATGGTCATGCATACTAGGGTAGATCTGTGAAAACTTTGCTGATAATCTACTTACCTGATGTGCTAGATTACAGTAATTTCACGATTATAAGCCGCACCTTTTTCATTGAAGAATCCAGCCTACCCCAATAGTGCAGCTTATATTCAGGTGCG
>VRYO01002355.1:27651150-27670393 GCA_009812075.1 Sialia sialis
CTGGATTTGAGGAAGAACAGTAAAGGTGTTTCTGGGGCTTGCCTCTTGCAGCTTTAGTATGCGTATTTTCTTATGTTCTCAGTGATATAAGAGGAAAGCAACAAAGAAAATATATTCTTTCTTCCAATCTGTCTTTTTGAGAAAGAAATGGGTCTATCATGAACTGCCACTTGGAGAAGTTAGAGTGGAGGAACACCTTGAGTGAGATAGTCTGAAATTGTAAGGAAGCAAGAAGTGTGCTTGAGAGAGTTTGGAAGAGAAAATGCAGAGTTTTAATACGGCTTTGGTGATCATTCTCCATTTCCTTAGCATGAGGTGGAACCAATGTGAGATAACACTAAAAGTGGGGTCACACCTGAGTGTTGGATCTTCAGATGGAAGGTGTCTGTGGGCTGGTCTGCGGTGGAAACAGGGCTGTGAAGGAACTTTGCCTTTGAGAGCACAGAGAGAGCAGATGCACAGCACACAGCTTGAGGAAGGTCCTGTTTGGGAACCTTGAGTGTGCGAAACAAACATGCATGGCTAGACCATTAAGGCTCTCTTCTGTGGCAGTTTGAATTAGGAAGGAGAAAACTCAAAGTGACTGGCAGCCAGAGAGGAGAGAGGGGTCAAGAGGTGAGAGGAAATCAGAGTCTTTGGGGAGCAATTGGTTTCATTGCATTCATTTTGTTTGTGTTTTTCCATCAGTGGGGAATGACCATAAGTCCACCTGCAGCTTTGGTCATCTCTGCATGATTTTTCAGTCTGCATACCACAGAGGTGAGTGTTTCTGATTTTTCAGCAACAGAACAGAGGGAAATCCCATGTAGCCCACACAGTATCTGAAAATGTACACAGTGGGAAACAGGACAAAGCCTTTTGGATCCTGTTCACTCATAAATGTCTTATATATGCATTGGCAGAGAATGCTTGCCTTCTCCATTGGGGGGAGAGCTGAGAGAGTGAGGGTCATAAAGGTGGACACCAAAGGCTTTCTTAAAAATTAAACTTTTACCCTTTTACATTTTGCTTTATGATACATGCAAAACTCTCATATATTCGAAGAGATTCTACATTAATCCCTAAATCTAAACCAGACATTAAACTATTCAAGAAAGAGTGATATTTAAATATTAAATTGTCCTTTTAGGCTATCTGTCCTCACATTGAAAACATGGTCCTCTCATCTATATTTTTCACTGTTATCATCACTTTTTAGGTCTCAATTTCCTTATTTACCTAACCTCTAAAATACAACTATGGAAGTCAAATCTTGTTATCTGTAGTATATTTACTTCAACTTAACTTCATCTGAATAATCTTAGTTCTTTCTTTAATGAAGGAAATTTAAAACAAAAATATATAGAAAAGGTGTATTAGTTGTAAAAGTATAGAATTGAAGATGATTATTTTGAATGGGAAGTTAAATCCTTTGTGATTCTTTATACCTGACTGTTGCAGAACAGAATGAAAATTGAAGTGGAATGATAGTGAAAATGATCCACTATCTGTATTTTGTCTCAATATTGCCTGTGGTTGAAACCAAAGCACCAGATCACTTACATATGACCCTAGTTGAACTGTCCATTTTCTCATGTTTGCATCCTGACTCCCCACAGATTTCATTTACTAGTCCTGGCCTATTCCATCACTATTTTTTCTTTTTTATTTAATGTTTTCTCAGAAGCACACCTCAAATATGATACCAGTGACAGTTTATTCCAGGAATGCAAATGCTTATTGAGCAGTTTAAGAAAGAAGGCAGAAGAACAAAACTCTCTGAACTGGGAGTCTCAAATGTATATAATACAAAGTGCCTTTGATGTAGCTTATAAGACAGGACCATTATTAAAAATTATCCACTACCCAAAGGAGCTGACCAGGCTCCACAGCCAATTTTAAAGGAAGTAGGATAGGGTTATCAATATGCAGATGTTATCATTCTCTTTCCCTGCATACTTTTTCATTCTTTTTCCCTAGTTTTCTGCATGAGAATGAACTTTAGTGAGGTGTAGTTACAGAATTAAAGTCACTCCCATTGTGCATTTTTTTGTCCTGGAGAGATTTTAATTTTGGAAAGTATATCATTAGCAAAGTGTAAAGTAAATCTTCACGTGGAAAAAAAACACAGGTGAGGTCAGGAAAGGCAAAATCATTAACTAGCCATAGACATTTAGGCTACTTTCGTGAAATAACAAAATAGGTTAATTTTCTAAACCATTTATGGCCACCTATTTGCTTACTGTGAATGGAAGAGTATAAACAATAATGTTAATTTACCCTCCAAACAAAACAATTACCTACAACCCTGTTAAAAAAGTTAAAACAACATTGTTCTTGTTCTAATACATGTCCAATACTCTTTAAATCATATATGTATATAAAAGTACCTTTAGTTCAAGAGTATCTTCCTGGCTAAAGTCCGATCCCAAGCACAGGAACACCAAGTGGAGTTACAGTCTTCACAGAGGTGTAAATCTTCAGAGAGCACCAGTCCAGGTCTGAGAGCACTTGGAGGTAGAGAAGGTACATGAATGAGAGGACTGTTCTCAACATGAAAACTGGCTCACTTGAACATGCCATTCCAGAGTCCTGTTGGGGAGTTATCAAAGGAAACTCTAGGGAGAAATGCTCCATCATATCACAAAGGTAGGTAGTATGCAAGGAGAGAACAAAAGCAGGTGAAAACAAAGTTGAGGACACTGAATTTGAGTACAAAATATTTGTAAAAACATCCTGAATTACTCAAACATGTCTGTTTGCATTCAGACCTTGAAAATAAGTTTGTCTGAATGACAAGTGTCATCCAGGGAGACCAATTTATGTGAAATTTATGGTTATTTTTGAAAGGATGCTTGAATACTTTCATCAGGTATAAATGCATCATTTCTGCCTAATTCCCTCCCTACAATTAGGGCATCATGATTGAATTATTATGACTCTTAGTACAGACAAATATTTATATTGTCAAGACTTCTAAGAGTTTTCTGTTCATCAGTAGGTAGCATTTGCTGGTTAGGTCTACAGTAGGTTTTATTGTGCTGTTTAACTGCCTGTTCCATGGTGGTCTAAACTTTTTTGTGACAAATGACTGAATGCAATTTGGGTGCTATATCATTAAGACAAGGAGAGGCATTTATGTTTTCCTCTATGTAATGTAACTGTTAATGTGTATTCGCTTTGGGGGAATGATTTGCTTATTATGACAAATAGTGCATTTTCAAGTATTTAAAGATCTTTTTTTGGAAAGAGTCCCTCCTCTATGTATATATTGAAGGTATTGATGTGACACAGCATGAGAACTTATGGTATAGTTATCTGAAAAAACTTACCCACTCCCTAGAACATGTTTAGATTGCTTTTTTAGACTCTATAAAATTTTAGCAAGCACTAAACATAGAACTTCATTCATCATCATGCAAGCAAAGGCTGCCAAAGGAAGCCTACTCTTCCTGAGCTAAAAGTGGCAACTCTCCAGTATTGGCAGAAATCAAATGAATCATTTCCTGCTTTTAGTTTTAGATAAATAATCAAAAAAGATTGTCTAGAGTCTGATCCAAAAGTAATTTTTCATAGCGAGGAATAAGACTGCAGCTACAAAGGCTTTAAGTGGGGAATGTTATCCTGTTAATTACTTGACTGGAAAGGGCCTGAGGAATCGATAGCCAGATCAAAATATCAAAATCCAATTTAAAACAAAATTTTAAATAATCATATTGACTTTTAAGTAGAGTAACCTGAATTGCATTGAGAAACAGAGAGGTTAGCAGATTTAATTTGCTTTTGATGCACTGGATGAACTTGGACCAGCAGGCTCCTGGTGGATCTGCCTGCTTTCTGTGGGAGAGGGAGGGCAGAGCAGGGGCAGCAGCTGCCAGTGCAGAGAGTAGGGAGTAGTGATTGCCATGAGGAATTGCTATTTGTGAACTCTCTTTCCTCCTCTAGTATCCTTCATAAAAAGTGTGTCTAGACTGCTGACAGGGTGATGCCAGGCTACACTGGGTATGATGGTAAGGCCAGACCTAATGAAAGGCATTGGAGGAGAAAATAATGGGGTAAAGGAACACTGGAACCACAAATGGCCGCTGGAAACTAAACAGATAAAAGTGGTGAGACCAGGGCATGAAAGCAGAGGTCAAAGGAAGAGATTAATGGAGAGGAGAGGAGAGGAGAGGAGAGGAGAGGAGAGGAGAGGAGAGGAGAGGAGAGGAGAGGAGAGGAGAGGAGAGGAGAGGAGAGGAGAGGAGAGGAGAGGAGAGGAGAGGAGAGGAGAGGAGAGGAGGATCATTATGGAGTCCTGACCATAGCTTAATATCTGATTATCTGTCACCTTCAGTGTTTATAAGCTGATAAAAAGATGGTTAAATGAAATTTAAAATAATAAGTCAATTTGCATTATCTGTGCTATTAGATATTAGAAAATTACATATTTGGTTTTCTTCCAGGTAGTAGTAGCATGACATTGCAATCAGCACTGAATGAATATGAGATCCAACTATTGCCAGATCTACTTCTTGGGCTCTGTGAGTGTTTCTTACAGGTCTGTCAGCTGGACCCTGGCTGTCAAGGGAATTGCTACAGATGTCAGATGGTCACTGTGCATGGCAACTTCCCACTTTTGCAAAATTCAGTATTTTTCTACCAGCAGCATATAATGGATTTCACTTCTGCAACCAGCCCAGTGTGGAACTTCTCTAGTAGTTCTCCTCTTGTGGAGCCCAGTGCCCACAGTAAACAGCATTAGAGCCAGTTTGAATCACATCATTTATGGTGAGGTACTCCTACAGTCCATGTTGTACCTATCTACAGTGACAGTAAAATCACTGTACAGCTGGCATTCTCACTTATCCAGCTCTGAAAATAAGATTGGTCACGTCTGGGCAGTCTCCCACTCCCTCACAGGAATGTCATGGGATTGGAAAAGTGAGTCTTCTCAGACACATAAAGGAAGTGAATCCAGTCATCTGACTCTCGAGATTGGTTCTGAATCATGAAATATTTCTCTGTAGTGAGCGGTTCAGAAGAAGACCAGGAATTTATATATGTAATATAAAAATTATATATTGCAGATTTGTGGCTAAATCTAGTCAAAGATTTCTGTTTAGGATTTTGATTGTACGACAGAAATTTATAAACTTGTCTTTCCTGGGTTTATGACCCAAACCCCCAGCATTCTTGCACAAATCACAAGATTACAAGTCTGAAGGGAACATTGCTCTGAGATTTTGTTTGGATCTGAGTGAGGCATTTTTCACTCAATCTAGAATCCAAATCACAAGAGTATTCTTGGCATAAGGCTTGCAGTTGAAACCACTCAGAAATACGCATGGAGATTGACTTGATATGTGGTTTTGGATCATTTCAAAGAGTAAAAGGTGTGATTTGCTGTAATTTTTTGGATACAGACTATTAACTCTTTTCATCTCACCAGGAACAGAAGCATAGTGTGATGTCTTTATAACTCATATCAGTAAACATTTTGAAATCAGCACCAAGTGATGGGTGCCAAAATGTTTAGACCGTAACTGCACAACTAAAAACTGATGCCAAATTGGGTGATTTTTATGACTAGTCATGCAACATCTGGTTTTCTTAGTGCCTGAGCTGCTAAAATCAAGTATTACATAACAATGTAGTTTCACTCAAAATAATAAAACAATGCATTGGTTCAGTGTCTGCTTTCAGGGTTGCCAACAGAAGCTTAAAAATGTGACCACACTGTAGACTAAGAATAACAAAACAAAAGACACTTTCTTCATAAATTTGAAGTGCCAGCCAGGCTCATAACTTTTGGTGTCTGACTCATGGTTTCTAAATGCTTGGGATTGGCAGTATTGTGCTAATATGTTTTGTATCAAAATTCAACTTCAGAAAAACATAACTTTTTCCGTCTAGAAATTTGTAGGTCAAGAGGCTAGAAGGCATGGAGGAGGAGGAAAAATGATGGTTCCCTCTCCAAACAAGACCTTTTGATACTGTTTTTTCCTGTGGAATGAAGCCCTGAAGGAGGACCCATATTTCTGTTTTTCTCAGGTGGGGCAGAGCTTGCCTGACAGGGTGATTGTGGCTATGCAGAGGGGTTGCTGTGTTGTCTCCATGTTATGACACTGCAGACAACTCCACTGGGAAATGCCAGTTCAGAATGCCCTGAAACTACCTTCCCTCTGTGCCCAGCCCAGAGCTGTGGGTGAATACCACATTTCTGCTCACAGTAATGAAACCCAGTGTCTTCCAAAATAAATATTGTTCCTTGGTTACTAATATAAATAAATGTATTGCACATTACATTTTTGGAGAAGAATGTGCAAGACCAACATTTTTGAAGTATAAATGAGAGGTCCTCCCTCTGTTTCCCTCCAGTCCTTTTACAGGGAAACTTCCACTTGGGTCAGTGGGAATTTACAAGACTAAAATCTACAGAGGTAGCCCAAAGCACTTCAGTTTTTTTTGTTTTTTTTTTTTTTTTTTTTTTTTTTGGTCTGAAAATAAGAATGATATTTGGATAAAAAATTTTATTTGAGAAGGTGGAACAACTCTGGTATTTCTTTTTTTTTTCCTAGTGTTATTTCTTGTTAAATAGTTGTAAGTTCTGTAGTTTGTAGCTCTCCAAAGGGAGAAACGAATCATTTGTTCACTAATGGAAAATTAAAGAAGACAAATAGCAGAGTTAAGAGTATGATTTATTACAGTTCACATCCTACTGTATGTCCACAAGTTATTTTAATGCTTTTCATAGGAAACAAAACCTAAATTCTCTTTCCTGGTGAATTTAGAACTAATTATTTTTCAAGACGTTCTACCTTTCCTCTCACTTCATTTAGACTTTCCTTAGTCTAAATTCATCATAGTTGTGATAGATGATAGTGCTGGGAAGAAAGAGACAAGGAGAGAACAAATATTTCTGTATATTAATCAACAGTCTTTAAAAGCCAAAGAATTGTTTTTAGGTAGGGAATGGGACTAACTTGTCTTCTCATTCTTGAAGCTGAATCTGTGGTTTGTAAAGAAATAGTGATAGATCAGCCTTAACGCTTAGCTGTTTGGATAGTGTTGAATTAATCCCTTGAAGACATAAAAGTGCCGTCATGCTGTGTAAATACTTCATGCCTCTTTTAAGCATATAATACAGTAGAAAATTTAATAATAGTAAGCTTTCTCATTATGGTTGTATAAAATCATGTTACAGGTACCTTCTTTTACTTGGTGGAAACCAGTGTGGTTCCATTGTCGATGATTTTGTTTTCTTTTTAATTAAGTTATTTATTTTCTGTTTTTCCACAAGCTGTCGATTTGGGATGTGGTATTTCAAAGCCAAAAAGCCTATTTCTCAGCTGATTTTTCACTCCTAGTTTCAGAGCTTGTGTATGTGTGTGGACAGAGGCAGTTTAAAAAATGGTTTAGGCCAAACTTTCTTCTTTCTGCTTTGAAAAAGGGATTGTCCCACTGGGAAAAAACCTCTGGTGAATGCTATTCTCCAAGCAGTTCCCAACTGGAGTCTGGGGGATTCTGACACCAGACCAGCAGTTTGAACTTCCTGCTCTCAAACACTGCCATCTAGAAGTACCTGAAAAATCTCCATTTTTTTGTTGACAGCTTTGCAGAGACACACGTGTGATCAGGACTGTTGTGACTTAGATGGGTAGTCAAGTTGTAGACTTCCACTGTTCAGACAAAAGTCTGTATTTCAAGAGTTTAAGAGAGGAAACAATCTTGCTGCTAGTTCCCACTTTGCCTGTATTT
Organism: Sialia sialis; assembly: GCA_009812075.1. Lineage (NCBI taxonomy): Eukaryota > Metazoa > Chordata > Aves > Passeriformes > Turdidae > Sialia > Sialia sialis. The sequence goes on from VRYO01002355.1 coordinate 27,658,870, forward strand.
CTTTTAATAGCAGTATATTTAAGGTATAGCTGAAGAAGTGGGAGATGAATGGTGATTTGATCCCAGCTCCTAGAAGCTCCTGTTTATCATCCACAACAAAGGGATCTTGGTCATGTAACTTGAAGCAGTCCAAACAATATTTGTGTGAAGCAAAGTGTAATGTAGCTGTTTGAGTGACTTTGTTCCATGTGCAAAGTAAGAAGTGTTAATTCTGATTTTAGTCTTGTTTATTAAGGACAGAGATTATCTAGTGGCATGGCATTTGTTTTGGTGTTTGCCCATGACCAGATACGTTCCTTCAGGCACTTCCATCATAAGATGTTGCTTTCTTTTTCTACAAAATTGCTTCTCTAAAGAATTTTTAGAATTCTAAAACAAGATGCTGTTTATTGACCACATGGCTAGTTTGAACTGCAACTTTGGCAGCACTCAGAAATTTGACTTAAAATCAGGAATCATATACGCTTACTATGATTGGTTAGAAATTAAATATGCTCCATGAGCATATAATGGAAAATAAGGAAATTAAGGGCTTGTGATGCATAATTAGTGGGGTAAATCTCTTCTGGTGTTCTACTTCATGTTTGTCATCCCATATGAGGATGAACTCCAACAGTGTAAAATTAACTATGGACAAATCTTGTCTTCCTAGAAAATGTTTAATTTTCTTAGAGTATGTTTTGAAACCTGTGCTTTTGTTAGTAAATTAATAAATAATTTCCTGGTATTAGAGGCCAGAAGAAAAAGCAAAAATGAATGTAAACACATTGTATGAGTGGAAGTTATGTCACACAGGGAGGAACTAAAGAACAATGTGATTCTAACAAAACAGAGAAACTGGGCTCATCTCCATGAGCAAAATAGAGCTCTAACTTTGTTAATTTATGTGCTATTTCTTTGTAATGTAAAAATGACAGAAAGCACAAGACAAAGCACAACAGAAACAAAATCCACAGTTCCTGCTTAGTAATCCATGTGAAGTGGAGTAGCATAGACTTTGGGGGACATTTTAAATTTTAGCTAGAATATAGGTACAAAAAAGTCCTGAGTCAAAGAAAAAGCTATTTCATTTCAATTATAAACATGAAAATGCTGAGTGAAATTTGTGGAAGAAAGATCAAAGACCAAGTAGCTGGTGGATGCAGTGGTCAGACAGGAATTTGAGGAAAACATAGTAGAGCATGGCTACCCTGAAAGCATTCACAAATCATCAATCAAGTCTGGAATGCCATGAGTTTGGGGAATTTTTTATATAATAAATATAGGACCTGTTTTGTCTTTTAAGGATCAAAATTAGGGTATTTTTTAACTTTTTTTTTTTTTTAATCAAGTTGTGAACCATACTGTTATCTTTGGAAAAAATGAAAGCTAAGAATCTTAGTGATCGGAAAAAAAAATAACTTGGAGAAAACCTTTGTTGGATGACTTGCAATAAGGGTCATAAAAACTGGCAATGCAGAGATAGATTAATCTGGAAAGCACAGTAGTTAAGGAAAACTGCTGGCAGCAAATATGTGAGAAATTGAAAATAAGGCTATATATTTTTTTATAAAAATAGCAGTTATCATGCATAACCTGAACCTGAAAGCTGCAATAAGCTTAGAATTCTGATACTTGACTCACTCACACATTATTCCTGCTTTGTGAAAAATGTACTTACTTATAAATTATCAAGAACCCATCTGAGTTGTCAATTTCATCTTTTATTTTGTATGATTTTTCTTGTACTCTGTTTTGTTGTCCTGTTTAGAAACAAAAATAGTGGCAAGCAGTATGGTTTTAGTATAAAATTTTTAGAGATAAGGAAAGAAATGCTTTTTTATCAGGGATTGTAGAGTACCAAAAAGGTATAAAATGTAAAACCTAAAGCATACAATCAGGGATGGACTATCATTATTGTGTTAGCTCTAATTTAGTAAGATCCAAAAGTTTTAATTAGTCTGGGCTATAATGTTTGCTGAAATTTTTAGTGATTTAGACAGCAAGCCAATACTATTTCATTTGTTTTGTGGTGGAGTCAAGAAGTGCTTCAAACTCTAATCAGTAGTAGTTGATATTGGAAAGCTCTTATTTTTGGTTAGAATAATAAAAAAAAAAGTTGTGCTTATATTCCAGTTTAGAATTGGAATTTTTTTTTTAGTTAAGCCTTTTTAGCAGTCTAAGAGAAGGAATCCAAGCTGCAAAGGCTTTTTTGTCACTTCATTTCTGACTGCTATAAATGTTTGTTAAACTCTTATTTTATTAATCTGTTTTTTTGTAAGGAAAAACCCCACCTCTTCTTTTCAGCTGGGGAATTAAATGTCAGATTTCCTACTGAAGGATATATTTTATGGAGAAGTTATAAACCCTAAAATTAAGTTTGCAATGGAAAATGTGACAAGCTCAACGAGGGAAATGCAAAAAATTTATTCTTAACAATGCATGAACTATATATATATACATATACATATATATATGAAATGTATTTGTAACGTATGTTTATTACCACTTAAACACTTAAAAATGGAAAAAACCAGCATATACCCCAACTGTCTACTAGATATTTTTAATATAGCCAGCATATATTGAAAATTGTATGACTGGAGAATATATGGTAAGTGTTTGAACAACATCAAATGCAATAAAACATTTCATTTGAAATGTTATGCAGGTGATAAAACTGTCATGCAGAATTACTCTTTGGCATGCTTTGAAAAAACATAATTAGGAGAAAGGACATAGGGAAAACTTGATCACTAAAGAAAAGCCTGTGAAAATGAAGCACGTTTGTATTTGCTCAAGTATTCAGAATTTTGCAGCAAATCAGAACCTTTATTAACAGCTGGGTTTGACTGCTGTGGCCCACTGGGGTGGACTGGGCACTTCTATGCCTGTGGGTATCAAGATGTGTGAACAGTTTGGTAGCTCATGACACATGCTCCTGGCCCCTTACCAGCCAAGCCAATGAATCTAGGAAAAGAGGTAATACAGGAAGTTTTTTCTCTCTTTTTCCCCTTTTTCTTCTCTTGAGGGGAGAGAGGAGGTGAACTGTAAGTTATATGAACCTCCTGCAGCAGAGACCAAGAGAGGTTGACCAAAGGAGGAGAAAAGAAGAAAATTTAGGATAGATACCTTTCAGATTTATTCACACACAAAAAAATTAAGTAGACAGAGATGTAACTCATGGGAGGTGACTCTTCAGATGAGTGATATAGTCTGTCCACTTGTTAGACAAATGTTGGAAAATAAGAGTGTTTTATATGTTACCTTGTAGTTTTTTTTAAAGTTTGGGAATGGACAAGTAGGCTTGAGGGGAATTTTGACTATAGATTCTTAATTCCATGTAATGATTTTTACATAAATGATGCTTTGAGGACAACAAGGATAATTTTAGAATTTAAAATAAAGCCATTACCATCATTATTAATTCAATATCCCTATTCTTGCCAGAAGTTCTACCAATTGTCTCTATTGATATACACTGTTTTTCTTTTTTAGTTGTCTATGATAAATCATCCTTTCCATTTCAGAAGGAGCAAGAGAATCTCTTACTCTTGTTTCCTGTCATGCTAACATCGTCCTGAATACCCACTCTTGTTCCCTTTCAGAATACTTATTTAGTTACCTTGTCTGCCTTTGCTGGCACCATAGCCTTACTGTGCAAGAAGAAAGGTCATTTCTGTCTGGTGAATAATAACTCTAGTTATTATTTTGAGAGGAGGCATGAGCTGCTGCTCCTTTCCCTATGCTTGTCCTTAAGGCACAAGATGTTTTCACTGCTCTGCCATTTCTTCTTTCTCCCCAAGGTCGGTTTCATTTTCAGTGGATACACTTAGACAAGTCTTGGACTTGATTCAGTTAAAATTACTGTATGCTTGGCCTCTGTATCATGGAAGCACAAGCAAAACAGCTAAACACTGTGGAAAGTTGTTGTTCTCTGTTTTCTCTGGCCATGCATAAAGTTCTTCAGTGCAGAAGCTTAAACATTTTGCTTTGAATTGAATCCCCTGGAATTATATGCTTTGTGGTCTTATGCTAAGTTGTAGACAGAATATAAATGGGCCATTGCTTCTCAACACTCTTCCCAGTAGCTGGTTTTTAAAAATTTATTTTTTTAATTTTTTTTTTCCTAACACGGTGAAGTTCAATATAAGATTCAGGCTTTTTGTCTAGACTCAGGAATAACCCAGCTTCTCTTGTCTGTAGGGGGAACAGATCCAAACAAGTTTGATAGCGGTGATAAAAATTAAACATCTGTCTTTTCCTATTCACAGATACTCTACAAAATTAGAATCAGTTTCAAGAATAACTAGAAAAGCCAAGGACTCTCTGGTCTGCCTTGAATTGCATCAGTACCTGGATTTCACTTTTGCCTTTTGGCTAATAAATGAGATGAGCAAACCAAAGTGGTCTTAACAATGTCTTGGTGGTGTGTTACAACTCCAGCTTGCTAGTCCTCTCAGTAATTTATGATTTGTAAAGAAGAAGATGTCCAAGGGCATCTGCTGGGATTAGTTAAACGTTGCCCTGCATATTTTAAAATTCTTAGCCTAATGGAACAATGGTCTGTTTTGCTGTCAAAACAGTATGGCATCATATTGCACAGTGGGAAAAATGATGCTGTCTGCAAAGTGTTGGAGAACCAGACCCTGCTAGTGACAGTCTGGAGCAGAATTGGAATTGCAGAAATTTCAGAATCAAGTTCAAGCATCTGTAAGTCACGAGGTCACTGCATTCAAGGTTCTCTTTCATTCATTCTGCCCCTTTTGTTGGGGAAAGACAGGCCAGTGAAGTCTATAGGTGGAAACACAAGATTCAATTCATAGTTTTTGTTCTTCAAAAACTGATGACTTACTATGAAACATTTAACTTGAGACAAATATCATCAAACTCATTATTTCTTGCCTTTGTTAAAATGGCCGATGAGTTCAGTTATTTCATAACCAGCATCACTGTTGGTTAATGAAATAAACTTGTGCAGTATGTGCTGGTTTTGGTTTGGGTAGAGTTGATTTTTTTCGTAGTGGCTGGCATGGGGCTGTGTTTTGGATTTGTGCTGAACACAGTGATAATAGAGAGGTTATTGCTGAGCAGGGCTTACACAGAGCTAACACCTTTTCTGTTTTGTGATGTCACACTGGCAAAGAATTTGGGGATGCCTGGGAATTTGGCAGGAGGCACAGCTGGGATAGGTGACCCAATCTGACCAAAGGGATATTCCAGAGCATGTGAAATCATGATCAGTAAAGTGGGGAGAAGAAAGAAGAGGGGGACACTTGGAGTGATGGCATTTTTCTCAGGTCACAGTTATATGTGATGTGGCCCTGCTGTCCTGCAGATAGCTGAGAACCTGCTTGCCCATAGGGAGCAGAGAATTAATTCCACCTTTTGCTTTGCTTGCATATGCAGCTTTTGCTTTCCCCATTGAACTGTCTTTCTCTCAACCCATGAGTTCTCCAGCTTTTACCCTTCTGTTTCACTCCCTGATCCTGCTGGTGGGAGTGAGCGAGCAGCTGCGTGGGGCTTGGCTGCTGGCTGGGGTTAAACTATAACACAGAAATACAATTCACATTCACCTCATTTGCATTTGCATTACATTTTGAGTTAAGCTACCAAAAATACAGGTGCTTAAGTATCGTATGTCTTGAGACACTACAGGAAGCTTAACCATAAATAGATAGCTAGCAAAATTCTGTATTACAATAATACAATTCTATAATACAATTCTATAGTACAATTAAATTGATATTTTTGACAAGAAAGTTGAATGATTTACTATTTATTACTTACAAGCAGTTTTAAATTCTTTTGCACGCTTAATATTCTGCTAGAGGAGTAGTGGAGGAGTTCTGATGCTTTAACCACACTTAAAGCTATTCAAAAAGATGCCATCACATTAATTTGATTCTCTAAACACCTTGTTTTCGTTTTTTCAGATTCTTTTCATGGTGATGGCAGTTCTTTAGAGGCTGACCTATAGCTTTTTGTGAAAAAAAAAAAAAAACCAATAAAATGTTAACCAGACTGTAACCACACTGTTACAATTTAGCAGAACACAGGAAGTATGATGGTTGTTGTATTTTCTTGATATTGTAAAGAAATTACTGAAATTTATAAAAAACTGTACAAAGGATTACACTGTCTCTACTATTCTCACAAACAATGGGATTGTTAGTAAATGTAAATAGGAATATCAAAATTGATGTAAGAAACTTAACAAATAAGTGTGAACCAAAGTAGAATACAATTAAGCAGCACTTGTTAATTTAATTTTATCTCTTCATGACACATGGTGGCATAACATGCTGAACATGTTGTGCATTTATTTTCACAGCACTGAGTGAGATGCAATTAATTGCTACCAGGTAGAGAGAAGGAGAATATAATTAGAAAAGTGAGTACAAGTCTCAATTGATATATGTTTAAGGTGGCTCAGCATCCTTGATTCAGACTTCAAGGATGCAAACTAGGGATGTAATATTACATGTCACTTATTAGAGCAGCTCAACAGAGATTATTTATGAATTAATGTCTATTTTCTTATCACATCTTGCACAATTTGAGAGTCAGGCTTTGACTGCCCAGAGCAAAATGAGCCCACCGTGTTCAAAGAAATTTAAAAAAATAGCAGCTCCATCAAAATGTTGCCATTCAACCTTAAAAAAAACAGTATGACTGCAAGGGTAGAGAAAAAAGCCTTGTATGAAAACACTCTGTACACTTTCTAAAAGAAGTTGGGTTACTAGAGTTGTAATTATTCAAGGTATAACTTTGGTAGGAAAAGAGCTCAGCTCCATTATTTTAGTCATATTGGATGGGCAAAAAATAAATGTTTGTCAGCTGTGCACTTAAAGCTGAGCAGGGAGACAGTGCTCTGGACAAGATTGTGTTGACATCTCTTTCCCTTATCTGCTGTTGTTTTGAAGGTCTTATAAGCAGTGCTTTAACTACATACACACACATATATATATATATATATATTACTGGACACTGGAGACAGGTCCAGCCTACTAGAAATTTAGGCACAACAGGATTATAAATGTTACTTGATACCTTATAAAGCCCAAGATACCTGACCAGTGCATAGGCTCTGTTGCTTGATGTAGTCAGGTGATAACATATGTACACTCATGCAGCCTATTTCAGCAAGTGTCAAACGTTCATGCTAAGTACTACATAAATTATCACCTAATTAAGCTCTGTTATGGTTTGGATTGGGAGGGAAGTGCAAACTTGATTCTCCTTAGAGAGCTATATGCAGAAATATGATGTAGAATTCATTTTATGAATAAAGGTCAAAGACCAAATTTTTTCCAGAATTTTTTGGAAGGAGGAACTGGAAGGGAACCTTGACTTCCTTAATTAAATTCTTTTCTGCTCATGAAAATTCTGAGAGGTTAATTTGGTTTTACATGTACTTCCCCATTATATTGTAGAGATTTCTGGAGCACTGTTCTGTTATTGGCACAGTTTATACCCTGTTGGCTTTCTAAACTTCTCATTGCTACTCTTAGATCAATAGTTACTGAATCATAATTTAGGAATGTCAGAAAAATATTCACCTGGATGTATGAGTTTAGGGTAAAAGATAAGGCTGTTATGAAATGCCCTTATCTAAAGATATTAAACATGTACAAATGTGTCTATCATTATATTTGGGAAAATATACCTAAATATATTATTTGTGTGTTAGATGTGAAGATAGAGGTACTGCTCCCGGTCCAGCCATTACATTATCCTGGCTGGCTATGAAATTTAAAACACAGAATCTGATATCTTGATGCTATAGATTACAATGTCCTTTAGGACAGGAGCAGCATGTTTCTATATTTAACTCACCTAGCAAAATGTGGATGCAGGGGTGAGAGACATTTTTGGCCACTGCTAGATTATAAAAGAAGTAAAATAATGATCATGGTCCCTGGAAGAGGGGAAAACAGTGAAAGATATGGAAGTAAATGGAGAAATCAGATTTACTAAGAAGCACTTAGGGATCAAACTATGTATTTTCAGACAATAAAAGGATTCTTCTAAAGCACTCTGTGGTATTGACACCATAAACAACAAGGAGGTCAACATTAACAGTGTGACAGCTATAACATTGATTCAGAAAACTGTATTCTGGTTTATTTTTTCCTCCAACTAGACAGCTACCAGCTGAAGGAGCTAAGCACCTAGGGACATCTGTGTTGAAACAACACATGAGAGTGGAAAGAAACACAGAGTGGACTGGGAGGAAAAAATAGTCAAATACAAAGAGGCAAAGTAGCCAAACAGGCAGTTTCTTATCCCAAAATGCCACTGACATTTCTGCTTCTCTGCATTTCAGGAAGGTAGAGAGGGGGGAAATGACAGCAGTGAAATATTTCTCTGTGTCAAGCAGTTTTCCACTTCACAAATACCACCGCTTACCACAGCTGGCATGACAGGTAGTCTGCAAAGATGCCCAGGGCTGCACCACTGTAGAGACGAAATTACTTCCCCTTCTCCTCCCCAGGTGAAGTCTGAAGCATGTTGGCATTCCTGTGTTGGAAAATTTGCATTGGCTTGCCATTACCAAGAAGCAATTTCCTTGCTATGGAGTGTCTGACCTAGTTATGCATTCAAACTCTTGACTGAATGAGAGAGGAGCTGTTTGCAAAGTTCTTGAAGATCTTCAGGGGTACTGAACCACCTCAGCACTGCTATAAGTAGTAATATTTTCACTATTTTATATGAAGTCCCGCTCTTTATGTCTGCATGTTCTGAATGATCTACTTTTACATATTATATTTTTTGCTAAAAATTCACTGTGGGCACAATCCAGAAATATGTATCTATGCATACAAGGCAATGTGATTAACTGGCAATTCCTTCTCTGGAGATGCTGCTCAAACAATAAAGCCAGACCAAATGGTTCTTGGACTGATTTATATCAGCCTTTATTTTCAATACATGGATGTCAGAGAAAAATGTAACATTCACTTTTTATTTTAGCTCTGAACTCTGGATGTTATTTTCTATTGTAGCGTTCAAATATATTTGGCTGTATTGTAGTATACCTCAATGCTGCAAAAATGTGTGTCCTGTTTATGTTAATTTTGCTACATTTAATACCACAGAAATCTATAGCAGAGGTGGCACCTATTAAAAAAGAAAATGATGTCACATTAGTAGGAAGATCCTAGTGATTCTTTAATGTTGTTATGATAGCAGTATGCCCTATAATAATCACAGCCAGTATCAGACAGAGGACTGCTTCTTATAACATCCAGGTAACCCTGATAGAGTGTTCAGTCATTCAACAACTTTTTCTCATTATTTTTACATTAAAACTATGCTACTCTGCTGTTGGTTCAGTGGATGTTTAAAACATGTAGATCGAAGAACCTGCTTTAAATTGTTACTAGGTGGGTGATGATCTCTGTCCCACAAATCAGCAAAATCACTGGTGATTCCAGCATCTGTTTCTCCCCTTCTATACCACATGGAACTTAGGATAAAATTCGTACAATGAAATTTAGGCTTTGTTTACTTCAATGAATGAACAGCCAGGTCTACTAGCTCTGCCATTTATTACCAGTGTTTCTGTTTAGCCAGACTTACTGCTTGTTGTCCTGCTTTTCTCAACCAGAAACTATTCTGATGCTTGAATTTGCAAATGTTTTAAATCCCTGTTGGCCAGGAAACAAGAAAAGATACAAAAGTGTTCTCTGGGTTTCTATTTTTCATATGCACAAACCAGGCAATTGCATCAGCTGTTAGTTTTGTTAAAAGGCAGACTAGATGATGCAACAAATATGATGACATGAAAGAAACTCCATGGTCTGCTCTTTTGAGGTTTTCAGCAAAGAGGAACACATCCACTACTGGCCTGAATTTGGTTTACTGATCTTTCATTTCCTCAGCTGAATGCTTAGGATCAGTCAGTGTGCTAGAAGTCCTGCTGGACTCACAGCCAGTGTGTCTGCAACGCTTCTTTCAGCAAACACAAACCAAGCTTAAGGGCCTGGAAAACAGCACAGCAATTTGCTGGCCCAAAAGCAAAAATAAACTGTGCACAGTATGTCACATCAGCTCTTAACTGTCTCCAGGAAGTGAAATGTTTGACAGGGAAATATATTTGCTTGTGGCCTCATTTGATTCATGTTTCGAGGAAAGAATTGAAGTCATACCCCCAGTGGAGCACTTACATCAATCAGGGGGAGGATGCTGCAGTCTCCAAGATGTCATCTTCCTGCACCTCCTCCCTGCTTCCCCGTGAAGGCATGGTGCCAGTTAGGTGAAGATTTTAGAAAAGGGGTACAATGTGTTTCTTCTCTGTAGGGGAAATAGGCTAAGGATGAGTTAGGTGTAGAAATATTTCCATATTGGGAGGGGATTGTTTAATTGCACCTAACTTACCGCTCCCTGTCTCAACCTAATAAGAAAGCATGCAGAAATATTACTAGAAGCTTCCACAGTGTTAATATAAATTTGGAACTACTCAATAAGGAAGCTGTGAAATTACTGGTCATGCAAAAAATGTATGCCAGAAGAGACTAGGTCCAGAGTGCAGAAGTTGATAGAACACAATCCAGTTCCTAATTTCTGACTGGGTTCCTAATCAGTTTTCTCCATCACGCTGCAGATCCTGTTAAGGAAATCCTCTTGACTAAACTTGGTGTCAGCTTCCTTGAGTTGGAGTAGTAAATCTTATTTACTTCTGCCCTTGAGACAGAATAGTAAATCTTATTTATGTAAAGATGAAATTTTTATATGTAAATGGAAGAAATTTACTGATATTCTAGTGTTCTTTTCTTTTTCTTACCTTCAAGTTCTGCTATTTTTAACTTTGTTCTTTTTGACATGGGGAGCATCAGAGTCCTGTAAGAAACCTACCACAGCACCAGTCCACACTGCTGTCATTGATGGAGAGGTAACTCCAGAACTTCATTAAAGATGTATTTGTGTTTTTGTGCCCTAAATATTTTTTAAGCTATTTTAAGTAGGCAAGCAGATATGCTAATGTACTAAAAATAAATATTTAAAAATACTTGACCTCAAAATACCGATCCATGAGAAGTAGAGGGTAAAAGGACCTTTAAAAGGATCTTTTCCTTGCATCCTATCCAGAGCAGAGCCTCAGATTTATAGACTTGTGGTTGAGGCAGATGTAGACTGAACTGCCACCTGAGATGGCATCACAGGAAGGGCCAGATATTTTTCAGGTTTCTAGTACTCTTGGCAGGGGTGTTGAAGCTCTCATACCTCAGCATAGCCTGGGGATTTCCAGTCTGCTCTTAGTGAGATTGTACAGCTCATAGAGGCTGCCCTATGGGTCACAATCCATGCACAGGAGAGGCTGTTGTGAACACTGCCTCTTACACAGTTGTGGCTGTGGCAGGAGTTATATTTTTGTGCAGTTTTAGCAAAAAATTGCTAATAATGGCTAAAAAGTATACTTCAATTTTACACAGAATCGAGTTTCCCTTTTGAAAAGCATGAATACTGCTATCAGCTTGTTTTCTTGACTTTATGTACAGTAGTTTCACGAATATAAGCCGCACCTTTTTCATTGAAGAAT
>VRYO01002355.1:27671393-27694234 GCA_009812075.1 Sialia sialis
TTTTTTTTTGCCTTTACAGTAAGGAGGGAGCCAGCCCTGTGTGGCTCACCAGTTCTCTAAGGAGCAACAGGAACCAGACCACAGCTTGGGCACCTCAGCAGGCTCTTCTGAAAGGAGCATCAGACAGAGTATTAAAGAAGGGTGTGTTCTCACAGCAGCCCAGCACTATCAACACTAACCAGCAGGATGATCTGGATTGCTGCAGCCCTGTGCCAGATGGCCCCTGACTCCAGTCTTCACTGCAGCTCTGTGCTCTGTGGTTATGGTGAGACTTCGTTCTGAAATAGCTGCTTGGTTTTTGAAATTCAGGCATGGCCATCTTATTTGGATATTTCAAGCTGCAGGTTTCAGTTGAAGCCATAAGCAGCAGCTGGGTTTAATAAATGAGGACAGATTTTCCCAGGTATTTAAAAGCTGAGCAGAATGATAGTGTTTACAAGGCAGCCTGCTCCATGCTGAATAAAATCCAAAGAGATGCATCGCTTCAGGGCTTACACATTGCAATGCACTTACAGTCAGAAGTTACTTTGAATGTTTATGCCCCACATAAACCAAAATGTTTTGCCGAATGTCATGAAAAATACAGAGGATTCTACAATAACAGTGAACAATGTGGGTTTTAATTTAAAAATTGGTATTGCAGAGAACTCAGTCTCTTAATGAAAGCTTATGGTCTTAAAATCAAAGCCAAAATCTGTTTTTAAAATTTGTGCTCTAGAGCCTTCCTGTTTTGAAGATAAACAGTGTTTCATTAAAAGACAAATATCTCCAAGAAAACAAATTATGTAAATACATGAGTCTGTTTTTTTCTTATGCTGAGGGTTATATCCAGTCTTGAAATACTTCAGAACAGAGAGGAGAATTGCCATAAAAAATAATGGCATAATACAGCAGGGCAGTAGTCCAACATAAAAACAGACAGTGTTTGGGAGTTTTCTGAGCAAATGCATCGCTGATTCATATGGAATACACTCCTTGTTACCAGGACCTAGTCAACTTAGTTTCAGTGGTTTTCTAGAACTGCAAAATGTTGAACTAAAGGTTCATTGTAGTCAAAGAGGGGCAGCTCATTTTTCTCAAAGGTCACCTTTTCCTTTGTCAGTGATCTCGATGTACTGGGGAGACCTGACAATGTTATGAAGCAGCAAAGCCCAAGAGCAGTAGAAACAGGGGCTTGGATGCTGGAAGCGATGAAGAAAACCAATTCACAGATCCTCTTCAAAAGCTAAGGGCTCCTTTCCTTACTGTTAGAGGGAGTAAGTGATCTGTAGTGATGTCTCCTTGCTACACAAAGGATTTTCAATGCATGTCTCTCTACTAACCCAGCCACTGTTTTCTGGATGTTTCGTGACACCACAAAGCAGCTGTTCTTTTACTCTTCTGACTAAGATATTTATATTCAACCCTGACATTTTAATCTAATAAAAAAAAAATCTTTTTACCTCCTTGCAGTATAAACAGAGAGCCTCTATATAATGGGCATCTGTGGAATATGGAATTAATCCCACTAGTGTGGAAAAACCTTCATAAGTCTCTTGCGGCTTCATCACTCTTTGAGTTATGAGGTCTTCCTCTCACTTGTGGGATAAAGTCCAAATCCCACAGAAGCTTATTATGTGTCCACTATTTATTAAAACTTCATCATTTAAAACAAAACACTTAAGAAAGACACTGGGAAACATTTAAAATCAAAGAGGTTTCAGTCTGAGGAATATTTGTTATATTTGAAGGTTTTTCAAAGTAGAGAAGAAAAAGTTCGTTTTAGTCCTGATAACCACTGAACTTGCTGCTTCTGATTATTTTTCCTTTTTTTCTTTTTCTCCACGGAGAGATTCTGAATGTTTTTCCTTTCTTTCCTACATGATTTTATAAATCTTTCAGTATCCCTCTGAAGACTTTACTTACTTTTCTCTGCTTTGCAGCCCAGGGACTAGAGCCATTAACCATGAGTGAGAGCCCTTGTTCCCTGGCTTATGGTCGTAAATATATGTACTTGCCGTACCTTGATTTTCAAAAAGTCCTTTAAATGCCACTGTTTTGCAGAAATGTAAGTTCACACAAATATAGAGCCTAAAGCTTAAACCTAGTAGTTTAGCAGTACTAGTATTTTCTACCAAGGCTGTTTGGAAGCTAAGAAGATATTTGGGATAGGGAAACCTGTTTGATTTAAAACTCTGTCATACACTCTGTCTGGACACATTTAAACCTCTTCTTCCCTTTCCCTGGTTTCCACTGACAGAGTTTTTCACCTCTGTTTCTTTATGGTGTTTCTGTACCTCAAATCAAATAGAAGCTAAAGTCCACCAAATCACTTGATGTAGTGGGAACTCATCCACTATGTTAGCTATGCTTCCAGGGATTTAATTTAACCATTTCACTGTAGTGATCAATTTATTATGTAGGTTTAAACAAGAATCTTTAGTCACTATTTTACAAAATAAACGTAGGAACTGATTAAAAATATCTTGTAATTGCCTAAATGTTAAGTCATATTGGTGCGATTGTTACTGATATACTAAAAATGGTTAAGTTTATTATTCCTGTGTTTGAAGCACTTTTCCTTATTTCTGCCTATTGTAAATGAATAACTGTTATCACCTATATAATTCTCCCCTTCCCTCACACAGCAGTAACTAACCAATTCCCAAAAGAGTCGTGAAAAACAAGGAACCCTATCTTACAGCTAAGGAAGGTAAGACACATTCTCACATTGACTATCCCCGTGTCATCCTGTACATCAGTGTCAGAGCTGGGATGAGAAGCCACAAATTGGTGACTGCAAGCCCTGAGCTCTTGGGCATGGGTTCTAAGGTAAAGTCCCCATGGAAATAGGCACAGACTTTTTCATCTTCTTGCAGAGAAGCAATGTGGAGGGGAGAATATTGAAACATTTGTATGGTATGTGTGGAGCAGATCTGGCACTGGCACCTATCAGAATCTTTTCAGACACCTGAAGGGGCTGTGTTCCCTTTCAGCTGTACTGTGGGCAGATGAGAAGCACAATGTGGTTAAACAGTGTGTGCCTGCAAGACTGGTAGTGTTGGAACTGTTTACCCTTTAAAGAGAAATGTTCAGGTAAGACAGCAGACTGCCTCTGAGGAATAGGGAGCAGAAGGGAATTGCTTAACCCCCTGGAAGACTGTAGGTGTGATGTATCATTCTTTACCTCTGGAAAAAACAATCAGGTCAATTTAAATAAATTCCAGGGGAGCAGCCAAATCTTTTATACATACTTGAACTCTGAATCTCTTCATTTATTCTTATGTTCTTCCAGTTAATAACTTTTTTTCTTAAGTCCTAATAGACAAAACAGGATCTGAATTTAAGGCAGACAGGGAAATTAAGAACAAACAGCCATATCTGTTGCCTGTTTCTACAAATGCTAAGGGTTACTTCTAGTCTCCAATGAGAACTCAGGACGGGCCTGCTTTCATGAGAATCTGTGAGATTTACAGCAAAAAGTGTAGAGCCAGTCAGAGAGCTTTGACTTGATGACAGATCTTTCTGCTCAGGCTTTGCTGATGAGTGGGACTGAATTAGCACAAAATGACCCTTTTATTCTGCTATAGCATGGATTTATATTCACAGGGGCAGCTCCTCAGTAGGAGTAAATTGTCTTAACTCTTTCAAAGGACTTGCATTTGGTTGCTTGAGGTTTGGTCCTGGCAAAAGGTGAGCACATGTTTTCAAGCTCCATGACTTCATCTGTCAAACCCACTGTCACCCTGTGGCACTTCCAGTCTTTAGATTTCTTGCATTTCTTTTTAATGATATTGAAACAAGTTTCTACCTGTTGCAAAGGACGCTGTTGTAGCCTTAGTGTAATATTTTGGATGTAATTATTTTTTGGAGTGAAAAATATTGGAATGTGATTGGGAGCAACTGAGTTAAAATTCTTTGCCTGTATTTTGAATTGTTTTGTTACCCTTAGCACTCATATTTTTTCCTTTTCATTGTTTGAATATTTTATTATCTATTCATTATTTAAAAAAAAACAAAAACAAAAACGAAGGCAATTCTGATGACAGTGTTAAATTTTTTCCTCTGCTGCATGCACAAGCATGTAATAGTAATAGACATTAAATGTACATAAATTCAGTTTTTAGATTAAAAGAACAGAAGAGGCAAGCAAAGCATGGGCTGCAGAAGCAACAGGAAGTGAAAAGGTGGTGAGAGTGAAACAAGAATGTAAATCACATTTTTTATGAGTGGCCACCCGGACGACAGAGTGCAGAAGCAGACCGGGTTGTTGTGAGAAAAAACAATGAAGAGTGCACATGTAATAATACAAAGTGCCTAAGTGAGGGCTAGGGCTGGGGAAGGCCATCATCAGCAGGGCTTGGAGAGGGCTCGGTGCTTACTCTGCCTTCTGCTTTTCTGGTCCCCTTAACCCCCCTTTACTTTTTTCTTAAATGAGATTGGTTTTGGTAGGGATGGTCCAAAAAAGCACCCTCTTGAACAATAAACACAAATGACTCTGGTGGTCCTGTCAGCTTTGGATCTCTGTAAAATAACCAGTGATCCACAACATTTTCTGGAATTGATTTCACAGGCTTTCCCTCTACATCCTCACTGACAGCCTGGAAAAAATGTCCCCTACCACCATCAGTGAATGCTATTCATTTTCCCATTATTGTAAATTCTTGCAGGCAAAGAGTCCTAAAGAGCAACCCCTTTGAAACAAAGGTGATTTTGCTACTGAAGGAGTAACGAATCAAATGCTATGCTCACAAACTCTTAAATTTTGAAAAGAACACTTGCAAATGATTAAACAGTTGTGCATGGCTAAGACTTGAAGCTTTGACGATTTATTCAGACTTTGTAGCCTATAGTAAAATATAAATTTTTGTTAATAGTGGCATAAACCATCTTAGGGACATGGTTTAGTGCTAGACTTGGCAGTGCTGGGTTAACAGATTTGAGGATCTTGGAGGCCTTTTCCAACCTAAACGATTCTATGAATCTATGATAAATGTAACATTCTCTCCTGTTCCCTTCCCCCCGTTTTTCCTAAGTGTAGGACTTCCAAGATTTTTGGAAGCAAAAAAGCATCTGTTTTTCTGTATGTTTGCTTTTTTTATGGACTTCATAAATCCAGCAGGCCTCTATTTGGACCACTATGCCCTTTCAATAGAAGCATGTTTTCACTGGGATTTCCACATTCATAATTATTCCTCTCGTTTCTCTGCTGTGAGAAGACAAGCTGCTATTTCATTGCTTTGGGGAAGTTAATAATATGGTAGGCAAAACATCAGGAAAAATTATAATGAATGAACCTATACAAATTGTAGGGAAACACATGCTGCTGTTATAAAATGTTCCCATCATAAATCCCAGCAAATCACTCTCTGCACAAGTGAATAACTTTTTAGCACATAAACACTCAATTAATTAAAGGTAATATACTATATACACTCAAAGTACTGTGACACAGAAAAGACAGATTCAAATAATGGCATTCAGGATTGTAGGCCCACTCCTGTCTGCCACAGCCCTCCTGAGAGATTTGGGAATAATAACACTCCAAAGTAACTCTCTTCTAGACCTGAAGTGAAAATGAAGTTCTCAGCCTCAGTGCTGCTATACTATATTATTGCATTCACTTAAGGCATAAGTAGGAAACTCCCCACTTTTTTTCTCACCTTATTCCAGACATACAGAAAATGTTTCCTCAGCTTCATGTAGGTAGCCATTCCCTCCTCCTCCTCCTCCTCCTTCCCCTCCTTCTGCCTCTCCTCCTCTTCCTTGCCCCTACTTCTATTTCTTAGTTTTTTGTACTTTTCTACCTTACCCAGGATCTTGGAAGATACTTTCTTTTAACACTTGCATTATTTGCAAGACCAGCAAATTTATTGATATTGTCTTTTCCTTCTGTGGCTGTGGCTCAATTCCACTAAGATATATCTGTTCATTTTGAGAGTCAATGTGGTTAGAATTTGCTGGGGATATTTAAAAAATATTGTTTAAATGAATTTTTCACTCTATAAGAAAGAAAAGGAAGTACAAGGGGAAAGAAACAGTTTTGATTAGATTTATGTCAAGATCAGACAGAGACTTACCAACTGTAGAAAACAGCCAACTTGTACTCACATAGAAAGGAACAAAGCAAGGTTCAGTTTCCCAATGCAGGTTATTATGTTTTCTCCGGAAAATGTACACGTAGTGACTTGAATCTTGCCTACAGCTAAATGATATTGCTGTATGAACGAACAAATATTTATATGTTTTCACAGGGAGAAATATAATGATATTCCATTTTTATTTTATTTTAAAGATAAAATGGGATAATTTTTTAATTCTTTGAAGATTTCTGCGATTAAGAATTTTTTTCTGTTCAGATTTAAACTGCATGTATTTACTGTGGCCACTCTCTATATGTATTATATATAATAGAGATTATGATTTGTCATGTAACTGTGGCCAAAAAAAATTAAAATTTTCTTCCTACTCTCCACTCCTCTTTTTTGCATAGCTCAGATTCTTCTATATTGATCCACTTTCTTATCACTCTTGTGATCAATAGCTCTAAGAATTACAGATTACACAAGCTGAGAAAACACACACAAATGAAACAAAAAATAAAGTCTAAGGCATCCCCCCATCAAGGTAACAATCATTAAACATAGAATAGTCAAGGTTGGAAAAGACTTTTGAGATTGTCAAGTCCAACCATTATCCCAGCACCACCACCATGTTCACCATTAACTACATCTCCAAAACCAGGGAGCAAAAGCTGACAGCAATAACTGGGGTTATTTTGGGTACATGCTGTGTGATCACCTCTTTGGAATTATTTCATCATACCTCACCTTCTGCCTGAGCTCTGAATCACCACCAGCAATGAAGTATCACACAAAATGGGTTTTCTCTTTATAGCTATTGGCAAACATTTTACTTTTTATCTTTTAATTTAAGTCCTATATTTTCCTCAGTTAGTACACTCATTTGAAATTCACCTTGATATTTTACAGAACCTTTCTGTCTTTTCGGCTTCTTTCCCAGTAGGTAAATATGACAGGATTCCCTAAATAAGTAGAGATGAATTTCAGAATGGCAATACACACTAGATCTGGAAAAAAATAATGGTGCCACTCAGGTTGAAAAACTGGTTGACAGGCTGGAAAATGAGATGCAGCATTATAAATATCTGTCCTTTCCTATCCCACTGTCTCGGATGGTAACCCTCTCAAAAGGCCATCCATGAAAACTTCTCACAAAGTTGAATATCTCCTACCATCATGGAGGAGTCTTATGGGGTAAAAGTCCCCATTTTTTGGAAATTGCAGAAGAATCCTTGGTCATCCTAGGAGAGGGGTGTGGTTTTGACACAATCTAACCATAATTTATGGCCTTTATAGACCTTTATTCAGTAGTCCCAATTTAATCTAAGTGTATCCAGGTTACTTTGTCAGTCATCTGAATGGATATTTATAGGGCTTCCTAAAGTGTGTAATGGAAAACTGCAGTACTGAGAACACACCTGTTGGACTCAGCAAGCCTGGTTATAGATTATGAAATTTCAAACAAAATTACTGGAAGTTTCAGAACTTAAAAATGAACCCTCATGCTTGGCCAAAGAGATTTTAAATGATTCATAAGTATTTAGTTGGTAGCTATAAAACTTTATCCTGTTAAACCTTATCCTTCATTTATGAAATCTGTCTCTAGAATGTATTCTATTACTTTGCCATAATTCATCATATTTCATAGTTACTCTCTCAAGAAAATCTATTTTTAGCCATGGAAATTATCTTGTATAGTCATTTTATCCAAATGTGTCTCTTTTCAAACCAAATGTAACACTTTCCTACAATCCTTTCAATTAACATTATACTGATGCTGACAGCAGCCACTAGCAAATCCACAGAGGAAGAAGTGAAAATTCAGCCTTAGATCTTGTCAGCTAGTGATTACCTAAGCAATGGATCCTCTGAGAGATTGTCTAAGTCCTTTATCTCATTTTTAAGCTTTGGTCTCCACACTGTCCTGTGTTCAAAATTTCCACTGTTTAGTTTTTTGCTACTTGATACCTAAAGTTGCTGAGGTGTTGCTGGTGGTGCTCTACTTCGTGTGTTGCTGTAAATGTCGTAATGTTTATCTATTTTGTTCTTATCTTACAAAAAATAGGTGGAACATTTGCGGATAAAAGTATTGTGAATAATGAGCAAAACAAACACAAAACAAGCCTGGGAGATTCATGTTGTAATAAGAAGTTTATAGAGTTATACAGAAAAACTGTAAAACTGAGGGAACCAAAATTGAAATCACTCCATACTTTAACACTGATTAACAATATCATACATTTGAAGGAGTAATAGATAAATAGACAAAAACAGGACAAAAGGAGGATTGAACATGGACTATACATTTTGCTGAAAGTTAAATGGAACTCAAAATCATGGAGTACATTTTGGTTAGGGTTTCTCATTAATAATATACCATTAATTATAAGGGGCAACTTTTTGTATGTTACATAATTTAAAAAATATTTTTTTTCCAGAAATCTCATCCAAACTACTAGAATTTTTGAGTTGTTTATAACCTGCACTGATAGAATTTGCTTTACCTTATTCATTTCTGCCATTGGAAAGAAGCACAGCTGCCCCTTGAATAGCCTTACAAAGCTATTCAAGATGGAAAGAGAAAATGCTGTGTTGAAATCCAGTAAAACATAATTCCCTTCAATGAAATAACTGGGAGAATTTTAGGTAGGTGGTGTGTGATTGATTGCACATTTGCAATTTATTAAGCTTTCTTTCTGTCAGGCCAGAACACACATGCCATCCAAGCTGCCTGGTTCAAGTTGGAGCATCTCTTTGTGTTGTGCAGCTAACTCTACATGTGCAGTGAGTGCCTGTGTGCTCCTGGCTTTGGGTGGCTGCTGAACAGAAAGCCACTACCTTCAAAAGCGGGGATTTTTCCATAACATGTGCATGTGCACACACAGAATGTGACATTGCTACAGAACAGCAAGAGAGGAAAACAGAAAATGAGCCACTCAAACAGGAGTTATCCAGACACACGCATTTGTTAAACTGAGAACCAGCCCTCTGCTCCTCCACTTGGAAAAATTCCTGGTGAGGAGATGACCTGCTATGGATTTGTGAGGCAAAAGCTTCAACGGAAAATAAAATCTGGCTTCTGCTGCTTGGGTTGAGGCTCATTCCACTTATCCACTGGCATGACGTCACTGGGAGTGGAGTCAAAAGTTTTCCTTGGTTGATGCAATGTGCCACTGCTGCTTATTTGCCACCTTCCCTCCTGTCCTCAGAGATTACCTGCTCCTCCACCCACCACCAGGCAATAACTCCTTCGGGGATGACGTATCTAGGCAGTCCTGATGCCAGTGATCAGGCATTGGAAACTCAGCCTTCCAGGACAGGATCTTAGCATGGTCCTTCCTGCCACAAAATAGCAGACTGAACTGGAGGCTGACAGTGTCCAGAGCTGGAATAAAATGTTTTAGTGATAAAATCTGACATCAGAACATATATAAATGCCTTTCAAAATCCCTCTTCTGGGCACTGTAACAGATTCATCTGCCCCAAATGAGTGGACAATGAAGTATTTCCTCCCTCTGCACTCCAGGTCTCCGTGGTGAGTTCAGACACCATACTGATGTACAACATCTCAAAGTCTTTTACAGTGTCCTCTTGTCATTGCTCAATAAATATTCAGAGCTCAGAGTAGAGGCTAAGATGTTACATTTGCCTGCATGATGACAAAATACTTAGTATAAAGAAGGAAGTGGGAGTTGTTACTTACCAACAAAACAGAAAAAATAAAAGAAAAAAGAATGAAACACATCACAGCCTAACAGTTCTGTTGGAAGCAGGTTTCCTCCTTGTTAATAACATTCATAATGATTTGTACTGCTTTCTTTGCACAGTCTTCCAGCTGCTCTCAAAGGAAACTTTTTCCTTGTTTAGTGCCTCCAAGTTTCTTGAAATGCTTGGATGAATGATTCTCTGTAAGAGCCAAAGATTATTTTATCCATTGAGCTTCAGAACATTAAAAATATCCCATCTGTTTAACTAGTGACTTGATTTTGGGTCATTGTGAAGTAAGTAGTTTGCTGGGAAGGATCTGGTGTTCACTGTGCTGCAGAATATTACTGAAATATAGAAATTGATATGTTATTATGTCACAGAAAATGTGCATGAAAATGCAAATGCCAGTTCCACCTTTATTTTGAAATTAAACAGAGCCAAGGAAGTTCCTGGATGTGGAACTCAGACATCTATATTGTTAAATTGGCTGTGGTCAACGTGCACTTTTCGCAAGCAGTTCCTATGTTCAACCTGGAATTTAAATAAGATCCAGGATTAGCAGGGAGTTTGCATTTGGCCTTTTTTTTTTTTCCCAAAGACTAGAAAGTTTAGTGGTATGGAGTCAGAACAGCTAATGTGCATGTTTAATATACTAGTGAGGATCTCATATGTAGAAAACATGCATATTTCTTCAATGATCTTAGAAAATCAGATGTTGGAAACAAGTTTTAGAGTCTTTACATTTTTTTGTGAAGCAGAGAGCAACTGCTTTCAGGACATTGCAGTTACCTGGGATGTGGCTGAGAAGGATAAAAAATATTTCCCTTCAGCAATTGTCTACTGAGTGTTAATTGCATTTGTGCCTGTGTTTGAAAAAGGGACCACCCTGAGTACTGAGGTGAAAAAGTTGTACTGATGGTTGCACGTAAAGTAAGCAAATTAGTGAGCATATATAGTGAGTCAATATAAATTAGTTAGTCAATATAAAAGATACTAACATGTACTAATGTTAGTTCTTTGACAGCATTCCAAGGTGGACTATTTTTCCCATCGGGCTGTAAATTTTGGACAGGAAATGTCAATTGTTGAGAAAAGGTGTTCTTTGCTGTCAATAAATTTTTTTATTCCTATTGATGCCAAGACAATATAAATGAAGAAATTTCGCCAGCTGAAAGTGTCTAGCTGCTTTGCAGTCTATCATCTCATAGCTGAATTCAAGTACAAGAAGGCAACTGATAATCTAGGCTGAGCATGTCCCTCTGCAGTCACATTCCCATTCTCATGTGTTCCTGTTCAGTACTTACAGGTATCATGGAGCACCCACTTCCCCTGAGGATTAGATGATCTCATGACAAAGCCTTACCTTTTTTAGATGAAGTAGGAAGAGCTAAGACCACAGGAAATGACCATCACAGACTAGTTTACGCATAAGTGGAAAGTGGTAGAAATTGATGTAGGAAAGATCCTTTTCAAAATTTGAATTTCTTCTTAACTTAGCCTTAGTTCTGATTTTCTCATCTGAAATTATGTTACTAATATATGCATGTATTTATAATATTTTCTGAAGCTACTTTAGCCATAATTCTAGCTAAGTTTAATTTTTTGTGTGTTTGGCTAATAAAAATGTACATAGAATCAGCTTAGAGTGAAAGCAGTGGTAAAAGTAGATTCTATTGTCTTTGGTTGTGTTAAATTTCTAGTTTTTCATATTTCAGAAATGGACATGGAACCAAGTTCAGTGGAAGTTCTGCAGATAGTTAGAGATAACTAAATCGCTGTTCCTGCCAATCAAAAAGGTAGATTATTTTTTCAAAACACTGTAAAATTGTCAAGCAGAAAACAGAATGGTTGGGGGGGGTGTGAAGACGTAAACTGGGGTAAATTAGTTTTCTCTGTTGATCAAATTCAGATGCAAATATTTTTTTCAGGAAAATAAATACTTTGAAAAAAAAAAAAGATGAACCTTCCCATTTTCTCTAACAAAACAGGGTTTCATCATGAGGCAAAGCTTTTAGTCATATTTTACTTGTCATCCAATATTGTAGATTGGTGGTTAAAATAATAATTAAATCCAATATTGATTCACATCTAATCTCTATGAAATCTAGCATTAATGACAGTAAGGATCCTTTTGAAAAAAGAAAAACAAACAATAAGACCCATGTAGTACATGGGGTGAAATTCTGGTCTCTTGGAAGCAAATAGTAAAATTCCCGTTGACTCCAAAGGGGTCAGGATCTCTTCCCCTTTCCCTCCACCCCCAGTGTGTAACCACAGCTGTGCTTTTGCTAAGCCACATGCAAGAACAACTTATGAATCACATCTGGTGACCCTGTTTGGCATCTCAGCAGAGAAAACATCAGGAATATTAACCCCTTTGTTACATAAATTAAAACAAAAAGACTTTTGGGCTCCATGGATAATGCAAAAACTAAGAGAAAGAAAATAAAAACAGAATTAAAAAAATTTTAAGAGAATGGAAAATGAGGACCACATTGAAAGAGAAAAGCTATTGAGGCATTGTCCTTACAAAATTTAAGAATAAAAAAATTTTTCTTTCTCTCTTAAGTTTAGCTGCCAATGTAACTAGATAAATTTCTTTGGTTTGTTTCCACTTGTTCTCACTGACGCAACTGGAAATGGCCTTTGTAGAATTTCAGGCTCTTTAGAGTCAGTGTCTTGATCTTCTGTCAAAACCTCTTCATTTTCCAAGAACCTCTTAATTTTCCATTTCCTCCTTGGCAAAGCTTAAAACCATATCCAAAAGCAGTATTAGCATTTTTTCACCTGAGACATTGGAATTTCCACCATCACTGGACTTCTTTCCCTTTTCTGTCTTTGGAACATATCTTGTTAAAATCCAATGTTAATATCCAAGCCTCTGCTCTTTTTTTTCCACCCTTTTTTGGGAGATGTGTATATATTTTACTCTGGGAAGGAACTTCGCAGTCTGAAATTTAAATCATAGCTATCTATATCCTGGGCTGGATGAGCCTTTTATATATAAACATTCCCAAAACAAAACATTTGTTATCAGAATCTAGAAGGAAGAGCTGTACTTTCTCACTGACTAGGTATCAAACAGTATCCAAAGAGACAAAATCACATTTTAACCTCACTATGAGGTTTTATGCAGGTAATTTTACGTATATGGCTTGTCATACGTGCAGAACTAGAGATAAAAATATCAATCAACCACATTCTCCTGACATCATTAAGAACATTTCTATCACATTGCCCTGTTTTCTCCTATTTAAATAGATTGTACTAGGCTGTAGAATATGTCAATTATGTCTGAGAGGTGAAAGGCCCTGACTTGCTGGGCCTTGTGAGGTTGAAGAGCTGAATTTGACAGATCCTGTGTACCAGGAGCAGCAGAGTCCTCTAAATTATGAATGGTGGGGTATCAGCACAATGGACATGTCTGGTTGAAGTCTAGCTCCCCTAAGTGTTTGATCTTTCAGCCATCACTTGTGAAAATGGTATCTTTGCTGTTTTTTGTGAGCATCTGGCTGATTCCTAGTGGGATCATGGCCACAATCTCACTGGATATACCAGTGTCTAAACCCACTGAAATCAGATGTGTCAGAGCATCTGAAATCAGATGCTTCTAAACAGAAACTCATCAATACAGAAATAATTCTAAGCAATTTAATCTCTTTAACTCCAGGAAAAATTTAAGTACAATTACGTTACAAATGTACAGTAAAAAACTAGTACAGTAATTTCACGATTATAAGCCGCACCTTTTTCATTGAAGAATCCAGCCTACCCCAGTAGTGCGGCTAATCATCAGGTGCGGCTTATCTATGGGCAAATCCCAGTGAAATGCCAACCCGGAAGTGAGAGCCGGCTGGGGAGGGTGCCTGGGGCTGCGTTTAAAGGCTTCGCTGGTCTATGAAAACTGTTGCAACTTGAGCACCTGACACCAAACCCCACGCTGGCGCGATTCTGTTACTAACTCCTTACTTTGTCGCACATGGATCCTTGTTTAAGAAAAAAAAAGCGGCTTATAATCAGGTGTGGCTTATAATTGTGAAATTACTGTAGGTTTTATTTTTTTTCCTTTTCAACACAACAATCTGAGATAGTAGATAGAAAAAGTAGACATTTTCAATAAATGGAATACAAAGTTAAAAAGAAAATCTGGAAAGGTTAATATAAGATGACTGTATTTTGAACATCCGTGAATGAAATTTCTTTTCATATTAGTATAGTATGGCAAGTTCTTACGGAGTATGAGGATATCCATCAGCTGTAGGGAGAGTAACAATGATGAAGAAATAGCACTACATCATAACGCAAAGAATTCAATGAAGTCAGCACAGGGAGAATTAATAGAATAGATGCAGCAAAATGTTCCTATTTATTAGAATACTAGTGCAGTTTTCAAGCTATTAATGGTCCAATAATAAAAATAATATTGAACAATGTTGCTTGAGAAATTCACAGTAATATTGCACTTTTCCGCAACATTTTCAAACTTTTTTCCCTGCAGAGATTTCTGATATTCAATTCAGTATGAAAGCACATGCTACAGTTTTAATAACCTATGACAGAATTTCCTACTTTTCAAAACCATATTATTAATGTTGAGGTGTGAAGTGTCAACAGGCGCAAGTAGGGCAACCAAGACTGAGAAATGGTTGTAATGGGGCATTTCAATTATCTGCATAGAAATTTATCCTTTCCAGTGGACGATTTAGAGAGAGAACTTCTTGACCTTTCAGACTATAATTTTTATAGCAGTTGGTTCTACAGCACACATGAGGGAATGTTACTCGGTCCTATGTAATATACAAGTGTTGGTTCATAAAGTAACTATCGCTGGGCCACTAATTAATGGTGACCACAGCATAATTAAGTTCAACGTTCTCAAGGGAGTGATTGAATCAAATGTGGGACTGTGACACTAAACTTTTGATAATGAAATTTTTTTCAAGGGGAAAGTTAGTTAAAAAAACCCTAAAGTCAAAAGTGAGGAAATTAAAATCCTTACACCCAGCATGGAGGCTTCTTAGGCATCCCAGGAGTCACAGAGGAATGAATGCATCTTAACAAAATATAAAATAGAAAGCCATTTAAAACCTAGTACAGTTATATTGCAAAGTTCAAGATGTTATTTAAGACAATATGGTAGCTTTCAGAAAACTGAAATAGAGTCCAATTCAAGGAAAGAACCAGATATTAAGGAGTTTGGGAATTCCAGAATTTTGGGAATTCTGGAGATGAAAGTTAAGGTGTAAGATGATGAGTCATAAATACCTCTGAATATACTAACAGTATATTTGTATGTGTCTCAGTTGGGAACGGTCTCAGAAAATTGGATGAATCATTTTCTCATCAAGTTATGGATAATATGGATATTAGAGAAAAATTGTAAACAGTATTTGTGTTAGGAGTTGTCAGTGATGATGGGAGATCTGAAAGAAAAAGGGATTCACTGTCAATAAACTGATAAACTGGAAAGCATCAGTACACAAGGCTCTAAAAACTCAGATGGGAAAAAGGGGGTAGTGGAACTGTTAGTAGGAAAGTGCAATTTCATATGATCTGTGATTCTAAGCTGAAATGTGGAAAAGCAGCAAATGTTTAAAAAGTACTTGAGTCGGAGAATTGCAGGTGGCTTTAAGTGGAAGAATTAATTAGAATAATCAGTAGGAAAAATTATAAAGTTGCTTTCCTAATTTTTTTTTGCTTTACATTAAGCAGAAACAAACCCTTTATGAGAGGCTGCTGGAAAAATGAGGAAGCCCTGGCTAAGGGCCAACGTGGCATGAACACGAAGAAGAAATGCAGCAGAAAATGGCAAAAGAGGCAGGAGCTGCTGCCTGGCTCTGGATGAAGTGCAGGTCCAGCAGAATTGGGCTGTAGATTTGTCCTTTCCCCTCACCCCAGAGAGGCTGGTGAGTGATTTAACATCTTGAATTCTGCAGAATCCTACTAGCAGGCTCTGGTTTTGAGTCCAAAAGCAGACATCCCATGGTCACAGGTATTAATCTCCAGGACTCTCTCTGTCTGACAGACAGCTCCTCCAATTGTGCCTGATGGTCCTTACACATAAGATGACCCAAAACCCGAATTTCATCATGGTGAGGCCTCAGTTACATTATATAAGTACTCTTCCTGTTTCCAAGCAAATATAATCTTTTTCTTCAGTCAAATCTCTGCACTGTAGTAGCCTGGCCTTTTTCAACAGAGCTGATACTGAAATCTGAATTAAAGGCTTGGATATGATGTACAACCAGGCCTTGTTAAACAAGTCTGATAATGGAAACAACATTGATTGAAGTGTTTTCTGGAGGGATATAATGATATTCCAGTGTGAACAAACTCCAGGTCCTGTATTTTATACACTGATTTTTTAGATAGCTAGTGTATAAGAGTGACTCTTCTATCATTCTACCTTCTGAAGGATACAGATCCATGATATACTTTCAGAGAAAATCTGACTTTCCACAGAGAGGAACATAAACTAGAAAGAAAACACATGGCCATTTAAATAGTTTATGCATTTGTAGAATAATTTTTATGAAAAAAATTATGTCCTAAAGGAAACACAGAGCTGTTGGTGTTGATGGAAAGAGCTTAGTTGCACTCAGTTTCTGTAACTTGCATAATTCTCTTGCAGCTTTAGTTTTCATGAATAATGCTGTCATTCCAAAGTCATGTCAACAGTAATTCCTTTACACCAGTAACATAGGGTGTTTTGCATGTGCATGCATGCAGTACATGCAGTTACTATCCAGATAATAAACTATCAGACTGGAGACTAAATTCATTTATCTTGCACCTTGACATCCTCCCATACACTAATCCATTTCCACTGGGACTGTTTTTAACAATCTGACCCTCCCAGCAATTAAGAACAGCTGCCATTTTTTTTTTAAACAAACCTGCCAGGAAAATATTTCTTGCTTTCCTCACAAACCTGGAATTCTGAGCCACCCTCCCACCCCCAAATTACATTGGACTGATTCCCAGGACATGTAATGTTCAGTCCTGGGCTAATGACTGGTTTAAATTTCAATAACCCACAGTTCATTAGGACCAGAAATATATTATACCATGGTAGAGATGGGATTCCCCCTTTTCCAACAGGATATGGCCTTTTTTTATCTCTGCTAGACTTGTTAGTATATAAAATAATACCAGGGCTTAATAGTTAAAGTTATGTAGGTGCTAGTTAAGGTTTTAAAATATTTTGTATTGGGCTGCTGCCTACAGCAGCAGCTACAATTGAGGCCCCAGTGAAGAGCTCTTGCAGAAATATTTGGTCACAGATGTTCCTCACCATGGGCACTTCATGCTCAAAACAGAGAAAGAAGAGAAGGGAGTTGGTGAAATTGAGTTAACTATAGTCCTGAAAAAGGTTACTACCGAGCTGCAATTCAATGCCATGACCCAGCTCCTGATCTGCTGTCCAAGCCTCATGAAAGCCTCAACTCCTCAGCTAAAAATACTACTGTTAGCTGCATTTTCCACTTGAAACTTGGGCATGTGAATTTGTGATCTTTAGGCAATATGGCTTTATAGGCACTGAGAAAAGCAACTCCAGCAAAGAGCTGAAAAATCCTGCAGCATGGGTAAACCAGCTTATTTGTGTCATGATGTAAAACACCTGCTGGTGTGAAGTGGCCTGAAGATTTTATTGCTGTTCCATGGTCAACTTAACTCATTAAGTCAGACATATGTGACTCGTGTGCTCATCTTATTCCCACCAGCACCCAATATTTCATTTGTTTGCTGTGTTGAAAAGATGTCAGTGCTGGTAGGTTTTTTCATTTAATCTTCTCAGTGTACCTGTCACCAGTACTGAATTGTGTCCTCTACTGAGATGTGCCTGCCATGGTGTAAATAATCTCATACCAAATGATATGACTACATTTGGGTACAAGGTGGTTCAGAGGACAGAGAGCAGAACACAACCCATTACAAGAAAAGAGGAGTAAAATTGTTGTTTAATCACTATGAGTTGAGAAAAAGCTATCAAACCATATTCTTCAGTGCAGCATGGGTGTTTTCCTCATTAAAGCAAGGGAGAAAACAGCTTGACTGGCCTATGAGAGGATCCCCCATGTATGATAGGTGATGAAAGGAAGCCTCCTGCTCTGTGTCCTTTCACTGCTTTGGAAAGGTGGGTTTAAACAAATTTTTGCTGCGGTCACCTCTGGCCATGGTGTGAAACTCATAACTTGCAAAAATACACCATCTTGAAAAACACAGGAGTTGAGACCATCTCTGCAATGGTTTCAGCCACTTCAAGATAGTGAAGAAGCCACCTTCAGAACCCCTTAATCCAGGAGTCTTTGTCCCCTGCTTATGGCATATCAGCAGCATCTCAAAATTTTTCTTAGCAAATAGAAATGAGACCAGCTTCCTAAAACTATCAGAGAACAACAAAGTATTCCGCTTTGCCCACAGATATTTCTGTTCATAAAAATAGATGTTTACATGTAGCTTTTTTTTTTTGGTGTGCTTTCATGGCTTTGTTTTCAGCAAATCATTAAAAGAGTGATGACTTACTGCACCACTTTTTAAAATCTAGTCACAAACCACAATCGCTAACAGGAAATGGAATGTTTACTTGAGTTTATTATACAAGGGCCTGGATATGAGCTGTGGGATTTTTACACCTCATAGCAACGGTATTACAATTTATTTACATCTTCATGTTGGCAGCTGCACAAACTCTTATGAAATAGGACAATCACACCTTAGGGAGCAGTAATTATAGGCAAAGGTATAAATAGTATAAAGAAGTGCATGCATTTGGCACTTAAGTCGAAGAGAATAGAAACTATTCTGGCAAATCTTCAAAAACACAGACTCTTGTTCATTATGAGGGCATGAACTAATTAAAAAGAACTTGTCAGAATCAGCTGCACGAATAAATTCTAGTCAATTCTGGCACAGTTGAGCTCCAAACCCACGAAGAGCAAAGTTGTTTTAGTGATGTCATAATTTGGACGTTCAGAGTATGATATCATTTTTGACAGAATTAATGCAGAATTAATACCATATGTATAAGCACTAATAGGTATTGAATTGAACACCCAGTGATAAGTCTATGTTGGTTTCCAAAGTAACAGTCTGGTTTTTTTCTTCAGAATGCTTACATTAATATACTATCAGAAGGCAAATTCAAAATACATTTCAACACTTTTATAAGAAAGCATTGAAGTTTTATATCTTTACCTCTATTTCAAAAGATGTTTAGTAAGAAAATTTCAATTAAACTTCAGTTCAATTTTTAATAGTGACAATAGTGTCATAAAAGAATTATATTACAGGGATTGTAAAAATTGTCACCATTTAATAGCTGCATGGAGAATCCCTCTGAAGATTAGTGGCTTCATTTAGAAATAATGTATACATAAATACATATATATATATAAGTATAATATAATATAATAGAAATTTATATATATAATGTATATTTATTCTTCCACAAGGAATCCCAAAGTTAAAATGTAGCTGCATTTTGCAGCTTTTTAATTCCTTGTTACTGTCAGCGACCAGGTGTAACCCTTTCTCAAGTGCTTTGGCTCCCATCTCCTTTCTTTCCCAACCTTGATATATTAAATTCTTTCACTGTTATCCATGGTGGTTCTTAAGGTCTTCCTCTTCAGTGTTTTTTCCTCCAGGATGTAGTTATAGTTTGAGGATTTATGGCAGCAACAGGCTGAGCTAAAGAGCTAGTGAGCGGAGGTAGTGTAGGGATATGGCAAATTTTGCTGATAGTGCTAAACATAAAAATGAAAAGCAAAAGTTGACCCTGGGGTGAAGAAGCCCTCTTGATACTGAGTACTAGTGCAGTAAGCTCAGGAGAAAAATTTAACACCAGCAATGGGAAGAATTTCATGTGAGGAAACTGCTTCCATTCTGCATTTATAGGGGAGGGATTTGAATTAGGTGTTGAAAAGAAGAAAAAGATTGTGGAGTTATAAGTTTATGAGAAAGTCAGCTCCATATTCAGCAGTAATAGGAACAGTAAACAAATTAATAATTACTAGAAAAGCTAGAGAAGCAAAGAGGAACTCTCCTTCTGTCCATGTGCATCCCTTGTCTCCGCAGTGAGGCTGTAGAAAGAAGGCTAAAGATAGGGAGAATGACAAAACAGATATTGAAAAATAAGGAATAGCTTCCATGTCAAGAATAATTAAGTAGACTAGGACCCCTTATCCTAGAAAAGAGGCAACTGAAGTACAGTGATTGCAGACAGGGAGAGTGTCAATTGAGTATACTACCAAGGCACTCCCAGAATAAGTGAAATAAATATTATCATATAAAAACTTGACATCAGACTTAAAAAAATAGGGAAAGAATAATTTAAATTAATTTTCTTTGGGGTGTAATTTTGGTAGAATTCATTGCTGTTGTTTAAGTGTGTCAGAAAATGATACAAATCAATTCTATTTCTACACACTGGATGCGGGTCTTAGTGAGTACTACATCTTGTTAATGGTCTTGGTTTGTGTCTGTAAATTATTGTCCATGGTCTTCTGACAAGCAGGGAAATTGAAAATCAGTATGCCTTCTATTTATTCATGTACTGAATAGTACTTCAGTGTGCCTGAGAGAGGGTGGGCATGGTAGGAGCAGACAGAAGGACAAATTTTGAGTGAAATGGCTTTTTGGTGATGGGGAAGAAAGCAGGGTTATCATATGCAATGACTTTGTTCTGTTTAGGCACTAAGATGTATGGGTATGGATTCAGGGCTGATTTACTGATTTACAAGCAATCACTCCCACCCCATCCTGCGCTGCCAGAAATGCAGAGCTTGCCATTCTGATCACAGCCAGAATCCCAGCTCAAAGAAAGTTGGATGATGCACTAAAGGTGTTTATTCGCCCGCTCAGCTGAGTGCTTACTGCCAGTAGTCTAGCCGGTGCTAATACACTTTATGGAAACTTTTGTAGTTTTCCATGGTTTTGTAATGGGTACAGCATGTTCTGGAAAAATATAGGGTTTGATTTTCAGAAGAAATCATTGCAAATGAAGGCAAGATAAGGAGATCTGAAGTCCCTCTCCACTTTCTTGCTGACAATTAAAAGGCAAACTGAAGTCAAGATTATTTTCAACTTCCTATAATACACCTCCTGATTTTCTTTGACTCCTTTCCAAGTTCTGTGGTTTTAAACAAAGAACTAGTAACTATCTGGAAAGCAAGCCAGTGTTCATTGCACTTGCACCTGCCTTGGATTCCACCCTTTTGTTTTCGTATTACTCCTCTGGGTTTCTGATAAATTCATAATATGTTCCAGGCTACCTTTTCATCATCTAGCCACAAAAACGCAGATCTGCATGGGAGGTTTCACAGAATGCATTAAGTATGCAGGATTCCTTTATTGCTTAAGTAAGAAAAGCAAACTATCATTTGCAGGGAAATCAGAGCATCAAAGTGGGAAGCAGAAAGATTTAATTATACAGTAGCTGGGCATTGGTTGCATCTAGTGGAAGGATTTTGCTTTAGTTCAATCTTAAAGATTTTAGATACTGTAATATGTGAGGAAAACAGGCAAGGACAGTGAAGAATAAGAATGGTTTATTTCTATTTCAACAACACCAAACCAAACTCCTATTTCTTTAGTCCATCCTGTCTTAATTTATGCACTTTAAAATTGAGTGGTACTCACAAAGCCTGTAACTCCTTCCACTTCTAGTGATATGGATATTTTTGATTATGTAATATTTTGAGTGACTTTATTTCTCATTTCATAGGATTTCTCCCAAGCATGAACATTAATATGATTACAATTCTCATATTTCTGTTTTCCTTGCTATGATGGTTTCCACACCCAAATTTTCAGTAGTCCTGCCTTTTTTTCCTCCAGCATATTGCCTAAATGGGAAAATTTTTATAAAGAGGAATGTTTTACATTTGCTCTTAAGCTAGCAAAGTCTGAACTTGTTTTGCCTTGGGGAAAGGAATGGGATGGTCAGATCTATGTGTGGAAACACTGCAAATATCTGTATCTGTGGGTAAAATATGGCCTCAGTGAAGAAAATTCTATACTCTTTTTGGGTTAGGGAATTTCGCCTACCATGAACAGAAAAACCCATGAAGGTCTTGAGGTAGCCAGGCCACAGAATAACAGCAACATCTTGTAATGACTCACTTTATGTGTTCATTAGCCATGAATTGGTTTGTGAGAGGGAGACAGGACTTAATCCTTTTTTGGAGACACAGCCCTACTGACTAGCATTGTAATGTAATGTAACTGTATATTTCCCTACAGACTTGGTAACTGAAAGACAGTCCAGTCTGGGATTTTTGAACATGCTATTCAAATATGATTTCATATTCTATTTGGTATGTGTTCCCATTTGTGGCTCTGAAGTCCAGGCTAATATCCCACTTGGGCTTTACTTAACAAACTCTTCTTGTGTGTTTGTTACTCTGCTTATACATTGCATGAACTAATGCTCCCTCGAAGTTCCACTGTTATCAACTTGTGTAAAAATATTATTAAAGATGAAGGACCTGGCTGAAGTGTCATGGTTTAAATGCAGCTGGTTTAATTTGCACTGAGTATTGTGACAGGTAAGTGATTCCTCACCCTCTGCAAACATACACCTCCACCCCACTCCCCCACACATTCCAAAATATGATTCCAGACTCCTGAACATGGTTATTAGATATGCAGTGCACACTTTCATGTCACACTGACATTAGAGCATTACGATCTCCCAGATGTTCATGTACAAATGAAGGACGTGCCAGTGACCATTGGCTTTTATACTGGCCCCTGACTGAAGTCACCTGAAAATTTGCCATAAGCATAATGAGTGCCATTAGAACCCTGGAAAGACAAGACCAATGGAAATGTGCAATAATGTTATTTATAATAATTAAAATTGAGAATACTGTTCAGTGCTTCAGCAACATAAGCAACAGGTAATTGAAGATTTCAATTTCCCAAGGAAATAAAATATTTTTCCTGGCATCATATAATTTTCTTTCACACTTTTTACTATGTCCAATGTATTTTAGGAGATTTTTTAAGAGGCCTGTCTTTTTAAAGATCCTTTTGATGTGTTTTGTTTAAAATATGTACAGTAATTTC
>VRYO01002355.1:27695234-27706440 GCA_009812075.1 Sialia sialis
CTTATATTCGTGAAATTACTGTACTTTTAATGGATTTAATATGCTGAGAGAATGTTAAAGGCACCAGTAGGGAAAAAAGCATAAACAGATAAATAAACAGTACAAATACTTAGAGTACATGGTTATTGTCAATGTCAATCCAACCATTTTAATAAAGGTCTCTTTTAAGAGACTGTGTAACCTTCTTCTGACCTTTAGAAGAGAAATGCCCAAACTTTACTTAGTTGAGAATCATTCACTACTTCAAATGAGCAATTTAACATGTTGGCTAATAAACTTGGGCTGCATTTTATTTCAAGTTACATTTCGTGTTTGGGTCTGTTTGGGATTTCCAGACTTTTTGATACATAACAGCTCATTATAAATGTTATGAGAGTCCTGCTGGATATTTCCATCTTTAAGAGGAAAACAATTTCAAGGCTGAGAAAAAAAATGTTAAGCAGAACACAGACTTACAAAACAGAAGGCTGACTTGGACATCAAACATCCAGTCCCCTGTATGCTAAGTAACCATAAAAGTCCCACTTCTGAGTTGGTTAAACATCTCAAAAAAGAGAAATTTTTACTGCAAATGCTGTCTGTGATTTAACACTCATCCAGATCTTCCACTGACATGTAGAGTCTGTCTTTTATTTCCTAGCCTGAATGAGCTGGTTAATAAACTTTTGTTTTCCTTTTTGTTTGTTTGTTTGGTTTTTTGGTGTTGTGTTTTTTTTTTTAATTTTTTTTTTTTGTTTTGTTTTGTTTTTTTGTTTTTTTTTTTGTTTTTTCCCCCCTTTTTTTCCTTTTTTCTCCCCATTGGATAGTATTTATTTTAAGTAGTTCTTCAGCTGGTTTGGTGTTTACATCTTTTGGATTGGGAAATGCCAGTTCACCATGATGCACTGGTGTAGATGGCCTGCTTGAAGAATATTACCAGAAGGGAATCCTGAGTTCCTTGCTCACAAATATGTTGCAAGAGAAAGAAGTGGGAGAGTGTCTTTTCAGATACAGTCAGGAAATAGATACTCTGGAGAAAGAGTCCCATTAGGCTATCCACCTATGTTTCCTCAGATTATTGCAAAAATATTTGTGTTTGTAGTGCCACATTCATACAAAAATGAAGAGATCTCACATTGTTCTGCTCTCTCTGTTGGTTCATTCTACTCCTTTCTTTCGTGGATTGTAATTTTTAAAATTATTCTCTCAAATGGTTCTGTAGACTCTTGATTGTTCATTTGGTTTTTAATTTGAGTGTTGTGTCATCCCAGCTGTCTTTGTCATCAGATAAAATTTGAAATGTGCACTCCTCACTGCCTAGAGGTGACTCCAGCAATTGTAGCTTCAGGGTGCTCTTCCCAGAAAGATGACAGAGCTTGAACTTGCCCAGGGTATTATTTGATACAATGATTTCAGCCCACAGGTTCTATTAGTGGCCCTTCCATGCTTAAAATATATCAAAGCATAGTGAACAAACTCTTTGCTATAAAGTAATTTCTCTGCAATTGGTTACTAGACTAACACAAGTTCTTCCTCTTTGTTCCTGGCATGAACCAAGGGAATTTGATGGTGGTACCTTTTTTTTTTTTTAATAAGTTGCTGAACACACAAAAAGAGAGCTTTTCAAAACTATTTTTTTTGCAGGGTTTCTTTTTCTTGTTGTTGTTTTGTTTTTAGATTTGATTGGTTAAAGACAAAAGCTGATGAAGTAACAATTCAGCATGTCATTATAACCAGGAAAGTCACTAAGTCAGAAGTACTTCTCACACCAAATTACATCACCACTTACAGAATCACAGCCTCTTTGTTTAGCTGCCTTTTAATGACAGAGAAAAACAATTCCTTCACAAACGAAAACGTCCTGTTAACAGCTGAAGTCACAGCTCAGTTTGCCTCTTGGCTGGGATACACATTCCATCTGGAGCACTAGCAAGACAGTGCAGGGAGGTCTGGCAGCTGAATAATGAACTCTAAGTAAATAGGTCATTACAACACATTGTTTCTGTGTTACTGGATTTCCACAATATGTCAGATTGGTTATGAGCTTGCAGCCTGGATTCTCATCTAAGTGGGGTAACTCTGCCTCTCCTAAGCTCAGGTGGCAGAGATGTCAGTCTGAGCTATCAAGGACATTACAGTGCACTTTTTTTGAGAATTTCCTGACCAGGTACTATAATCCACATAATTGCATGTATTTAGAAACATGCTTTATTTAAAATAAAACAAATTTGTACTCAGAAAACACTACACAGGGTAAATCTGAGTTAGAGTTTTTAAAGGCTTGCAGATTTATTAGAGCCATTCAGCTCCACACAGAGAATCCCATACCAGTGCACTGCTACAAATATTTCTTCAATAGATATATATGGAAATGGATCTGAAGCATTGAAAGATTAAAAAACTCATCAGTACATGTAAATCCATAAAATTTGTACTTCTGCTCTTATTCGTATGCATATATATGAAAGAAAAGTTTCTTCTTTACCTACTCATTATACTCTAGCTCACGTGCTTACATATAAATTGCAATAATTTTTGCTCCTGGTCTTTCCTGAGAACTCATTTCATAGTCTGCAGTACACTGTATATATCATCTGGATTTTTTTGAAACTGAGGGCTGTTAACTGTAAATATTACAACAGGAATTGTGCTTTGCACATATTTTGTTTTAACCTGAATAAACCTTTTAAGGCATGGGATTGATTCCTTACATCTCAACTTGAATAATTGGTGCTTACTCAGACTTTCTGGATCCTTGCTTTGCACCTTTAGTTTGGCCTCCTAATAAGCAATCCCTCATTCTCATGTGAAATGGATTTAGAACAAACAGATGTGCTCAGTTACCATTTTTGACTGGTACATTGAATGTACTACGCACTTGAGGCTCATCTTTGCCCCTGTGCCTGTTCTGCTCTGTGGCTTTGGTGCTTTACCCCCTTGGTTGCCATAATTAAGTGGAAAGAGACACGTACTGTGCTATAATCAAAGGTAAATATAAATACATATCTGAACTCAATGTACATTCTGCCATCTGCCAGAAGTCACTGTGTTGGTAACAGGAGAGATTTTTTTTCCCCTAGAGTTGCAATTTGAGACCTCTTTGGATGGCAAACATCTTTCTTAGACTTCTTGCTGCACTGTCCACCCACCTTGTTTCTTGCCAAATAACACTCATGCTTTTGAGTCTGACAGATTCCCCTCTCAGACTACAAATAGAAAAGACAAAAACTAATGTAATATAGGGATATAAACTACTTTTTCTTTAATAGTGTTTTTAGTTTTATTGCCTACTTAAGGTTGATTACCAGGATTCTTTTATGTATATTTGGGTAATTTTAATCAAATTGCACTTTTCTAAAGACAAATATTCCAAACAAGACTACACTTCCTCTTTCTGTTAAAAAAAAAGGTATAAAGTATGATTGCTAGACTATCCCATATGTAGCAAGACGTGTGCAGACAGACAGCCATCCCCTGGACTAAATCCTACACAGATATGAATTCTATAAGGTGCAGAAAGTCCTCCGTAATTAATCATTTATGACTGGATGCTTAGCTTTTTAATTGTTTTTTTATAAAATTGTTAATACATTTTTCTATGTTCTCCACAGTGAGGCCTTCCCTCTCTCTTTGTACTTCTCTTTTTCTCCACCAGCGTAGTCCTGGAGGAAAATCTGAGCCTGGATTTTATTTTATTTCCACTTAAATCCTTGAAATGTGGAATTCTTTACTTCAGGGGTTTAAACTAGACCCTCAAGGCTACCTTGGCAAACTTCTCTGGTTTTAGAGGATGGATTTTTCTGTTTTGTTTAAGAAGGTATCACAAGCAATGACTCTTTAGAACTTTCAGCATGCAGTAAAAAAATAAAGATGACTAATATCTATTTAGTAAGTAATGATGGCTTAGCAATATTTACCACTCTGATTTAGCCTCTCTGGCTCCATTACTTAGGATATTTTCCTGAATTAAATTTCCCTCAGTTCTGTAGCCAGCAGCTGTCCACAGGAAAATAAAAGAAGTCTCAAATACTCCAGAAATAATGATTTCATATTTCTAATAGGTTCCTTTAACTTCACAATCAAAACGGTCTCTTGTGCCCTCTAGCATGTGGTATGTCATAATAAAATACTTCAAGTCAAGCAGCTAGAGAAATACTGGCTGAGCAAATTAAAACTTTTATCTTAATGTCTTTTCACGAGGCTTCATTTATGCACATTTAATGATTGATCAATAAAATTGGGAGAACATGTATCCTTCATCTCTGCAGCTTTTCTCTGGAGCTGAGGTTGATAACCACACTGGGCCTATTTAATGAGGATGTTCATATGAAGTCTGTGGTTGCTTCTCAGCCCCAAAAGGATTGTGCTGTTTTTCCATTTATGTCTAAGTGTCACAATATTTTGTTTCTAAATTGTTAGGTTAGGTCATCTTGAGACCAGATGTACTAAATGATTTAAAGAAATACAAGACCATGTATACTTAGAGTGTTTTTAGCTCTAATTTGTTCCCTAGTATATTTTATCTAAACTCACTAGAGAAACCTGTGCCTGGTAATCTTAGTTGACTGTCAGTTTGCAATAGATTTTTCCTCCAGAAACTTTGCATTATTTTAATGTTTTAAGATGTTTGTTTCTATACATCACTTTTATTTGTCCTTGCAGACAAAAAGAAATATTCTCTTCCTTTATTGTTTTAAGTGACATCAAAATATTTGCTAAAATTCTGCCAGTGCTGTTTGTGGCTTTTGA
The DNA here is from genome assembly GCA_009812075.1 of Sialia sialis. Classification (NCBI taxonomy): domain Eukaryota; kingdom Metazoa; phylum Chordata; class Aves; order Passeriformes; family Turdidae; genus Sialia; species Sialia sialis. The sequence goes on from VRYO01002355.1 coordinate 27,699,963, forward strand.
ATCATTAATTTACTTATTAAAGTGGTTGGTTTTAATTTAATAGAGATTTCTTGAGATCCAAAGGTAAATTTTAAAGAAAGTATAAGCAAATAAATGAAAAAGCATATATTAACTCTTACAGATCAAGTAAGGATTTTTTCCCAAAGCTTTCATCATAGTGCATGTAAGGAAAGAGTATACCAGCTCCACATAGACAGCTCAGATTTGTAGAAATATTAAAAACTATAGTAACATAAAATAATATTGCTAATATATAAAATCAGAACTATATTTCAATTAAACAAGAAGCAGCCTTTCAATTTTTATGTTCTGTCAAGCCACTACTAGTCAAAGCTAGAATTTCTGTACTCTGCTAAGGTACACTGTGAATTATTAAATATTTGCTATTAATCAATTGTGCCAGAACTGATTGCCACCAAAAAATGACAGTTTATATCTCCTGTGCATTCTAAACTGCAATTCATCTAAGCAAACTTATTCATGAAAATGCACATTTCTTCTGGAGTAAAAGCATATGTCAGAGCAGATGAAAGATTTCTTTTTCTAAAGAATCTGAGATATTAGGGCTTGAGACTTCAACAGAAAGGAAGATTCCTTTGACAACAGTAGAAGCTTTGATTCATGCTCTCACTTGAAAAATCCTTTAACAATTACGTAAGAGAAAATGGAATCATTTTGTAATTTGAAAGCTAAAATATCCACTTTTTTCATACAGCAAAGAACCTTGAAATTAATAAATTGTTCCCCTAGTGCACTGAACTAGATTTTAGTTTGATGAAAAAACAGTAAATTCATACGACACAGATATTTTTCTCCAGTATATAAAGTTCTTGACTACAAAGAGTCTTCAGGAAAAACAATTTAAAGAGGCTTGCACAAAGTTGTAACCAGTTATTCTCCCCGAATCAGGTGCTTAGCTTATAACAGTTTAAAGAAACACAAAGTTCAAAGTTATAGTTAAACATTTTAGACCCTTTTACTAGAAGTATGCCAGTAAACAGAGAATGATGTTTAGCATCACTGTGTAACTTTGATTTTTGTTTGAACTCATAAAGCATGAATTTCCTGATTTTGCTAGTCCCACTTTACCCAATAATATGGAAAATATTGCTCTCCCCAAACCTTAGATTTTTTTTCTCGTGTATAAAATTATGTTCTAACCCTCATGAGCATAGTAAGCTCAGCTGCAAAACCTTATAGATTTACATTTTTAAAGAAAAAACCTCCTAAATTTTTCTGTCAAATTATTGCTTTAAATAATTTAATAGTAAAATTGTGTGTGAAATGAGTTTTGGTCACTAAACTGAGAAAAATCCTATCCTTATGCACTGATTAGGAAGTGTATAAAGAAATGGATGAGCAATGGAGGAAAGAGTTATAACATTCCACAAGTGTATAGGGTATGTATGGGGTACATCTGTACAGGGCTTTCTCATTTCCATTTATGTACGTACGGGTGGAAGTGAACATCTGTTCCTGTAAATGGTAATTTGGTATTCTGCACATGGAATGTGTTTTCTGTAATGGAATGTCCACCTCTGTTAAAATAATAATAATAATAACACTAAAAATATTCTGAAAATGTTTGTTAATCTTTTTCAGTTTAGAGGTTTTAAATTTTCTTCAGAAAAGTAGAAAATTGTGGAAAGAAGACACTTCTATTATTTTCTTCAGGAAATTTCTGTGGATGTTTCAATGGATATTTGTTCTTGTTTCCAGTCGAACACTATAATTTAATATTCTTATTATTCGTATATTTTAACCTTGGTAAGCCAAAGTCCTCAGTGATATTTTCTGGCAATCAAATTATACAGTTGTGGATTTCTTGAAAAGGAATTTCTGTTATTCTGTGTGGTTTGCTCCAGTTTTTCAACTGTCATTTCTGCATTTAAATTGGAAAAAAAACCCAAAAAACCAAAAAACAGAATTTGCCCTGCAGTTTCTGCCCCATTCAGTGTTCTGCTTTGTTAGACTATCTCTTCTTACCCTAAAATCTCTTTTTTATTTTCTCCCTTGTACAATGGAAGCATTGCCATGCCTTGAAACTTTCTGGTTTCCCCCTTTCTTAACTTCCTTGAAACTTCACACTGAATTTACAGCCAGTATGATGGGGGAACTGTTTCTGTGGTGACACCTCGCCTGATTTTTGCAATGCAGGAAATAATGAAGGTAAGGGAAGGTGATGGACAAAGACAGGGTGTGGAAATTGATGGACAGTAGCACCTATCAAAGAGAAAATGAGCCAAATACAAGAGTGAAAAGGCCAAGGAGGGGGCAATGTGAATATACTAATTTCTGCATGCATTCTGTTTCTGCCTTACAGCACTGCATGAATCCACTCATACAAGGAAGCAGCAAAAAGAGTATCCTTCCAATATTAGGCCACCATATCACTGCCCTGCAGCTCTTCCAGTTTGAGTGTCCTCTCTACTACAGAAACTCAGAAATAGCAGTTCTATAAGCAGGTACCCTCAGAGAAACTAACACTTTTTCTTTAAGGACATTCTCTATTCTCTTGCAAAATGCAGTCAAATAGAAATACTGTTTTTAAATAAAAGGAATAAATTAAAAACCCAAACAAACAGAAACATAAAAAGAATGAAAGCCAAGTTCTGAATGACTTTTTCCTGTCCTCACTCAACTGTAAGTAAACACTATAGAGATGGGAGAAATGAAAGCTATATTTGTGCCACATATTCCATTTACTAAGAGGCAAGAGAGTCATTCACAACTTCCATTATGTGGGTCATAAATTGCAGACAAATTCCTTATGTTTGTCTTAATAAAAAAAATGTGCCTGTCTACTGATAAATTGAGCAAACCCCACTAGATCCCAGCCCTCAGGCCTCATGGCAGAAGGAAATGTACATTTGAATGTTCAATTAAGCCAATCTTCTAAACCAAACAGGGAGAAAACAACTGTTTAAGGTCTATCCCTGCAGTGACAAACATCATTCATCCCTGGGCCCAGATGTGTTATTTAGAAAGGCAACCACTGTTACTAAAAAAACTCTTCTGTGAAGATGCATGGATGACTCGAGCTCTTCCATCCCTCACAGCCAAGGTACAAAGCTCCCCAGCTGAGCAGCAAGCCTGGTAGCTGTCTTCCTGGGGCTCTTCACAGGTAACCTATTTTTGTATAATGGTCCCCTTTAACAAAATATTTTCATATAACTAATCCTTTTAAAATTATACTCAACAACTCAGAACCACTACATAGAAATTCCAACTGCAGCCCTTGCTTTTGAAATTCTATGCCATGGTTTGTTTTGTAAGACAACACATAGCTGCTAAGAGATATAAGAAATGAATATATTAAGCACTCTCCCACATAGAGAATTAATTAAAATGTAAAGTATCTTACAAGAAATACTCTTCAGTCTATTGTTTAGTTAAATTGTTCTAGAAAATTAGTGGCTTGGCATTACTCTAAATTATTCACTGAATGTGTATTACAACCAAGGTTTCAAAAAACATGCCTCAAATCAAAAGGTGAAAGTCCTTATTTCTGGATCTAAATGAATACCCCATGTTTAGAAATGACCTTATTATAAAAAAAAATAAAAACCAAAAGGATTTCACTGCCATAGGAAGTGGCTGAGTTCTCACATCACCCCAGTGCTTGGGCTGGTGTAAGTGCTTGATGTGACCATTCTATGTTATTGGCTTAGGATAATTTTATTTTGGAGTTCAGTGTTTCAATTATTTTTGCTGTGTCACCATGCAAACAGTTATGCTGTCTCAAAGGAGGCAGGAAACAAAAATGGACATAGGGAGAAGGACTTGTTTAAACTGATACTAGCCCAGAAAACATTTTTGTGGTCACGTTTATGTCAGCAAGGTGGTTCAGTGGATAGCTGAAAAGAATTTCTTACGAACGTCTAAAACTTTAGTGTTTTCACCTCTGAAGAGAAGGAATTGTGAATGCTGTTTATTTTTTGGTGATGCCAGGAGCCAAGCAAGGGAGTGTGGCAGGACTGGTTCTTTCCTCCTGAGGTCACAGCCATGGTCACAGCCAAACCCCTGGAGTGGGACTCAGGGTGGGCCCCCAATACTCTCCTCCAGAAACTGAGGAGGAACTGTAGATAAGATTCTCTCTTGACTCAAGCAAGACAAAATTTTATTGAAATTTTAAAGCAGTATTTTGCTTGGGGTTTATCCCAAGTGAATGTCCCTGCTTGCACTTCCCCTTCCCCTGCCAGCCATTTTTCTGGCTGACTACAAAGCTGACAAACCAACAAAAGACCACAGGTATTCACATGATCCTAAGTGGTATTTTGGGGAATCCAAGACCCATTCTGAGTTGCCACAATTTGAATTTTAAGAATTTCATGCTTTAAGAAGGACAAGAAATTGTCTGTGGTTGCTCTTCCAATCCATCATGCTTATTTTTTTGTCTACTTGCTCCTTCTAACACAGTACTAGAGAAAGAGTTATCCATGAAAGCAGCCATTGCTGGCATTTTTTCTCACAATAAAGCATGTATTTCTGTTGTTAAGGGATCAAAAAATGATTAGCAAATTAAAAATGTACCTTAGAATTACTGAATATTGTTCTTTTTAAAATTATAAGCTTGCAATGCATAAGAAGCTTGTAAGAACTGAAATTCCCTCACGTTAATTTAAAAAAGCATGTTAATTTTTAATAGTTTTCTCTTTTAAAAAACATTACAAATAATTTATACAGCACTTTTAATCTAGTTGGGAAACTAATAACATAGAATAATCATAAAAAAGAGTAGAATGCTCTGGCAAAATCCAATAAAATGGATTCCAATGGCTGGAGTTAGAACTCCTCAGATCATTGTTAGCATTAATATATTATATTTTACCTATATTGTATTATACCTGTCAGTACTATGTCACTTGAATGTGACAATTCATTAATCACTGTCCTTTCTGCTAACACTGTCCAAGACAAAAGACTGGTGGAGGAAGGAAGATGTGCAAGGCAACTGTGAGACAATATGGGTTAGCATCAGAGCAGCTTCAGTGCATGAAAATCAGAACATTTCCAAGTTCTTTCAAGCTTCATACAGGGAAAGAGTACTTCAATGGCTGTATTTATACTTATATAAAATATGGTAGGCCAAAGGAGATAGTGTGAAAATATTCGCTGGAAAAACTTAACAAAAGCTGTGAAAAATCATACAGGGAAAAGCACAAAAAATCATTCAAAGTGAAGACATATATTTTGTTTGATAGAATCATAGACAGGGTTTCAGTAAAAGAATGAACAGAATTCAGTCGAAGAATAGATATGGATTCATAGCACAGGAAAACAACAATATCACTTCTAATATTATTTTTTTTACCACTTATATTACAGCTGAGCTTGGGAGAGCAAGTCATGTTCATCTGATGAAGAAACTCAAATCAAGCGTGTCATTCAAAAATAATTAAAACTTCTTTCAATATTTCTATATGTTTTATTCTTTGCATGCTTTTGGGACAGGTTTTGCAGTAGCTTCACCAGAACATTAATTTAAATTATAAAATTCATAGAAGAATTTTGATAATTTTTGGGGGGTGAAAATATCCCTCACTCAGGGATGCTTTGAGACCTGAATAGAAATGATTTAACATTTACAACACCATATTCAATTTTTTTTTCTCTCTGGGTGATAACTCTTTTTAGGTGTTTCCTGTTTCATAAATATCAATACTCACTTTGTGAACAGCATTTGCCCATTCTGATGCAAATTAGAATTTAAAAAAATACCAAGTATTCTGAAGAAATACCAAACTCAAGTTCCAAGAAAGAAGCTGTACCTCCCACATTATCTCTGTCTACCCTATCATATGTTTAAGCTCCAAGAGCCTGAACTGAAGACGATATTTACAAATGTTACCACTATATTTTTCCAGCTGAAAAATCTGACTTGATAATCGAGGATCCAACTGGATTGTGATTGATGTTAGATGAAACCATGCATTATATAGGAATTTTATGTGAAATAAGCTGTCTTGCTTAGCTTGTGGGCTTATATATAAAGCTCAATTCATTTGAGGAGCACTTTATTCTTATCATCCATCAGCCAAAGTGAAGTTCTCACTGTAACTGCACTGTAGATTGTAGTTAATATAAACTTCCTGAGTTAAATACCATTATTTCTAAAATAACTTAAAAAGTCATTTACATATTTCCCAGAATATCACTTTGGGATATTGGTCAGACTTTTAACCAGTATAAACCTAACAATTCTTTCTGCTCCAAGTATGCACATATTTTGACCATCAAAAAACTTTTCAGATTAAGTTGAAAAAGTATTTTTTGAAAAAGAGCCAAAAATGCAACATTACTTTAAGTGAAAGCGTTATCTTTGAAAACTGCCATTCATTCTCAGGTCTGTCTGGGAAAACTGCATTGTTTACTTAGAGATGCATATGAAATCCCAAACCCAAAAAGCCAAATTAAAGCCAAATACAGTAATTTCACGATTATAAGCCGCACCTGAATATGAGCCGCACTTCTGGGT
>VRYO01002355.1:27711693-27808501 GCA_009812075.1 Sialia sialis
TTTATAATCGTGAAACTACTGTAAGTAAACTGAAGTTCTGGTTTGGAAAAGTCAAGCTGGAAATGATGTCTATAGATTGTAAGGAATATGAGATATTATTGGCCCCTGATGGGATTGTGCACATGTACAGCAGGTGCAGTGATCTGTTGCTCCTGGATACAGGAAAAAAAACCATAAAATGAGAAAGCCCACAGCCAGTATAATCTCACTCATTCCAGAAGAGCTAAAACTTAGTTTTCCCATAAAGCAAACTAGATATTGTGGCCTTCAAATTGCCAAATTCTCCAGCCAAGGAAAGCAGAGATCTATCCCTTGTTGCTGAGACCACCTACTTGGTTTCTCCTCCCAACAAAGCATAAATGCAGCCTGCATGCAATAATTCTTGGATGGCCAAATTTTATTCTGTTTTCAAGGCCATCATGGTGCAGTAAAGCTGCAGTTAGGCAGTCTAGTCTGAAGTCACACAAACATCACCTGTACGTACCATGTGATACAGAAATGTATCCCATGAGCTAACACTGGTGGTTTGCTGGGTTATTGCTTGCCTTTTCTTTGGAAATGTAACCTTAGGGCATTTTGAAATAACCTGCTCAAGGAATGGGGAAAGGAGATCTTCTCACTGATGGAATTAGCAGCATTTGTTAAATAATCTAATTTTTATTTGTATGGAGTGATTAAATATTATCATGTCATTTGTGTGGAGGAAAAAAGGATTTGTATACAACATCAGTGTTGGTTAACTGTTAACTAGGTAACTGAAACTCAGTTTTGATCTATTTAAATAGACTCATTCCAGGTATAAGAAATATTATTCCTTTCGCCTTCAACTGGTCTTATGGCTGTACCAACAGTGATATTACCTGGTTTTTCTTACAAAAAGAATTGTTGTTGTTCCCAGTACTTCAGGGTTGTTTTTTTCCCACTAATGTGTGGTTTAAATTACAGACCACATTTAAAAACAAACAAAAAAAAGGTGTTCTAGATTTCTCTTCTTTGCACATTTGTTAAACAAGAAACACTCTATGATGTGCAGTGATATAATATTGGTCTCTGTAGGGATGATTTAAAAAACTCAACCACTTTTGTCATTGCAGAGAATTTGACAGAAATAGTGAAAAGGAAGGGAGAAAACAAGAGAAAAAAAAGTGATACAGGAAATAAAAGTTGGAAGTGTTTTATTTTACAAAAACATTCAACCAAAATCCCATGGACGCTAAACCTTACAGAAAAATCTGTATTTTGAGAAATTTCTGGTGCAAAATATTTAACAATTGATTTCAATTATCCCTAAGCCAGCTATGACAGAACAACCTTGATGACATTTAAATTGCTGTAACCAGGTGCTGGAGTTAACACTCCCCTGAGATGAAAAATGAGCATTTACACTGTCAGACAGTTCCCTATCAGTCTTCACTTGGCTCCCATTCAGACTTATTTTTTTTTGCACATTTTTTTTTTTTTGCTATCAGAGAGCATTTAAATTACGCAACACTTTTTTCTCAGAGAAAAAGAATAATTTCAGTCAGTGAAAAGCAGGGCTTGTTGAAATCCTGGTCCTGCCACCGCAGCTGTGGACTCATTTTAAGTTTGCTAACATATTTCTGTAGCTGATGGCTGATCTCTGATCTGATTTTAAAAGATAACACAAGGCAAAAAGTACCAACCAGCACAGCAGCTACAGAAATCTGAACAAAACCTTTTTTTATCACTTACAACACATCCGATTTCCTGCCTATAATATAATTTGCATAATTCAACACCAACAGCAGCTGGTTATATTACACACATAATCTATTCTTGAAAATATGATAAAATTACAGTTGTCCAGCTGTGGGAACACCACAGCTTTTGCCAGGGAATGGAGAACACGCTCAGAGTATCTGTGGCCTATGAGCAGGAAGCTAATCCCTAAATTAACATCACAGGCAATTTAAGAACAAATGCTGTTTGCAAAGTACTCTTTCTAAAACCTTAGAAAGCAGATTAAGCCAGAGTTTTATTTTTTCTTGAATTTCCTTTATTTATTTACCACTTCTTTGTTGACAAAATATTATCTATTCCCTCAAATTTCATTTTCCTTCTTTTTGTTTGCTTTTCTTGCTATTTCCCTTTCATAAAACAATTTCTTCCTCCCTTGTGTGGACATTTTTATATTTTGCATCCACAAAATGAACTTATTAAACAATTGGAGAGCATTTACTAAGAAATACAATTCCTTTCATATTGCTTTCTTTTTATTTCAATTTTGATTACTTTTTAAAAAGAATTAAATATCAATCATGCATTTTATATTTGAATGTAAGGTCTTCAGTACAAGCGGCTAGTTGATCTTTTTATTTGCCTTTCTTTGCTCTTTTCTTAGCAGGGATTAAAGCGAGTCTTTATTTCGTGCTTTTGCGGTCGCTGGGGTGAGGCGGTGAGCGCGGGCGGTGGTTATTGCGGTTAACCCACGGCCAGCGCCATCCCGGCAGCCGTGTTACCGTGGCGAGGGAAGGAGCAAGGCTCCCGGCTCACACCCCGCTTGTCACACCTGCCCGAAACCTGCACGATCCCCCTGAAATGCCGCTTCCCCTCGCACAGGTTTTGTCCGGAGCCAGACCGTGTGAAATAGCCGTGTCCCGCTTTGCTGATGCTTCTTCCTGCGGGCTGGCAAGGATCCGCTATAGTCACAGTTTTATTGAATCATTTTATCAGGTTCAAGGGCTGCGTGCGGCAGTTCCAGGTGGAGCAGGGAGTTTGGGAAGCGGTGCTGCCAGCTCTGTGTCCGTGTTTTGGGGTTCTCCCAGACCGACCACCCCGGCTGAGGGAGCAGGGTGGAAACACGAGATTTCTGCAGGGAGGATGTTCAGAGCAGGATCCGGAGCCTGCAGCATGGGGCTGGACGGGAGGGATCCTTTCCTGTTTAAAACACTTCTCTCTCAGTCTTACAGCTTACCTGTGACTGCTCTGCTTCAGCAAAGGAAATCTGACCCCAACCTACTTTATCCAGCAGTTCTTCAGGGACTGCAGCTTTGACCCAACAGAGCTATTACCTTCCTCAGACCTTTCCTGGCTATCCAGCAGAATGCAGAAAACTCCCTAGCTATTTCTTTTGAGATCGAATCAAACTCTTTTTTTTCCACAAACGTTCAACAGCACTAATGGGGAGTTCCCCAATGGGAGCAACCAAAGGAAATATTTGAAAGCTGCAAGAATAGAGCTTCTAGTTCCTGTTAGCACTCTGACAATGTATGACTCTTATAAGCATCTCATGGTAAAGCAGATGACTATAGCTGAGAACTTGGAAATATATGGGACATGGAGGATTGAAATCCATGGTCGTGTTATTTCCAGAATAAAAAGGCTGCTTTATTTTCTTTTTATTTATTTGTTTCATTTTTTTTTTTACTTGTTTATAGTACAGCAGCTACAAGGTTGGAATTTTCTAAAGGACCTTCTGGAGATAAATAGTAAAGTGGAATAGAAATGTCACAGCTATGATTGTTAGATACAGGGCATTATTTTTATAGTAAACAAAGACATCAAATATTTGCAATAATTAAAAAAACAAACAAAAGGAATTTCAAAGACCACATTAAAACTCAGCCTTCTGGATTTAATTCAATTTGTAAATGGGAAGAAATTGGCATTAGATTACTTCACAGCTGCCTTTGTATTTCTGCCAGGTTCCTCTAAAACAAATTACAAGGCAAAATGTAGCAGATCTTAAGACTGTTATTCTCTCTTCCCATTTTCTATTGTTTTACAGTTTTCCAAGACTGTATTTTGTGTATGTAATTACATGTTGCTTTTTTTTTTTCTTTAATGCAACACAGAGCTTGCCTCTAGCAAAGCAGTTTGGGAGTCTTCTTGGGAAGCTAGCAGGAGGAATTTTAATGTGATATAATATTTTAAATATTGTATGAAATTAGGAAGCAACACAAACGGTGTCATTATACATAACTTTATTTGAGTCTGCAATTTTTCCTGTATGGTTTCATGCATATAAATGGAATACCCTGGGTCTGGTCATGTGTTAACATCTCACATTTCCTTTCCTGCCACAAATGCTGCTTATTATAATAGCATGAACTGAAATATGTATTTTTATTGCTGCTATGAAAGTAACACACAATTATGCGTTTGTTTCCCGATATTACCTATGTCTGTTTTACAGTCTGATAAAAGTTTTGGCTGACAGAGCACTGAATAAATGTAGCTCTGTACAGCATGTTTACTTAAATATTTAACTTGTGAAATTTAATAAAATAACAATTTAAACAGATAAGGATTAATCAAATACAAAAACTATTAGAAACATTCACATAATTAAAAATTAAAATTCTCAGCCATTATCAGATGTAGGAAAACCACATAAGAATCCATAAAGAAGTTTTCAAGCTCCAATAAGTTAGGTATAATAGACCTTTTTTGTCAAACACAAAAATAAATATTATTGATTTTATGAATAAATACATTTTCTTAAATGATTTAGAAAGCTCTGTTTATTCATATACAGACAGTGTTTAGAATATGTAGTAGCCAGTATGTCTGCAGATATATTTATGTTGGACTGTTTAGATTGGCTTCACCTCTGTAATAATTTATAACAGTTTCAATGTAAACCTGCCATTGAGCAGGTCATAAAGGTCCTGCATTTTAACCATCATAATTTCAGATAAACCCACAAAACTATTTCTTACAGGAAAGCTCTAGTTAATCCTTGAATATCTTTGGGATGGAATTTGTTTTTTTATTTAGGTAAATTTAAAGAGCAATAAAGGCTGCATTTTAACAGTGTTTGATATTCCAGTACTGGTGATAATTTAAAATACATACATTTTGTTTTGTTTTACAGCAGTAACTCTTCATTGACACTTATTAATACAAAAATTCTGCCCTCCAATTGATTTCAAGTCCCACTCAAAAAAGAAAGTTACTGTTCATTTTCAAATGTTTCATTGTACACTAAAAATGCTAACATAAATAGACTAGTGTTTTTCCACACTAAATGAAGATAGATCAACACAATTTGTTTTTCACATGATAGAAGTTTCTAAAAGGGAAGCACTCTGAAAGTATGATAACTATTTATTTAATTTCCAAATTTAAAAAGTGCCAACTTTTATCAGAATGAACATTTTTTAACACAATTCTACCAACATACTTATGTTCAATCAAATATTTTTGAATACTAAAAGCTAAACTTTTAAAAAAGACTGATACCTTCATTTTAGTAAATATACTTTCATGATTGGTATAGAGCCTGGGGCCTATAGGAGACCTCTTGCTCTAAACCTGTGCTGTTTTATTAGAGAAATTATAAATGAATCTCAAGCTTATTTTCTGTAAACACACAAAGCTCAGGTGAGTCTATCTTTTTACTCAGGTTTGTCTTGCTGCTCACCACTTGCCTGTTTCCCACTCCCCTTGACTGAGGCAGCCCAGGGTTTATGGGGATGAGCACAAAGGGTGCCTGCAGGATGGCTGCAAGAAATTGGGGAAAGCTTTCCCATGAAAAAGGAAATTGCAAGCCTCTGGCATGTATCCTAGAAGATTGCACAGAGCTCTGCCCACACAGTGTGACTAAGGATTTCTTACTATTACTTACATGAATAATCATGGAATCACAGGATCATAGAAAGATTTGGGTTGAAAAGGATCTTAAAGATCTCCTAGTTCCAATCCCCCTGGTGCAGGTAGGAATCTCACCCACTAGATGAAGTTGCCCATGACCACATCCAACTTGGCCTTGGTATTTCTGCTAGACTTTGTCTGATGTCATTCCTGCAACCTCAGCAAAGTCAGCAAGTGATGTTAGATTGACTGCACTCAGAAATGGTTGGGATTATGTGTCTAAGGGAGGATGTTATCCATTTTCTCCAGGGAAGTTTTATATGCACTCCATTATTTAGGGTCATAACTAGAGTCTTATTTGTGTACTTTGATGGTTGAATTTTAAAATTCCTAGATGTGAGACAAAACACTGAACAATAGCTTCAATGCTGTAATGACTTTTAAACCTATTTAAACCTAGATTTAAAATCAAATTGGGCTGCTGTGGCAATCAGTGTAGACTGTATTATACTGATCACAGTGCTTCATTTACTGCTCTTGGGATTTTCAAATGTGTGGACCTAATTCCAGTGCCATTATACTATTGATTTTCAAATTAAATTGGTGAGATTTTCTAAAGTCTTTTTGTGCTAGTATAAATTCTCTGATGACTAAATGCAAGAGAAACATAGTTTCACATTTTTCTTTCTGTAGTTTATCATGTATTCCCTGGTAGTCCTGTTTATGGCCCAGAAGTCCCTTTGATATGAAGCAATGTTCTGCCATGGAAGAGAGATCTGGTGGTATGAAACAGTGTTTTGTAATTTTCCTATATTTGAAATTAGGAACATTATGACTTCTCTCTGATAGAAGCTTAGGATGGATTTCAGTATCCATTCATAGTGGATGCTTATTTTGCAAATACCTCAGACATCAGAGTGGTAAAACACATTATTATTGAAAATCTGCTTTCCCCAAAAGGGGGAGAACAGAGGCTGCATTCAGAGGTATGTGTATCTTTCTACAGATACATAAATATATTTATATACTGATATGGACTCTGGTCCAAATTATATAGTTGACATTTCCATATTGTATCTGTACATGAAATACTAATTTGTATAATCTTTATGTATAATTTGTGCAATGTATATGTTCTCAAAAGCGCATACATTTGATACATGTGGCTCCCTCTCCACAATTTTATTGAATTTATTCATCTATCTTACGCTACATTTCTAATGTATTTATGAGGATATTTCATCTTTTCCCCAGAACCTTACTTATTCTGCAAATTAGAGTGATCAGAAGTTGTTTAATTATTACAGGGTGCTCAAATTCTTCTGACTGGCACAGACTTCCTTCTGCTTCTGGCTCAGCTTCTGTAGTGGCAGGCTTTCCAGGTGGGCAAAGCAATTGTTCCTTCTCTTCCATTCCCCCATCACTGGTAACTGAGGACTGCCAAGTTTTGTGTTATAGTTTGGCTCGCCTGACAATTTCCAATAAGAGCTGGAACTAAACAGTGGTGTTCAAGACTGCAGTTTGATGGTGAGGATGAAGATGTTTGGCTCATTAATGAGGATTTTCTCGTCTTCACAGACATTTGAGTGATCCCAACCAGCTACCATAAGGGGAGTTTCCCGGTTTTTTTTCTGGTGCCACAGTTTTATTAGCTTTGCTTATAGAAATATAGCAAAACAGAAAAGGCCACACTGGCTTTGCTCTGTAAATATTTAAGTATAGACTGTGTGGACACATGGCAGGTATAAACCAGATTCAAGTGATCTCCAGGTTGGTAATGGTCTGCTAATCTAATCCAAGTGTTACTGAATGTGGTTCATGGTGCCTTTGAATTTATGTGTAGTCATGGCATGCTGAGTCTTTCATTGCACTATTTTCCTACTTAAACTGTAAAATAAATTCACACTTGGCATAACAGAAATGCTTGGCAGGAACGCTTTTATATTCACAGTACATGAGACAATGACTAATACCTTGTTTAATTGTCTCACAGCATTAGCAAGGAAGCTGAATCATATGCACTCTCTCCAACCACACACACACAAAGGGGCAGAGTAGCTCAGCCTGTTACATTTCACTGTCTTTCCCCCACTACCTACAGCTGGCCCCTTACAGAGCTATTAAACGAGATTTTCTGATATGCTTTTTCTCCCCCTCTCATTCTCTTGAGCTTTTGGCCAGTCTGCCCCTCTCTCACTTCTGAATTTCTTTTGCAAGTAGCATTATGCTTCCTTCACTGAGATCGTATCAAATTCTTTGCTGTGTAAATTGGCACAGCTATGCAGCACTTGGAGGCTCTCTGCCAGTTTACACTGAGAAACTATCCCTAAACAATTACACTCAGCAGTACCAAAAACAGCACTTACATAAACAGAAAATGTAGGAGAACATTTGGGCCCAAATCCCATTTCCTTCAGATTCTTAAATTGGAGAAACTACCAAGGAAACGAGGACATAGAAAGGAAGCTGGGGGGAGAACTCAGGGCACAGTCATCCTGTTCCCTCAGTAATCAGCATAAGAAATAACAATATAAATCCCTTGCTGTCAGTTCCATCAACAAGAAATAAACAGGAATGAGTAAGTTAGATGGTACTTAAAATAAAGGTATTATCTCTGCATTTTTCTCTATTTCTCAACTTGGTTGTAAATCCTATAACCCCGCAGATATGGTACTTGACAGAAAGGTAAACACTGATATGGGTATTTTACCATTATTCTGCAAAAAAAGAGGCAAAAATGTGAGCAACTGCATTATTGTGCAGCTGGCACAACATTCTTGAAGATGGTGGACCAGAACGGAAGAAGCCACAAAATAGGTCTGCGTGTGAATCCATTAGATGGAGGTTATGACATCAGACCTTTTGTCTGAATGCCCTGGATTTGCTGGTTTGCAAAGCCCTGGCTATTGAGGACATGCCATAGAACAGCTCTATTTTTCTATCAACAGTCAAATTGTATTCATCTCAGTCATGCAAATTGTCCTCCTAACTGTAGCAGATATATCAGCATGGTTGTTGTGAAAAAACTTTGGTTTCAGCACTAACTGGGTCTTGAGCAAAACTTGACTTTTGTAGTCAGGGAACAGGAAATGGTTCTGTGCAAATATTTACCAGTGCTAGTAACTATGAATTTCACATTTACAATTACACTGATGTCTGCCTGAGGCAGAATGAATCATGCTTTTTCCCAACAGAATGATTAATCCTATAAATATTTGTTGTAAAAGCAAGATACACTATTCAAGGCAGCAGAAAACATAATTACATTACTTCAATTAGAAGAAGTGCTCTAATTGACTTTAGACCTTGATAATCCTATAAGAACTATAAGAAACCCTCTTACCCACTTTACACTATGTCTGTTGGGTAATGTTTAAATAAGGCTGTAATTCAGAGAAATGCTTCCCCTTGTTAAAATGTCAATAAAGTCCTTATTGTTTAAGGAAACTCTTGGTAGAATGTCTTGTGCTTCATCTGCAATTATTTCCTATTACAAAAAAAAAAAAATGAAAAAAGTAAAAAAGAAAAAAAAGAAAAAAGAAAAAAAAGAAAAAAAGAAAAAAAAAGAAAAAAAGAAAAAAAAGAAAAAAAGAAAGTCCTGACTCTCTTACATTTTCCCTTTTTTTCTGTAATATTCTGCACAAATCTAAATTGTACCTGGCAGATTATTGTGTGTGCCTATGTACATCTGAGCACAGCAGATCAAGCAGATCATACCCCAGCCAGGTTCTTAGGGATGTGACCTTGAGTTTACCCTATCTTTAGCTTTTGCTGTGGGATTTTTTCACTTTAATCTTTAGTTTAGTTGTGATTCCCAGTTTTGTGGCCATCCCGAGGTACAAAGAGACCAGAAAATATGCTTTCATTCTGGCTTCATTTTTATTCGGATTTATTTTCTACTGAGGAAAAACCACACAATCAAAACAGACAGGAGTGACAGTGGTCCGATAGACAGCAAATTGAGAGACAACTGAATTTACCTATCTCTAAATGTATATTCTCCCTTCCAAAAATAGCTGTGAGAATAAAAAAGTGCACTTACAGATGTCTTCGGTTATCTTCTAGTGAAAATGATCAGATCTGTATTTAAATATTGATAGAATGCTTTCTAGAAATTGAATTATACACTTGTACTCTCTGCTTTCCTTGCCTCTGTCATGGAGATAAAGCTGTCATTAGTTTTAGCTCTGCAATCCTACCAGACTGAGAAGTGGGAGAAATGCCAAATCATGGGTTCTGCAGCAGCCAAGATGAGCCGAGAGAGCTGTGCCTTTCCTGTGAGTATTCCTTTGGAAAAGACAAAATCCTTCCCCCAGTGTGTGGAGTGTGAAAGGAATCTGCACCTCTGTGGATATGAAAAGTGAGGAGGAAAATCTCTAATACATTCAGATCTGGACCTCAGTAAAAGATAAATGAGCATATAAAGCATATAAATGAGTTGGGTTTTGAAATCAGGTGGATGAAGAAAAGTGTCACCTTTCAAGAGTGAGAATCCCTTCCATGAAACTGATATACTGGTGAAATCAGCTGAAGAAATTAATTTAAGACAGAATCATGAAGTTACCACTTCAGGTCAATGGTCCACAGGCAAACAGCCACCTTAGGAAGGTGTGTTGCCATTAGGTCAAATATGTTAGCCCTGTGTAAAAGGTAGCAAGAAATAGTGCATATTTCTTTGCTTGTGAAATAATCCTACAACTTCTTTTTCTCATAGGGTAGTTTGGCCTCCTAAAGCAACCAGTTTTAATGTCTAAATGTAGGAGCATCTTTTCAATTCCTTATCTTACCCACATTTTCATATTATTTATTTCTGTGTTTTATTCAGTTTTAGAAATTTCAGTCTGGGATGAATTTCAGAAGCAAACTTTTTTTTCTAAGTTTTGCACTTTACTTGGTTTCCTATTTCTGACTAGGTCTATGGATGAAGGTCTATGAAAGCAGTTCTAATGTTATGCATGAGAAATTTAGGAAAATTAGAAACTTAGGCTTGTAGATAAATTTAGACAACAGAAGCACAGAGTATGCAGGTGAATATTACATGGTCAAGACTCTGAGGCACACACACTGAACTTAATCTGGAAAAGTATGGTCATTACTAGCTGGAATTTTCCTGAGCTACTATAATAAAAATACGATGGTTGAAGTGTATGAATGCAGGTACATCTTGCAGGGAAATCATCTCCAAGCTGTTAGCTTTCCACTGCCAGAATTTTCCTGAAACCCCCAGGAGGGTTCTGCCTGACCTGACTAATCAACAGTGCTGGCACCTGGACTTGTATTAGCACAGATACTGAAGAAAGTAGTGAAGAGATGAGAATATCTAGGAAAAAGAAGAAAAAGACTATTTAAGAAATAAACCCAGTTTTTTCATGAAATTCTATTAATTGCACAGCTTTTCTATATCCATGAGGGTAGATGTAAAAGGGGACATATGATTCTTGAATGACAGTGCTCCTATTAAAAATGCAAATGAATAAGCTATGAACAAAATATTTTTGTGACCTTCAGGCAAAACAGTCACAAGTATCAAGTCAGTGCTTTTTATTAATTAAAATAAAACATATTAAATCTCCCTTCCTGCTGTGTTTCTTGCCTGCAGGATGGAGTGTGATGAAGGAGTCCTTTGGAACACAGGTTCATTTATGCAGCTCTGGTCTGTGTGAGTCAGACAAGTGGGAGACTTACAGCAAAACAAGATCTCCAGGTACATATGGTTTTGGAAATTTTCTATTCTACATGGTTAGAATCAGTACCAAGCAAGTGAGGGAGCTATGGACAATCAGTGAGCAGTTCCTGATCTGCTGTCCAAGAAGCAAATCCCTTCCTCTCTGGTAAGTCTTGAATCAATGCATATTTTGATTGTTCTATGCTATATTAAGAAAAAATTAGGCTGTTTTCATATAAATCACTTTAAAAATACAGTGTCTAGTTTTGAATGCTTGCCTCTTTTTTGTTTTCCTTATATTTGTTTGTGGCAAAAGTAATGGAGCCTTCTAGACTACCAGTAGTCTGACGCTATAATTCACATAGCATATTCTTTTCATAACCAGCACCTCTATTTTAACATCTTTCTTTTTTTGCTCTGAACAAGAAAAGAAATATTCCTGGACTTGTTTTCTTGTCTGGCATTCATGCTAGGGAAGAAATGCTCTGGTTTTCAATTTTCTCTCTGTTACTTTAAGGGGCAAACGTAAATGCATGTCCAAAACACTTTACTGCTTGTAAAGTCCTTCTGTATTTTAATGCCCCTCAGTATGACAAAATAAGAGGATATCTTTAAGTTTATTAAGTCTCCTTTTCCTGTGTACTTTAATTTATTTTTCAGGCTTTTCAAGGTGACTGTGTGGCACTCTATACATTGTAAAAAAAACCCTCTAGAAATGCTAGTCATGTCTCAAGTGAGAATAATTGGCCCTGACAGAGAGGAAAGTAGTAATTGGAATGAGAGTTGTTTAAATAACAGTTTAAATTTTCTTTCCTTACTTTCCTGATTATATGCACTATAAAGCAGGATTTCTTTGCCTTGGGTGTTTCACAGAGTCGTTTCTGTATGCAGCATGTCCACAAGTATAACTCAAGTAATAAGCCTGGCTATAATTTGGACTAGACTTTGAGTTTAGCTCCCTAAAATACAAATACACTATTCAATTGGTATTAACACTCTATCATCAAAATATTCAGTAGGCTGTAGCAGGACAGGCTAATTGCATCCTCTAATTCTTCTAAGTTATCATTATTTCTTCGTTCTGAATGGTTAAATGGAAATTCAGATGCAACATGGAGGAAAAACATGCTTAAAAACTTGAGCTATGAATATACTTCATGTTCTGCTAAACACTCTCCTCACTGTTAGTATCCAAGGGAGGGTGAAGTTACTGTCTTTTAGACTTTCCTCTATATGATTTCTGGTTTTGACTTTTTTTACTTAATATAAGTTTGCTCAAAGCTATGCAGAGCAGGTGTTTTAAAAAGCTTTGGAATATGTCAAAGTTTAGTACAGCACCATGACTGAGATTATTTTCCATCTGTCTCCAGCAGTAGATACAGCCCCCATCTAGTAGAGAGGGTCTGTGTGGTCACATCTGCCCTACTTCAAAATATTTATGGCAAATATAAATCAAGGCAGAGATGGACTTGAGAACCTGGAAGGATCAAGTGGCATCTGCAGTGGAACAAATGAAATCTAAATGTGCCTTAATTTGCAGAATAATATGTGAAGAATATTGTATGAGCTTGGTAATTCCCTACTGTGGCTTTAATGGACACAGCCAGAACACATTAGCCCTGTTAATCTCAGGGATCACTTGTCTTTCCAGCAACCTTTGATGTTTCTCTTCTGACCTTTATCTAAAACATTTAAAGTGTCTTACTTGAGTTGAGTTTTGTTTTCCACTTCTGCTCCTTTTTTCCTTTTTTGTGTGTTTGTTTTCTTTTAACTTCTTTTTTTTTGTTTGTTTCTGGTGTGTTGGTTGTTATATTTTTAAAAAGACAAGAAACTCATAGGTGAAATTTGACTTAATTAATTGATGTGAGTGATAAACTTCCACAGAATTCAGTATCAAAGAATTTAACTCTTCTTAAGCAGTGGCTCTTTTAAATAGTGGATCTGAAGTGTCTGAAATTCAGAATTCAGAATAATTTGAATTCTTAATGCTGCCTGAGCTGTAAAATGGAGATCAACAATTTTAATAGTTTATAATTCATGAGGCCATTTTCTGTTACTTCCATTTGAGTAAAAAAGTCTGAACTCTTGGTTCTGTGTTCATGAAAAAGAAACTGCCTGGAAACTTAATAATACAGAGATAACAAGATGAGACCAGTTTCTTCAGCTCATTTTCTCTGTATATATACTTTTCAAAATGTAGATGATGTGGCATCAACTACAGGTGTTTTCCCCCTGTTTTTTTTAGTGTTTGCAAATACATTCACTATTTTTTTACTGTTGAGCTACATAAAATATTTATATGTGGAAATTGCTAAACTCTGTTTGAATTTAGCAATTATGAAAATATTGACGTTAACAATAGGCAGAATGTGGAGATTTTGTGGAAATTTCTGACTTCAGTAGCAAAATGAAAATTTTGGCCTTTAAAAACTTTTCAGTTTCATTTTAATTTATGTTCAGGTATATTAGGGAAACACCTTACAAGAAGTTTCGTTCAGCTGCCTGTATCTTTTTCTCTCTGGAGAGTCAGGCCTCTTCTGCTGAATGTCCATGAGACACCAATGGCTTTTGGTACTTGGAGAGCTGCACACTCTGTGCCCAGATCCTCATCCAGCGCAAGAAAAGCACAAGAACCACTTTGACTATATTTGCTATGAGCATCAGCCTCTCAAGAACATCATGACACTTTTTATGCAAGAGCTGGCAGTAGTTTTAAGTAAATTTGGAAGCCAAAGAGTAAGTAAATTTGGAACACAAGGACAAAATTGGGGTTGCATCAGACTGATTCCAGCCTGGCTTCAATACGCCTGGCCCTTCAGTATTGCAGATCAAGAGTTCAAGTATAAAATGACACTATGTTTTAAATAGGTAGTTTCAGTGTAAGCAGCAGCTGTAAGTGCAAAAAGCAATGATATTGCCATCGCACCCCTAACAGTCAAAACTGTTTGGAAATCTCATTTGTTTTTCATTAGTTACCGCAACAGTTTGAATAAAATCCTGTTCAATCTCACCAAAGAGTACTTTGGAAATGTTAGTCTGTTATTCTTTAAACAAAGTTCAACAGCTATTAACAGAGTACTTGTTTATGATCTTCTATAAATATTATGTTTCTGTACTTCTTTGAAAATGTGGACTTTTTAATTTCATTTTTATTTTAGTAAAAACTGTAAAATTATGACTCACCAGCTGCAGAGTGCCAAGACAGGATATTTCCCAATATATGAGGAAAACAACATTTTTATGTATTTTTGTTACCAATCATATAAAACCCAGCTTATTTTTATAAATGGCTTCATAGGCCTGCACCATAAAAATTGCATATAATTTTATCCCAGTTTTCAGGGGTTTTGGTGCCCATTACCTAGGAAATGTAAACCCTCGCGTTCCTGAGCAAAGTCGACATTTCAGTGATCAGCAAAACCCACTCATTTTCATGTAGAAGTGGCCACCTTTCTCCTACTCAGCCAAGATCTCACAACTCAGACAGAATGTTGAACTGGACAAAAAAAGGAGCAATGCTGCTATGGAGTTGCAGTGCAACAGCTTAAAAGGAAATTGCAAAATTAGCAAGGGGTGAGTGGTGATATTTTTTCCTAATTCCTGAAGTGCAAAAATGCTTGTGGCAGAGCCACACTGATATCACCACTTACCTGCAAGCCATCTAGAAAGTTATAACTAGAATTAATGAAGGGAGCAAGCTTCCATTACATTATGATGGCTATAAAACCTGCTGCAATAATACCTGAGTGGTTTACCTCCAGAGCACTGAATGGGCCTGACCAAAAGGACTTCTATTGAGCTATTGGTATAATTAACATGGAGACGTTAGTGAGTAGTTTAATCCCCAGATGTATATTTTATAATAGTTTCACCTTCTCCCTTGTGGCTGCTGCTATTAAAAACAGTAGGTTCAAGACTTAAATCCAAATTGTCTGAGTTTTGGCACTGCTTTTACTTGTATCTAAAGCTTTCAGCAGCTTTTCTCAAAACTGAGTTTGGGTTTAGGACATACATTCTAATGGATTTTAGTTTCACATAACACCTTTGTTTTCATCACTACTTGAATTGTTTTATTTTTAAACTCGGGCTAGATCTGTTCCTATTAATTGAGGGAAAAAAAACCAAAACAAGCCTCATGTAAGATTTTGTCTCAAACAAGCAATCAGTTAAAATTTGTAATTGAGTTTATTTTTTTTTCTTTCCAAGTGGTTTCAAGGCATAATATAAAAACCCCAAATCTAACCTGAGTGGAAGGCAAATTAAATAACTAGGAAGTTTTTTCTTAAATGCTGAGAGCCTGAGGAATAAACAGGAAAAGCTCTAAGAGTGGTAAACAAACTCAGAGGAGAGGAGGTTAAGTAACTAAGCAAAGCATGAATGCGGAATTTATGTTGCGGGAAAGAAAGGAGGCTTATTTTAAAGACTGATTGACTTTTTATTATCTGTTGTAGGAAAATCCTTCCATGGGTCTGAAGAGGAGGCATTTAAGGAAAAAGAGCTTTCAAATGCACTCACATGTGCAACAGCAGATACAGAAGAGGAATACATCTTTAGCAGGCAATTAGCAGATGCCAATACATTGCAAAGAGTGACTTGGAAATTTAGCTTGGGTCTTAGCCAAAGGGAGCCAAGCTATGGGAAGGTAGGATGTCTGCTAAAGGCTTAAGTTTTGTAAGAGCCAGTATCTGATCAAAGGGACATAAGGACTAGGAAAATGTCAGGATCTTGGATAGTCTTAGTAAAACAAAGGAGCATGGATTAGACTTGAAGACCCTTGACACCAAGTCACAAAAGTTTATGAAAGGAAAGACTAAGATCAACATTACTTGTGAGCTCTGTCTGTTGTTCCCTGGCTTTGCACCTCCATAAGGAGGTTCTCCCTGGTGGTATCTTGGGTCCCCCAGGCTGAACAAGCCCAGCTCTCAGGTCAAGGGCTCATGCTGCAGCCCCGTCCCATCGTGGTTGTCTTTTCCTGAGCACATCCTGGGGATCCTTTTCTTTTATTAGGGAAGCCATTACTAAATGGCACTGAGCACAACCTGATGAGCACTGACTGAACAGGGATAATCCTTGTGTTCACTGTGACCCAGTTGATAGAATCCTGTATATTTTTGGCATTGCTGCTGTTGTATATCTGCTGCCCTCCAGAACCCTCAGGTCTTTTTCAGCATGACTGCTCCCCAGCCAGTCACACCTCAGCCTGTCCTGGTGCAGGCGTGCCAGTCCCTCTCATGTGCAGGATGTTGTGTTTGTCCTGGTTGAATTTTATGAAGCTCTTGTCCTGAAGCCATTCCCTTAGCCTGGCTGGGTCCCTCTGAGCAGCAGCTCTGCCTTTGAGCATGCTGCCTGCTGATGCCTCCATCTGCTGATATCTGGTGGCACATTCAGCCTCCTCCTACTCATCAGCATTGAAATTTGGCAGGGGGAAAGGATAAGGGAGAGAGCACTGCACACATAGAAAACTGGAACCAGTAACTACTTTTAAGATATTTTAGATAAAATATGTTCAAAAAAGCATCTATATCCTGAAATTGTCTAAAATGATGTTTGATGTGAGAAGCTTCTAAAGCCCCACATTCAGTGGGACTGTGTAGTGTGCTGGATACGAGCTGGCTGCAGGTATCAGGAAACAAACAAAGTTAATTTACTTATGAGACAAAAATAATTCTGTGACATTCTTCCAGCTTGCAGGATACAGTATTCACCTAAATCTTTTAGGTCTGTCATAAACTATCTTTTCAAACAGCAACAGGGTATTGCTGTATTTGGCAGCCCTTCTCCTGAGATGCTGCGTGGTCATTCTCAGCCCAGGTTTGACAGGGTCACAGGCTCTGTGAAGTTCAGAAGTTATAATTTTGCCTTTTTTCTTTTGCAGAGATTAAAATGAAATAAAACAAAAGGCAGGATGTGAAAGGAATGAAGTTTAGATACAAAAGCAAAACAAAATTAAAAGAACTCTTTGCAGCTCATGAGGTGACTCTTTGCAGACTTTCAGTAATTTATGGTTATTCCATAGTCCTTTATAAGATAACTTCAATTTACAATAGGCTGCAATGCTTGACTCTCACTCTGGGTATTCAGACAGCCAGCTCTGGGACTAATCTTGGTGTGACAACAAATTAAATAATTATTTTCTTTCACTGTTCTTTTTCGTCCCCCCTTTTTTCCTGTTGGGTTAAAGCTCAGTGTTGTCTTCTTAATGGTGCTCAAGATTACCTCCTGTGCACATGATGTTACTGGAGTTTTGCTTTTTCTTTTTCCCAGCTTCACTGCATCTATTGCACACTCCTATAATCATTTTTCATAAAAGTGAGTTTCCAAAGTAAAAGTAAGATTTGAACTGGTGGGAGCATGTAAAATCTGTTCACAATTAATTTTCTGAATTCAAAAGCAGATTTTTATTGAGGGAGCTTGAATTTGTTATTTAGAATTTGGGCAACATTTGAAGTCAGTTCAGGTAAAATTCACTGTGCATTGGCAAGGAGATTCATACTTCAGCAACACTTAGAGTCACACAGAATAAAGGATAAAGGGGTTTAATTTCAATGACATGACATTTATATCAGACCAGATTATAGCTGCTATGTCCAACCAGGTGAATGAACTCTGCTATGTGATTCAATACAAAACATGTCACAGAACATGGAAAACAAATGTCTCATGTGATGCAATCAGCTAAAAATAAGACTTCACTGCTGAAATCCGATAGGAAAAGATTGGCACTTAAACACAACACTTATAAATTAAGGACTAAAATTATAAGTGGATCTTGCAGGCAACATACACACTACACTAGGAATTTCCTTATGTATTACTATTCAACTTTCAGGTACCATTCCTGTGAAGACCCTTCATGTAGCTCCCTCTTAGTTTACACAGCCTGAAGTACCTATAAAAAAGGAGCCCTGAGTCCTGCTTTTCTGAAGGAATCTTGCACTTGGAAAATCTTGGAAAGCCAAGAGTTGCTCAGTGTGCATTTTCAGCATGCACTGTATTAACAGTTTTCATTCTTGCCACAGTCCCCAGTTTAACAGACATATTTGAATGGCTCCTCAGTCTGGTGGCTGCTGAAGCATTTTGCTCTCTACACGTTGTATGAGGGAGTTTAAATATGTCTGTTTGGTGAGAGGGTGCCTGAGGCTTTGTTACAAAGCCCAGTATCCCTCCATCTAAACCTCTGTTCTCACTCTAATGCTTTCCCTTGCCCTTGCTTTTATAAATTACTTTTAAATCCCTCTACAAGTTATCTAGCAATAAATGCTGAATGGTCCACATATGGTTGACCTCTTGTTTTTTTGTTTTTCTACTTAATATTTACTGAATACTTGAGGTATGTATGATTTAAGAGATTTTTATTGTATGTGGCATAGTTTAAGGAGTAGTGGTAGATTCCAAGCTGTTAGAGAAGGACGTTCTGTTTGATCAAGAACAACTGCTTGTTCACCAGCTGTGCAACTGTGGTCATCCAGCAACCCTGGTTCAACTCATCTTCCCACAGACAATGAAAAATGGAGAATCAGAAACACAAAGGAGGAACTACAATTTGCTTAGAGAAGATACTAGGTGTTATAAAAAGGTTTCCTTTCCCAAGATGAGGAAAATTTTGTGACCATTCTAGCCTTTGCCCTGCTGCTTTGTGATTAGAGGCACCATCTTGCCATAAATTGAGAAATGGACGGTTTATTTTGTGCAGCTATACTTACCCTTCTAAAGAATGTCTCCCATGTTCAAGGAAGTGACATGTTGCTGGTTCTATCTCAGACTATACAAAAAAAAATTTCCAGTGGAAAATGCATGTTCATGAATGATGGGTGTTACTGTGACTGAGGAACCTCTGCCTCTGATTATTTCTCCAGGTCAGTCAGAGAAGTATTTATTTCTCAGACCTGAGAGCTGCACCCACAATAGAACAAAGGCCTTAGGAGCAAGCCTCTTTCCACTCATTTGAAATGTCAATTTTTAAAAGTGGAATTCCTCCCTGAGGAGAGCTTTAGTCTGTGAGTTAATGCCTATTCTGAGGGGTTTGTTTCTGTTCATCTATGAGCTATGCATACTTTACTCATCATTCTAGCTATACCTGGGTGGTCTGGAGGAAGGTATAAAAAATCTCATATATCCACTTGAATATTGATGTAATATTTAACTTTTAAGTAAAAACTTCAGTTAGGACTCCACAGCTGAAATATCAGCAGATCAGTATTAATTATTTGCACAGCTCTGTTTCTGAAGAGGTGGAGTTATGCTTGGAAATTATTTTTGGCTAAATTCTGCTATGAGTTGACACCTGACCTGTAAATGAAGACCTGACTTCATAGACTTGTAAATTCACCTGTTTTGTTCTTCTCAGTCTTAATTTTGTCAGCAGTTTCTTATTCATTACTAGATACATATGTATGCATATATATATTCAATACTATATACATGCATACATATAGATCTGTACTTTGTATTAAACTTAAAAATAATTCACTATCCCTATTTTCTTGGATGAAAATTCACACAAGCAAGAACAAACTAATAGAAACCAGGGTATGTTTTCATTCTCTGCAATGACATAAATGCTACCCTGTAGATATTCCATGAGGGCTTAACAAAGCATGAACTAGAAGTCCAATTTTTTTCCCAGACAATATTCCAGAGCAAATACTTCCCTTGAAATCAGAGGAAAATAAGAATGACCTATACATAATATTTGAAAATGAACAAAAGAAGAAACTGTAGTTTTTCTTTGCAGTTGAAAGAGAAAACTTTCTCTGTCCTTTCTATTGAAGATTTGAATGGGTTTTCAAGAAAGATGTCTTTTCACTTGACCTCTTTCAACATCACACTTCATCAGAGGACCTCACAGGTCCTATTTTGTTTTAGCAATTAGTCAGAATAAATGATCAGCAAAATGAAATATTAAGACAGTGTTTAAGGCCAGGTTGGATACAGCTTGGAGTAACCTGGTCTAGTAGGAGGTATTCCCACCCATGGCTGGGGCTTGGAACTAGAGGATATTTCAAGTTCTTTCCAACACAAAGCACTCTGTGATTCTATGACTAGAAATAGGAAACGTGGAAGGAATTTTCAATGCTTTAAAATGGGAAGACAAAGCTGTGGGTAGATAAAAAGGAGCATTGGGATTAAAATGACAGCCATAAAGAAGAAGTGAATAAAGCCTACTGCATGTTTGGTGTGGGTAAGACAAAAAGCACACTAAAGTTACAACACAACCGTAAGAGATATATCAAGAAAAACTTGTCACTGGTAAATGAATACTGAAAAATGTTTCTTAGGAGATGAAACAATGCTTATTAACAGTTTTTCTGAAAGGGTAGATAAAATCTGTCAGAAAATGGCACAGCTAGAATAAATACTGCTTCCTGAAATCTCTTTCAGATCTTTTATATGATTTCAGATTATGTAGTTGGCTACGTGACCTCAGCTGATACTTTTGCTTTTATACGAGCCAGTGCTTTGCTAAGTTGAGAGTTACATGCTTGAATCAATCATGTGGATAACCTCCTATGTCTAGCAGAAACTACCAAGTTTTCCTTTTCTGGTTTCAGCTGCTTATCTTAGATTTTAGAAAATATAATTATGGATGCTAATCATTTGTTTTCTGGAAAGCATAATTCTGCTACTGTATCAAAGGTGACTCTGCAACACATTTCTGGTTTTAAAGTACTCATAGGGAACAAAGTGACCATATAACAATCCATCTTAGGGCAAAGTCATGCAAGCTGATTACAGCCCTAAGATCCCTAATAATTTGAATGACATTTACTTTGATTTTCCTAATATTCACAGGAGAGTGTGATTGAGAAGTATTTTGATGACACCAAAAAGAGGAAGAAAAGGAAGATAGGCATTTTCATTTTCTATCATGGATATTTTTTCTTACAAGGAGAGAATCTCATTTATGTAAAAATGCTAGACTGAAATGTTATTTTCATGGGGAAAATTCCAAGGAAGAACTGTCCCTTAAGTAAGAAATACATGTGACTTCATGCATATTATTTCAGAAATATCCTGATGTTTCAAAGTCCACATTTCAAAAATGATAGTAGTCTGAAAAGTATCTCAGTAACAAGAGCATGATGAGGTTCTGTGTTTATTGTATTCTCATGCTTTCTCTATCAAATGTGCTGAGTTTCCCTTGGCAGATAACTGTCAATTTAGCCTCAAACCAGAGAGTTAAACTTGCAGGGCTGATTCAGACACACAGAGTCAAAGGAAGGGACTTTGGCAGGTGTCCAGTCGAACCTTCTGCTCAAAGCAAGATCAGCTCATGCTCAGGCAGACTGCTTGGGGCTGTATCTGATGGGTCTTGAAAACTCCTGAAGGTAGGGTCTACACAGCTTCTCTGAGCAACCCTCTCCACTATCTAGGTGCACTCATGGGGAAATCTTTTTCCTTTCAGAAGGTCTGAAGCTGTCCTCATTCAGTTTACAGCCTCAGCTTGTTCCCCAGCCATCTCCTTGAAACCTCCCTGTGGGCACTGGCAGGGGCTGCTATTGGGGTTCTGTGGTGCTGCCCCTTCTCCATGCTGAAGAGCCCTGTCTCTCCATCCTCTCCTCCTGGAGCAAGTGCCCACCATCACGGCATCTTCTGCCGAAGGTTTCCTAGGCTTATCAACATATGTCTTGCACGAGGAGGCCCAAATGCAGTCCCAGATGCAGTCCCACAAGTGCTGAGTCAAAAGATTTTTGACAGAGTAAACCCAGTAGCGGTTACAAGTAGACAAAATAGGAAGAAAAAACTTTTAGCATTGAAATAAAGCACCTGCCACTGACTAGGTGTAATAATGGTGTGTGTTCAAACAAAATAAGAGTAGAGAACCATCCCACTGCAGGTTCAATTTGCTTTATGATAGGCAGATACGGACTGTTTCTTTCATTTAGCTGGTATGTTTTAATGAGGATCATAATACCTTGTCCCCTGAAGTACTGCCATGTGGAGAAGGTTGGAAGAGGTGTTTGAAGTCAAAACTGATATTACAGTTGTATAACTTACCTAGAAGCTGTGTAGCCATTCCCAAGAATCAATCAGTTAAAGCTCTAGTAAGTGAGTTGCTCAGAAATTAAATAGCGAAAATTTAGCCTATATTTGATCAGACACTTTTATTTTAGAACTTAAATCATAGAAGTTTTGAAAATATATCTATGTGATCAGACACAAAACCTATCATATTTTTCTTTTACTTTTTACTTTTTATTTTAATATGGACCTGTCTCTAGAGCACTGTGGTTCAGAGGAACACCTGAAAGTGGAAAGAATATGCATTATAACTATGGTCTTTTGAGACAAATTCAGTGGTAATGATTCATTTCTAAAGAAACAAGTTATCACTGTGGGGAACAGTAAATACTTGAGAACGCTGAGAAAGAGAGGAGGTTGAAAGCAGAAATTAGTCATTGCTTGTAACCAGTTTGCTTCAGTATACTTACTGTGATTCAGACACATCAAGTGGTTGCTTAATTTAAGAGGGGAAAGATCTCTGCTTTTGAATCCTGACTTAAGAGATTTAGCCCTTGCTGAAAGAAGTGTGAAACAGCTGTATGACAGGACCCGACATGACTGCACTTACCTGTCCTGTTTTCATGTATGAGCACAAAGGGCACAGTTGCCCAGAGTTCCAGTGTGTAGCTGGGAGGCTGAAGCAAAACCAGGAGCTCCTGTAAGGGCAGACTTGTTTTGCTCATGAAGCTTGGACAGGCAGCGAGATGCTTACCTTGCCATAACAAACCATGTTCAGTGTTTGTCTTTGGACAGAAAGGTTATCAGTGCTACTGTGTGTGCACAGAGTTAAAAGCTGTTTTTTTTTAAACACTGCTCCAAATTGTCATTTTAAATATACTCTGTAGGTAATGGCAGCTTCACCAGCAGTCAGTGATCATCACCAGCTAATCCATCTTGTCTACGTGCAAGCCGGCCAGGAAGCAGCACCAGTGACTGAAGCAGTTCTACTCCTTCCTTGCCTGACAGGAAGGGTTTATGGGATGGGAAAACATAAGTAATGATCTTTGCTTTAACCACAGAGTGTGTTCTATTGCTTTGTTCAACCAGATTTTGAAATACCCTAGAGACAGGGCTACAGCCAGAACTCCAAGCCTAGTGGGTGGCTATTCCACTGCCTATTAGAAATTACTACAATTTTAATTTATAGATTTTCAAGACTTTTTGAATTCCCTTCAGATTTCATTAGGCCTGACTGTCCTCTTCTTTCACTGGTCACTCTGGTTGAAGACCAACCCCTTTGTAACATAAATATCTTAACTGTGTACTTAAACACCAATATTTAAACCAGAAAATAATAAATCACCCCAAAATATCTCTAAAAGACTATGAATATGTACATTGCTTATACACCAACTGTTGATATGTCTCACCTTCCTATTCACAGTGTCAGAAAGCCATTTCAGTCAGTACTTCTAGTCTGTGAACAGTAGACATTTCTCTAAAGATGGTCTTTCAAGAAATATTAAGTATTAAAAGGTTAAAAACTAAGAAAACAGTAGCAAAAGAGAGAAAAAAAGTTCTCCCATCAGGCCAATTGATTCTAAGGGCAGGGTCACTGAATGTAGCATTATTTCTCCTGGTCATGTTTCTTTCCTACCAGAGCTCCAAAGTAAGCTGACTGTGTAAGCAGGATTGAAATACACAACCCCCTTGTGACTGGAAGCAGTAAAGCATTCTCCACTTGCGGTTTTCTTCAAATGAGCCTGCATGGAATATGTGTTTGAAAACAGTGAAACTCTTTATTAATCAAGTACTTCACTTGCCATGCCAGCATAAAGTTTCATTTATGTCAAAACTCCCTTAAAAATGGTTTGGAGTGGTGTCTTGTACACAGACCTTCAACAGAAGAAATATTTTTGGAATTGTAAATACAATAATGTAGGCAAATATTTGCACCTTTTGAGAAGCTGCTGCAAGATCTTTGACCATCAGTTAGAATTCCAACATTTTACTTTGGTTTTCTACTGTATGGAAATAAGGAGATGTATAACACTGCATCTAAAACACAGCCAGACAAGTCATCTTAATTATTAGAAGAGGGTTTTGCTATCCGTATTGTGACCAAGTTGCAATAAATAAGACAACACTCTGGATGTCTCCATAACATGTGGTATCTAAAAGGAAATACAGATTTTAGTGTCTGCTCAATGCTAATTTGGGTCTCTAAGTCATTATCTGGATAAGAATTCTATCTGCAACTACATAGATAACTACATAGATAGCTTTAAAAATACTTTTTTTTCCCTTGAAATAGAGGTTCCCTAACACTGCTGAATTAGGAATATCCATTCACAGCACCCCATTTTTCAGAACAAAGACCCATATATATGTAGGTGAATCCCATTTTATGATAATTTTTTTTGTGAATCTGTGGGAGAAGCTGAAGAGGGTCTAAGTAGAGCAGCATGCCTATCCAGCACAAGTACACAGACAAGGTAGAAAAGCCTGGAGAAGAAAAGATTTTCGTAACATCTTTGTAAACAAAGTTGCATTAAAGAGATGCCTGATTTCATTGCCTACTATTTTTTTTTCCTAACTGGAAACAAGCTGAATCACCCTGTACATTTGGCTGAGCACTAGGATGTGAAATGTTATCAGCCCTATTGACAGATAAATCCAGTGGACTGACTAGCCTGGAGTCTGTTCTCAGTGGCATCACCTTCATGCTCAGTGTTTGCAATGGAATGTGGAGTTGCCCTTCCCCATAGGACACCAGGGATTGAAATGCAATTCAGGCAATTTTAAACAACTGCTTTTTATCTAAAACACAGCAGCAGTGGGGCATGTGTGCCCTGCTAAGCCATAAAGGGCTTGAGCTGTGGGGAGCTCAGCTCCTGGAGATGGAAAGATGCAAAAGTGCCGTCAGTTCTCTATGCATGCATAATTTCATGGTATCCTCACCTCGTTCTCTGTAAATATTCCATTGAAGCACCATGGCTTATATCTTCGGTAAATTACTGTTTAGCTGGCATAAGGACAGCAAAGCGTAGCCTTGTATTATATGTATTTACCTGCATGAACTGTTTTCTTTATTCCACTGGCTTAAGGAAGACCAGCCAATGTTCATTCACTCACTAGAAAAGACCCACTGATCCTTTGACAGGTACAGCAGAAGTTATTTTTCATCATGGCATGAATAGTTTGTTTTGTTTTACAAAAAAGCACTTCACACCAAAGCAGAGTCAGGAATTATCATTCTTCCTCTGCTTGTACAGGTGCACTCTCTGAATCAGGCACACAGCCTCCGGTGGGCTCCTAATGGAGTGATGACACTAACACTGCAACAATAGAAGGGGCCTCCAGGGATGCTGGCTCTGGGGGGGCAGTCCAGGTAGGAATGTGCTTTTTAAGAGGGCTACAACTTAAAGCATTCTGTGAAGCTGACAACTCTTTATAGTACCTCTGTAGATTTCTCACTGCACAAATAAACACAAGTACAGTAAGCCATATCAGACTGAGGGATTTAAATCTCAGTAACTTGTGTGGGAAGAGCTTGCAAGAAGTCACTTTTCACCACAGTTCACCACAAGGTGTCTGCTGAGACATCCAGTCCGCAACGCAGATCTTCAGCTTTTGTCCTGTATCACTGATTCTTTTGTTGTTCTCATCTATACATTTTTATAGCTATTTATTTATTGAAA
Source organism: Sialia sialis (assembly GCA_009812075.1). NCBI lineage: Eukaryota > Metazoa > Chordata > Aves > Passeriformes > Turdidae > Sialia > Sialia sialis. Next base: position 27,737,560 of record VRYO01002355.1, read on the forward strand.
AAGGAATCTGGACTCTACACACAAACTGGGTGTGTTTATGTGTGCCTGTGTTTGAACAGGGTCAAGTACAGCCATGTGAAAGAGGGAGTCATGGCAAAACTGTTTATTGCGACGTGTGAATGAAAGAGCTGAAGTATAAATAGTTGTGTGAGTGGCAGGGGCAATGAAGCCTGGTTTCCTGCAGAGTTCATGCTGGAGGCTGAGATCCCGTGCGGATTCACTGGTGTCTAGCAAATGGTGAGGATAACATTGCGCTGTGTGAGTGGGATCAATATGCTCTCTCTTCTATTCAGAAGCTTATTTTAACAAAACTTTCAGGAACTGGAAAGCTTGCAGAAGAGAACCCCTCAGATGTATTTATATGGCTGCTGCATCCAAACGTGTTTAGAAGCAGACCAGCAGCAGCAATACCACATATAACTCATATGTTTAGGAAACCAAAAAAAATTAGTATCACAAAATACGATAGTAATAATGAAAATGAAAGTCCCTGTTAGAGTATCTGAAACGACATTGTTCAATGCTGATATTTGGGGCTCATTTCTTGTTCCCTGTTTCTGTTTGTATTGCTGTAGAGCCAGGCGCCATGGCTGCAGCTCAAGCTGATTGTTGCACTGAAATGCCTCTGAAAGGTCAGTGATTATTCATGTCTTCAGCCCATTCAGCAGCCTGTTTAACAAGGTACATCTAATTCAGTGTAACTGTGTGGCCCATTGACTTCTGTAGAGCCACCAACATGCTTGAATTGCAGACTTGTTTCACTAACGTGCAGAACTGCAGTCTTAAATAAAAAGTACACACTAGAAGTACGTGGACTGTGTCCATTCAAGGTACATGAGCATCTGGAAAAATTTCAGGTTTTTCAGTGAACATAAGGATACATACTCCTAGGATAAAGCTTTCCTCTGGAGATTTTTACCTCTGCAGAGTCCTTTGTGGGTTTGAAAGCATTGAACAAAAGTTATCTATCACAGATTTCTGCTGTGGATTTTGGGCAGGTGGATGGAGGTTGCCATTTACTGTTATGGCCATGTTCAGGTAGTGTTTCCTGGGGCCTGGTTCTTTGGGAGACATTTTGCCTAGTGTCACCTACCAAAAAAACCTAGTTTCAAAATAGTGCAAAAGACATCATCCTTTTCCTCTGCAGCTTCTACATTACATTTCCATCAATAATTCAGGCTAGAGCATATAAATCATACCTTATGACAATTTAGTCTCTTCTGCTTTTAATTGCAGTCTCAACTCATTTAGCAATAAGTACTGTGGGTTGTGTTGTTATGTGTCTTGTGGGACTGAGGCATCTTCCTGAAGAGTAGAGGTAGCAAAAGGTGTCAGTGGGATGTGATGGTCCCCAGTGGGATTTCATCCAAAGTAAATATTTTTATTTCTTGATGGAAAGATACATGGGTAGGAGCTTTTTGTTCCATATGCTTCTATCTAGTTCTTGCATTTTTCTCTCTTTTCTTCATTGTTAATGTCCTAAGTTACTGCAGAGAAGATAATTTTATTGATGTAGATGAATGTCATTAGAGTGATGTGTTGAAAACACGATTTGAGAGGAAGTTGCTCACAGTAGTTTGTAGAAGAATTATTTGAAAGGTTAAAAAAAATGTTTACAACTAATCAGCACAGCTCAGCAGATCACTGAAGTGCTATTTTGTTTGTCTGAGCTGATAGATGTCTGCAGCTAGCTTACACTTCCACAATGGTTAAGTGTTATGATTTGAAACATGCAGCAGATCTTATTGCTGACAGGGTACGGCTGTTAGTGAGACAGTATGAAAGCAGTGTCACAGCAGAGACTGCTTCAGAGCTATCCAGGATTTTGGCCAGTTGTGGCACCATTTTATGGAGCATTCATGAGCTCCTGTCCTGGAATAGCCTGCATTCCCTGAGATCAAATGACCATGCAGGGTCTTCAGTGTGTGCCTGCTCTAAGACACAGAGCATTACCCGTTGCTGCTTGTGCTGCACAGCCACCTTAGTGCAAACGTCCTGGGAACACAAAGCTGTGAGCGGTCACCACAATTACTGCCACTCAGTTCTAAAAGTTAGAGTGCTTCTGCTAGAATGTCAGTGGAATTTAAATGTCATCTCACAAAAGCCCAGAGGTACCTTTTGAAAGAAAGCAGCATGACAACTTTGCTTTTCTGGATCATCCCAAGCTTGGGTCTGTCTAAAATTAACAAGGCTTGTTTTTTTATGTGACTTCTCTCTTGACAGCCCAGATGAGGTATCCCATGAAATGATATCAGTATTTTTGTATTCCTTGTATATTCCACATATCAACTTAAAGTCAGTCATGTGAATCATTTGATTTCTTTGTTTTAATTGCATTTTGTAAATAGTCATAACTGAAACTTCAGTGATGCTCTTTATACTGATTAAGAAGTGCAGTGGTCAATCAAGCAAGGCAAAAAAAAGCACCATCATGAAGTCCCACATGCCTGTCCTCACTATGGCAGATCAGCAAATTGCTGGGCCACACTCAGGTGAGGGTGCTCAGGCAGTGTGCTAGCAGCTGTGTCACTCCCTGGAGCTTCAAAAACTAATTTCATTTTGAGGGCTCATAGTTACAGTGGGTCTACAGAAACATTTTTGAGGAGAACAACTCTTTTCTCCAAAAAACATATTTGACACTCTGCCTGTGTTTTACAGGGACAGATAGACAATGTTAGAGATATGCTTATATTCCCAATAGCCATAAATCCCTGAGAAGAATATTTTGATAAAATGGTAAAACTGCAGATTTTATGGAATATTCATATTAATTATATATTTAATATACATACACGTACACACAGAGAAAGAGATTAATATGATGTTCATTGACAGTTAACACTAATAAACAAAGAATAGAATACACATAAAGTAGACCTCTTGATCATCTGAACATTCTTGCAAATATATGTTAACTTTAGGTATGTTTTAGAAGACTCTGCTGGAGCAAAGTTCCTTCTGCACAAGTCCAAGTCTATCTTTAGGAGAAGAGTTGAAGGATTTCCTGCAGCTGAAAAGATCCCAAATTTTTACAATGCAAGTTTGAGGGCATATGTGTGAGTTATTCACAGGTGTCTGAGTGATTTTGGATCATATATTCACTGAAGGTCACTGGGAATTTTGCTCCTAAAATGTTTTTTTTCACTTTTAAAAATTTTATGATAAATCAAACTTTATATTTAAAATTTAGGTGTAGTGTATACTTTGTAAAACTGAGATTATGGTGTCACACTTGTTTTCTCTTGATCATACTTACTGAATATCTTCAAAGACGTCTTTTTAAATTGCTGGTCCTAGAGGTTTGTGCCGAAATCTGAAAATCAGCAAGTTTTCTTTGCCTCAGTCACTACTGAAAAAGTGTGTGTGTCATAAGGTAATGGTTTTGATGATGGTAAACTATAGTCAGTTCAAGACAACATCCATATGGAATGACTTCCATATCTCTCATCTGTAAGCTAGAGCAATGGAGAGATATGCCAGAGTTCAGCAGAATTGTTGAAGTACAATTTATAAATCCAAAATTTTAAACCAGGGAAAAGTGTCCTTTTCACACAGGAGTATAATCAGCCACATGACATTATAGTGGTCAAGAGCATAAGGGAACACAAAAAGTGGTTAGAGCATTATGGAAGAGGGGATTATTTGTTACTGGTGTAACAAATTGGTGCCCAGTAAGATCCAGAGATACTGTTTGTTGGAAGCTAGGAAAAGAAATGGTGGAGAGGACTCACTTACACAAATAAGCCCTTAATATTTCTCTCACTCTATGAATTATCCAAATGCAGAGATTAGATGCAGTATGGTAGCCCTTAAGTGAATATTTATTGTTCCATAGATATTAAAGTACAATAGAAGTAGAGAAATGCAAACATTCTGATTCATAAATACTGAGAAAGGTAAAGGTTGTTTAGGATTCTGGTATTATCAGTTTCTTTGAGAGCAGAGAGTTCACACGTCTCCTTCAGGAGCTCCTAGTCCATGGGAACAGAAAGAATTAACCTGACATTTCTGTGAAATGTGTGTTTCTGAGGTTCACTGTAGTATGACTGCATTGTCCCAAGCTCAACATGACTCAGAGGAAATTCAGTCTCTCAAGCTGTGTTTGTTAGTCGAATTGTCCTTCAGCTGACAGCTCCAAAGCCTCCATAATAATGAGAGTTTCCTGAAGCTATGGACTTTTTTTTTTTAAATTTTTTCAGCCAGTCCTCCCAGCAGCTGTGTTTCTTGACCAGCTGCCATGTTGTGGGATAGGCATGTTTTTGTAACTTTAATGGTGTTTCAATTATCACTGCAACATTTTGGGTGCAAGGAAAAAGAGGTGTAAGATTTCCAATGCATTACATAAGCTTAGGAGTCACACTCAGGATTTGGGACACAGTAGTCACCTCTCTAATCCTGTTTGTCACTTCTGAAACAAATTGCCTGAAACAAATTTCATGTAGTGACTGAAATTAGGAGGAAACTTAGTCTTTCAACCCTACTGAAATGAAGAATCTTGAAGTTGGAAGTTTTCAGGTGGAGGATGCTGTCACTTTCAATGCTTCATAGAAGAGCTGGAACAGTTTCTCCATTCCAACAGCTTGTCCTCTTTGTAGATGTATGGGAAGTTCATTCTTGAATCCCTAGGATCATATTATGCCATCCTTGAGTTCCTTAATGGGTGTGCATTAAATTCATTAAGGTAATCTGTTCAGTACATTTGAGACAAATCTTCTGGGAACTATTGCACATCACACTTATACAGACAATGTTTAAAGAATATGTGCTTGAGACATGTCCATTTCAAGTGAAGTACAGCCATCATAGAGCATTACAACTCATTTTGGATGGGGTGTGTCTTTCACCCCCATGAATACAACTTCATTAATACACCATCTGCCACACAAACTGACCTAACTTGAATGTGAGCTCTCTAACTTGAAGTGAATCAATACTATCTTGTTTTGTTATGAAAGGAAGGTCTCTTTTGTAGTCATTTGTGCAATTGCTGATTTTTTCAGCTATTCCTATGTATAAACTATACTTTAGTACCTATGTAATCTACACTACAGTGGTTTTCATTGAGAAGATGGAAATAACACGAGATGTTAGCTTTTCTCCTTGGTTTGAGAAATTAAGGCAGGTCTTGTTTTTTTTTTTCCACTAGACTCTATAATTGATTTATGTATTCCTATTTCTTTATATCCAGGCACACAGTTTATGAATGGATATACAGAAGGTAGGTGCACTCTGCATGTTTCTCCTTCCAGGCAAAAGATTTCCTTCCGACCTCTCAGACATACCCAAACAGAGTTTAAATGTTGCCTGTGGAGTACATCTGCATGGAACTTTAGGTGCGTAATCTGCCTGGCATTCGGTCACCTTAAGTTTTAAAACCCTTGGCTCTTAATATTTTGGCTCAGAAGGAGGGGTTTTGATCCCTACACATTTTATAACAAGACTTCAAATACAGTCTAGGGAAAATTAAAATGCTACCCATATATGGAAGAAAGTTGTCAGTCTCAAAGCATGTTCTGGATGGTTGCTTTGCAATGTTCAGGGAAGAGAGCTGGGCGTAGCTCATTTTATAGCTAAAATGAAAAATGTGGGGTTTTTCTAATATGAACAACCTACTGAAAACATAGCCAAATGTTCCTTTTGATAATATTGCTTTTCAGTTTATTTCCAGCTGTCTAACACTAGACAATTAGACAATGATGGCTGTCTTGCAGGAAAATAAGTGAATGCTCCAAACTTCAGTAGGAAAGAGGTAGCAGAATTTAATGCTGTGCATATATCTCAAATATACCAAGTCAGAAAACACTTCCCTCCCTCCTCACTTTTGAATATTTTCATGTAGAAAGAACGTATTTTCTGTTGTTTAACTCAATTTGCAACAATAATTAAAATGTGATCTCTTCTTCTTATGCAGGTATGGACTTAATGGAGACCAAACCATAAGTGACTTGATGGACTGTCTGGGTCAACTTGTCATAGAAAGGTCCTTTTGAATTAGAGTGTTAACACAAACATTTCGAAACGTTAACCTGAATTATGTGTAGGAAGGACCAACCTAGCTGAATGTTTGAACATATCTAAACTCATCAGGTTCTGATAATGCATATTGTGTCATACTACCTATGTCAACAGCAAGAGTCACTTCCCCCCATCCCTATTATTGCTGTTAGGTGGTTTATCAGATTTTACTTGTGCATCAAGTAATACTTTGTTGACTTACTTATTTTCCAAGAATAAGCAAAATTCATCCTGTGGTCAACAGTTCCCAGCTGTATAGATGTTGTTAGATGACTTCATTCACAGAAATTGTTGAATATAATTAGATTTCATGCTACAAAAAGTACAGTCTCTATAGCTAAGCTTGACATCAGAAACAATCTTTACCAAATTTGCACTTAAAATTTTGCTTTCTTTTTAACAGAGGTGTTAATACACCCGACCAGTACAAGCAATAAATGACACTGATTAGAAGAAAAGATTAGCAACAGTATGGTTTTGTTGTGGAACAAATTGAAGTTTTTATCCTTTAGCAGTTTAAATAGCACACACTAGAGTACTGCTTTTCAATCTGTTGATTTTAGTGTTTGTACTGTGCCCATCAGAACAGTGTAAAAAGTGTCTCCAGGGTACATAAGTGCCTAAAAGCATTTAAGATCACAACTCAGGAAATGAAAGACCAAACTCCCCCACTGTGATGGAGCCACTTATTTTGGTATGATTTTCTGCAGAAACTACCTGCAATGTGCATAATAAGCCTATGAAAATCAAGGTATTGACACTTCTCAAGTATGCTGCAGAAGAGATTTATTTTGTCCTTTTTAAAAGGACCAGTGTGGTCTCTGAGTGTCCCTTGGACCTGCCTGATTGCAACAAGGCAGGGGCTCACACAGGGTAGTAGAGGAGGCACCATCCAGAAGGCAATTTTGATCAATGCGGTGAATTCCTGTGCTAACATTTACCTTTTCACTCTGTCTCTTCTAGAAGACTGCCTAATCCTGCATATTCTTAAAACTGAAGTATTTATCATAGAAATCAGGAGTAATATTTTCAAGGTGAGAAGCAATGGAAATTTAATGTGCTTGTTGCATTGAATGTGTATTCAGCAAATAAAAAAGATGAGCTAGTCATCATATAAAAAAAAATAAAAATTTCTCCTCCTTCTTTAATTACAACCCATAATTAACAGCTTCTATCATCTAGCATTAGTTACTGAGTGATCAACACTTACTACTGTCTGTTATAATATTTACTTAGTGATGGTAAACATCAAGTTTCATAAATTTTATTCAATTGCATCTGGCACAAAATACTGCAATAAACAAAATCTGGGCTTTCATAAGTTGTGGATGTTATATCCAAAAGTTCTCATTATACCTGCCAGTAGCTTGGCATAACATAACTAGGACAGCTTTGTTGTAGGATTAGGGAAGCTCAGAAATAGTTTGTGGAAGGATGATTTAGAGCTACTGTCTGAGTGAGATCAGAAAATATATTAATTCCTCACAGAGTGTGGGGGGTGGGAGGGGAGGGGAAAAATAACTACAAATTTTTATTTTTAAGATTTAAAAAAAATGTAAGGATTAACCACCCATCAAAAAACCACAAGTCCTTTGAAATTATCCACCCTTGTTTTATGTTTACTTGTTCTTTTTGTCATGATTTGAGCAATTAAATGCATGTGCACATGTTGTTTTAAGAACACTAGCTTGTTTTTTAAAACTACTTCTCATTATGAAAAACCTCAAATAATTTTCAAACCACTCTTCAAAATGTCCAAAGTATTACCACATACTTGACTCTTAGCACTTGCTCTTAAAAAATATTTATATAGACACCACAATACAATCTCCTGACTGCATTTCATGTTTCATGTGCAGAAACTCTTTTGTTAACATTTTCAACTTTTTGGGGATACCTGATTTTATTGCTTTTGTTTGGACATTCTATTTCTGACCATGCTGTTAGAGTTTAGCCAATTCATCTCACTATGCTGGGCACTCAAACAGGAGGTGCTTGCAGTACACAAGCAACAGGAGGATACAGGCATGGGTTTATTTAAAAATGCAGACACATCATATCAGGAAGTCACGCACTCCAAAGTGCTTAATGACTGTGTACACTGGAACATCACAGGATGATTTATCATTGCAGTATGATTCAGTGAATTACTTAATGACTTAGAGACAAGGGCTGTAGTCCTGAATCAAAAAACTGTAATTTAATAATGGAAATTTTCTCAGTCTGGGGTCACAGCACCTTTACCTCTGAAAATGAAAAAGAGAAGTATTTCATAGGTTTCAACGTTTATATTCAGAAGAGAGTGGAAACTGAAACAATATTCCTTTTGTAAACTTTCAGCAAGAAAAACGAATCAGATAACAAAAGGTGTCCAGTCATTAACTAGAGGGAAAGGACAGATTCATCCACTTAGGACAGTAAGCTCAATTCATTTCACTCTAATTGAACTGTGTTAATAAATCTGCTTTGAGAAAATTAATTTTTAAGTCCAAATTGTTCTCTTGTAAAAAGCAGTGAACAAATTATTAAAAGGTAGAGCATAAGGTTTCACATATTCCCTCTAAAAGAACAAATAATAGTAATAAAGATAAAAATGCAATAAAATTCCCCCAAGTAGTCTCGTTAACAGAGCAACATTTCCCTCTAGTGGCCACCCACAAGCAGTCGAGTTTTCCCAAGTTTCCATGGCAGAATTCCGATGTGCAGCCAGCTTTCCCAGCCCTGCTCGACTGCCCAGGACACCTCTGGGGGCTGGGGGGGACAGGGATGGCTGGAGGGACAGGAGCAGGACTGCACAGGAACAGAAGCTCCTCCTACCATAACTGCTGCATGTATCCACTCTATTTTCATAGTGTATGTATACAGTAATTTCACGATTATAAGCCGCACCTGAATATAAGCCGCACTACTGGGGTAGGCTGGATTCTTCAATGAAAAAGGTGCGGCTTATAATCGTGAAATTACTGTATATGCATATGTGTGTGTATATATATATATGTATATATATATGTATATATATATGTGTATGTATATGTATATCTCCATAATCAAAGTCATACTTATTCAATTGTTGTTCAAGCTATTGAAGAGAAAATATTCTGCTTTGAAACAGTTTTGAACGGACTAGAAGGTGCAGAGAAGGACATAATCATGTTGTAAGGAGCAGCAGGAGCACGAGGAAGCCGAAAACCAAGACAGGCACCTGGAAGTCACAAGGTCACGCAATGAAGCCATCTCAGCCCAGCACAGCCATGGTGGAAATAGCAGCAAGTTCTAATTGTGATGAGCCCATATGGAACGTTTTAGAGGTGTTAAGTTCCTAATTAGAGATACTTGGGCCTCAGCATGCTGTGTTGCACAGATGTGCTGCTGCTCAGAGCAAAATTGGAGCTAGGTAATGTGGGCGGTCATGATAAAAAGTGGAATTGATTGAAAACATTTACAAATACCAGACAGCCAGGTCAAGGAGGGGCTGTGTCAAAATGGGGAGGTTTCTTGTGTCCTTTTGACTCACTTCTCTCCAGTTCTCCATTTCATTTAGAAAACTCTTGCACTTCTGAAACTTTAGCCCTATGCACTGTGTTCAGAATGCTGAGTTTTATTCAGTTCAATTTTAGGCTGAGAAGATTTTAAGGGAAAATAAGATGTGCTAACTTCTTTTTGTTCATGAAGGGATAGGAAATGGTTGGAGAGAGGGCGAAAAAATGTTCATGTTAGCAAAGACACAAATAAATGTTCATACATTCCTGTTCTGATGGGGAAAGGAAGAGCAGGGGAGAGATTAAAAGAGTAGAGGAACAGAGAGGAGGAGGAGGAGGAAGGAGATGAATGGAGCCCTAGATGATGATAGAAAAAGGAGAGAAATGTCTCAAGCTTGGATATCTTCAACTTTGTAATGAATCTACAATATTTGGCAAATGTGCTATGCCAGAGTTTTAGTGAAGCTTTTCAGACCTTCCAAAACCAATACGCAGACACACTCCAGCTAATAAAATACATTCAGCAGTAGTGAGCAAAGGCTGAGTGACTGTAACATGGCATGAGGAAAGAAGAAATTGCAAATACATTTTATCAGACATAATTCTACAAATATTTTTTCTGGCTTTTGGCTATTTATGAATTAAGAGTTAGACACGAGTGAACAAGTTAGACTAAAATCTGTCCCCTTGTTGTAGACCTTGGCACTGGAAATAATATGTCTGGTCATTAGGAGAAATTAAGCAATATCTAATTAAACTGAATCATCCAACATTGCTTGAAAAATTGAAAATTAAACATGATGAATTTTTTCCTAAATATCTACCGTTCTCAGATAGAGAAATCCAAGACACAAAAGCTGGTTCTAGATACTGAAGGAAGTTGGTTTAACCAGCTCTGGAGAGAAGCCAGGTGGGGTGTCTGTGAAGTTCACCAGTGAATCTACTAATCACTGGGTTTTGGGTGCATTTTGTGTATACAATCGGTCATGGGAGAGAGCAGATAAATACATGATTTTCTTTCTCAGCAGCACATGCTGCATTGCCTAGTCTGAGGATCCTAAACTGTGTTTTTTCCATCTATTCCTCTTACTCAAATATAAGATGCCATAAATCTGTCATCTTCCATGCCGTCCAAACTTGTAGCACTTAGAGCTGCATGTGCTTTTCCATATTTTTGAATAGCATTATGATGGAACTGAGGTTATGAGATTAACTCCTCATCAGCTGACCAGCACCAGAGTATGCCTGGTCTGCTCTCTCTAAGAACTGGGAAATCTGCTGTAGTTTTGAAGGGTTAATCATGGTAGTCTACAGTCCATAAAGCAAAGATATAGCCTTCAGACAGTATTTGGTCTGAACTCCTCTCCTCTCCTCTCCTCTCCTCTCCTCTCCTCTCCTCTCCTCTCCTCTCCTCTCCTCTCCTCTCCTCTCCTCTCCTCTCCTCTCCTCTCCTCTCCTCTCCTCTCCTCTCCTCTCCTCCTTTTAAAGACCTATGAGTTATTAAATGGAGTCCACAGTTTGTCCTCAAAATTCAAGCTTGTTTAACAAATATTTGGTATGTTGAAGATTTCCAGAACCGAGCATTTATTTTGTTTGCAAATAATTAGAATTATGCTGATTGGTTACTCTAAGATGACTATTTTGAGTGTATATCATATAAATGTGAATTTTTACATCCCTGCAAAGATAATGGCTTTAAGCAGATTATATGCTTATTGTTTACAAGAGTTTTGAAATTCAGAAAAACCCTGGAACCTTTCCATATTTTTCTTTCCCTCGATAATCCATTTATTTTTTTCAGATTTACCATGTTGATTCCTGCCATGTAAGTAAGTTGCTCTTCAAGAGCTTTGTTCCCTTTAGATCTGCAAGACAAAGGTGACACCATGTATATGTACTGCTGGAAAAACACAGTGAAAGAATGCAGAAATGTGTGACCATCTGGCTGCTTGTCCACTTGAGCACAGGCTATAGGGGTCACTGAGACCCCTCAGAGTGCTATTGATACTGGACCCTGACAGGAAACACTTCAGCTGGTCCCCACAGGACAGAGGTGAATACACTCAGAGGTGTGTTACATCTTCAAACGCTGGAGCTGGTGACAAACCAAAGGAAACTTCTAGCTGCTTCCAAATGCTCTTCCTCCTGGTTACAGGCTAAATGGTTCCTGTCCCCTCCTGATAATCTGTGGCTTGGGGAAATAAGTATCTGTCAGAGGCTTTCTTGCCTCACTAACATCCCCTGTATGAAGGATAAGTTAAAGTACAAAAGGAGAATAAATTTTTAGAAATATCGAGTTCATGATGAAGGGCAAAACAGTTACCCTGAGGGCTGAGAAAAAGGGTTTGCAACTCCACAACTCTTTGAACTTTAATTCCTTAGATTCGAGTGGTAGGGAAGCAATTACAGAAATAAGAGAATGGGAGATGCTGCCCATAAAAATGCAAAGGTTTCCCAAAGGTTTTCCCAGTTTTACATTTCCATAACTGTGAACTCAGATAGACCTCTCACAGGAGATCAATTACCCACACACTGCCAATAAATGCCCTGAGGTATTGGTTCCCAGACTGCCACATACAATCTGTAAGCAATGCACATATCATAAAACCACAAATAAAATACTCCACACACATAACAATTTAAAGAGAGAAAGGTGTCAAGGCAAAAGACTGCTGCTGAGTAGTTGGTTTGGTTTTGATTTTAATGTTGGTCCTTCCAAAAGGCAAAGTCCTGATGAACCCCATTGCTCCTTATGAACATCTTCTGTCCCTGCCTGCCTCAAAATCCCTTCTTTCCTTTTTTCTCTTTTCTGATTCTACACTATTTTCATATATTTTTCTTAAAAATACCTATGATCTATATAGGTGTATAAAAATGTATGTATATGCCTCTACTTTTGAAGGAAAAAGTGAAAAATTAAAAAAACCTTTAAGTTCTTGAAGCAAAGGTATTTCATAAATATAATTCTTATTGTTTTAACTAGATCACCTTGTCTAGGTGTGGTGCTTAGGGGCATGGTTTAGTGGTGGAGTTGGCAGTGTCACATTAATTGTTAGATCCGATGACTTTGAAGATCTTTTCCAGCCTTAATGGTTCAATGAATATAGATTGGGATCAACAAAGAAGGAAAAATGTTGGATCAAATCCTCTCAAATGTGATGGGATTCTGAAGTTGCTTCTTGCCTCCTTAGCTGAAACCCAAAACTTTTCCACCAGTGAACAAAACAGAAAATCTGTCACGAAACAGTGCTGCCACAGAGCAGGGCCCTGGCTTAGATTAGTTTTGAAGAAAATGGAGTTCTAAGGGCTGCTGAGTTGGTGCAGTGGGCTAAGACTGGACTGAGACCAGTGGTGCTCCACAGAGGACTGGAAGAACTGGAGAAACTCAGTCACCTCCTGCCTGTGAAGTGGTCTGGGAGCTCCTTTAAAGGTGATTTGTGCCTTGTGGCACTCAGCTGCCTGACGATTTTAACCTGTATCAGATTAGAGCAGGCAGCTTGAACAATTTTGATCTCAAAAAGAGAGAAAACAAGGCAGCAAAGAATATGACTCCAAAATGAATAGACTAAAATAATCCTTATTTTTCATGATACAGTAGTTAGCCACAGAAAAAGTGGGCAGCAAAAAGAAGCCTGGATAAATTAAAATGACTGACACAAAAGTACACTGCAGCTACATTGGAAAGTAGCTTGGAATAACAGTATAAGAACTAGAAAAGGAAAAATATAGACTGCATAGTAGAAGAAACATTCTTCTTTCTAAGATATTTAGCTGCCAAAGTTGTCTACATAAAATGAAGAAAACATTGCAAATTCTGTAGATATTTTTAAAATGTTAGGCGGAAAAGTACATGGGCAAGGAGTTAGGGTAAATTTCAAGATATTTTTTCACTGAATACAAAGAAGCATCTGCTCTTTGAATTTAGTTTTGAATGAAAATTGATGTCAACCAGGTATTTTGAGACCTTTGTACAATTCTTACATTTAAGTCATTGAGGCCTCATTAATGAGAAAGGATAAAAAAGGGTGTTTTTTTTCTTCTGTTCCAAATGTTAATGCCATTTTCAAAAGCATTATCTCTTAAGCTCATCTAAATGCTCTAAACAATTTTCTGCTGTAAATTTTTGTATGGCCTCAGATTTAAAATAAAATTCTAATACTGTTATTGCAGGAACAATAACATCATAAACAAACATATTGCAAATTTTATCCTGACCTATATCTCTAAGGCATGCAAAACTTTAGTTCTGCAAAAAGACATGCAAAACTTTACTACTGCATACAAAATATATAGGTGCAGTTATGGGTGCAATTTTAAAAAATTTATTGTCCATGTCAATGCACAGTTATTAGAGTAAATCACATAGTGCTCAGTCTTACCAAATGGCTTGAGCCTCTCTCCCTGGCCATTCAGCATAAAACCTGGTATTTGGAAGTAAATATGCATAATAAACTAGAATAAAAGTTGAACACATGTATTAGAGTTATCTTGTTTGACTCAAAAAAAAAAAAAATGAAATGAAAAGGAGCAGTGTAAAAGAACAGTGTTGTTATATCCTGCTCAGGTTGCTGCACGTCACTAAGAATACCACAGACAGCTTAGTGTTTGTTGAGACAAACTTGTCTGGCAAAGGTGATCTTATATTCCAATCTCCCCTTGTTAAAAAGACATAAAAAGAAGATTAGCATACAGCCAGCAGGGCTCGTGCAGTGGATTCTCTTGGCTCATCTTGAAGTGCTCCAGTGAGGTCTGGCTTGTTTTTTGCTGTTCAGGATCATTTCTTTTGCCACTCATGGAAGTCTCAATGATTTAAAAATAATAATAGCACAAATAGAACACATGACCTCTAACCCATTCCTCTTTGATTAAGTCTCATTTTATAACAAAACTATGACTAATGTCTCTTCCTTTGCCTTCAATAAACTATCATATAATCTGTCTATTATTCTTAATATCCTCTTGCCCCAATAAGACATTTGTGTTTTGTTTGGATTCCCCTGAATGGGGTGAATATTATATCTATAACCTACTGGAAAGCATTTCTTCTTAGACATATTGGCAGGACTAATTTTGTTTTTACAGGTGTTTGTACTTGGAAAGGGGTTAGCCACAGTCTTGAAGGCTCTACCGCACTGGTACATCACAGGAGCACAGTGTGCTGTGGGTCCTTGAGCTGTTAACGGGAGGCAGGGAGGGAGGGTTAAATTAATCATTTATGCTTTATTTATACTTTCTCTCACTGGTGCAGTCGGACAAGCGGATGCCAGTTTTCCTCAGTTAAGGACTGTCTGTATGACATGATGTTTGATATCTGGCAAAGCATAATTTATGTGATTTACATTGTAAATCAAAAAAGAAAGGGATACATAGGAATTGCTGCAGTGCTGCAGTTTTGTCTGTCAGCTGGACAAGCTAAATAAATCCCGTTAACTTGTCTTGAGAAATTTTGCTTTGATTCAAGTAGATGTATCATCTTAATACTGTTTCTTTCTTATCTTTGCTAAGATTTCTTTTTTCATTTTACTATGAAAATCTGGTCATGACTCAATTTAGTAGATTTCTTGTGAGATGATCTGAGTGAGATTTTTCTGGAGTGACTGATGCTAAACTTGATTCAAGCTAAAAAGAAATAATAGACAAAAATTATCTTTTCTTTTCCCCACTCCCTCCTTTTGTTTTGAGGATTTAAATATGCAATTCCAAATTGAAATAATCGTATTTTAAAGAATATGTAAATATTCAAGAGAAAAAGTCCCATGAAAGTCTAAAAACACATTCCGTCAAAAAATTACATTCCATCTAAAGAAATAGGCTTAATGATCTGCTGAATGGGATTTAAACATGTTTCAGTGCCTGCAGTGTGGTCCTAGGCTCTTTCCTCCTGAAAACTCTGTACTCAAGTTAACTGAGCACCAAATTTGTCATGTACAAGGGATTCATTAAATCCTCCTAGATGAACAAGCTATCACTCAAACTTTACTGCAACTGCACAGAAAATGGTTTTTAGAAATAGGAGAGCAGAAAGAAGCTGAAGAATCAATAGGCTCAGCCACAACATTGAGTTCACAAAGAAGTTTTTGCATAGCTCCTGTTAGTATTTTTCTCACTAGAGTCTCTTTAACAGGGAATTTCCAATGACTTGTTTTGTCTTTTAGTGACAATCAGCCATGGGCAGGTCCAGGCAGGGTGACTCTGGCCATGGAAGATGACAATCCTGTGCCAGAGGTGCCCTTCTTGATGTCAGTGCAAAGCACAAACCACAGCCCTGCAGTGGAACGGCACTGCTAAACCAGGGATATCAATGCCAGCAGTACTAAGCATCACTCCCAAAACAGATCCACAAGGGAATATGGATCCTATTTTTGCTTGGTAGTGCTTTGAACAAGGTAGAAAGGACATGGTTTATTAGTAAAATCATTGCTGTGGCAGAAATATAGTTTTTTTATCGTAACTTAAATTCTTAATTATTTTTCTTTGTTTTGGGGTGACTGATGCTTTCCTTTGCTACATCTATTGCCTACCTCAACAATCTGACAAGTCATTAGTTTTGCATATCAATTCCCTTATTCTTTGGCATGATACTAGAGTTGAAAAACTTCATTTCTGCCTAGTGATTGCATATTAGACCACAAACCCACTGTATTTGCATTTATGACTATAGTTTAAGCTAGAACTGGTTTGTTGCATGAGCTCAGGAGCCAGTAAATGCTGAAGTAGTTGTACATATATTAGTGTGACTTACTTGCACAAATGTTATGAGACCATAAAGGGCATTTGAAGAAATACAATTCCACCACACACTACCAAATATATATGTTCTATATGACATTGCTAAGAAAAATAAATGAATGATGCTCACAGATTTAAGCTTGCCAGCAAGAACATTTTCTTACAGATGCTGAATCAAAATTATGGAATAGTATTTCAAGTTAAATAGTATTTAAAGGTAAATAATATACCAGGTTTTCAGACTTTAAAGTGAATATAGATGAGGAACGAAAAACGTCTTCTAATGTTTCCTTTAACTTTGGCTTGGTCAGCAAAGTTTTATTTTAGGCCATTAAACACAATGATCTGATAAGTATTACTCAAAAACATGCTGAATTTGAGGCACACAGGTTTGAACAAAATAATTTGTATTTATAATTACATTTATTATACTCTTTCCTTATTTCTCTGTTCCTAGCCATGTATAGAAGCAGCCTACTGCAAAGTGTGTTTCCAAGTGGCTGCATCCATGCTCTTATACTCAAAACGACATTTTTTCTAGATGAGAAAACCAATTCTTAATGTTTAATTTCCTTCCAACATACATAAGTCAAACCTCTCTCAAAATGTCCAAATTTATAGCAACTACAGTTAAAATATTTCTACATAACTCCCTGCCTGCAGGTTTCTACTGCTGATATAAAGCAGCTAAAGGATAAGGCTACTTAGTGTTTTATTAAAGAAATTATGCAGGGAACAAGAAATCTCTGTCCTGTTTAAAGTTGTTTCATCCTCATACTTGGTGAGTTTTTTTTGTTAATCTGAAATGCAACCTCAGGATTTCCCTGGTTTTGATGAAATTGGTGCAACTGTTGTGTGTATCTCCACTATAATCAGCTTGCTTGTACCCTACAAGAGCCATAGATATTTTAAAAGCAAACAAACAAGGGGATCAGGAACCCAAAACTCCAGTAACATCTGCAACACACATGCAGCCTTATTTTTATACATCTCTTTTGATCCTACTTCCTGGATGCTCATCTGCAACACCATTCCCATTCCTCTGCTGTCACTGGGTGGTCAAACACAGATCCTGAACGGGTTAATACTTTGGCATCTAACCCACACTTGTAAAGTATTCATGTCAGATTTTGTCCTGCAGTACAAATCATCAGCCTTGTGTTCTTGAACATTTGGGTTTGGTTTTTATCCTGTATAATGTAATAAATAACAAAGAAACATTCAGGTAAGGATGGTGTCTGGTTCCTAAAACCGATATCTTCAATATGATTGTTCAAGAAGCTTTGACTCTGCTCTGCTGTGTGTCAGTCCCTCCTAGAAAATATGGAGGGATCTCCTGGAGGAGCAGTCTGTGATCATGGGTTAATATACCACAGGGTAACTGTGAGCTGCCATTTCCTGACTTCAAAGTAGTGCTTGCTTCTTCTAACTAAAATTTTTGCACCTTCTAAGATGTTTCAGGTTGGTGGATAATTTTTGCGTGTTTTCTGGTATTTTTTTTTCATTTAATTTCCTAGGTTTGTGGTGTTTGAGACTTTTTCAAAGGAAACACAGAGATACAATTATGACATGACCTTCAGCTACAACATAGATTTTTGCCATTTGCACTACAAAACATATTAGCACATCAGTTTGCAATACATGGTCATTATGCTTAGAGTGAAAATCATGTGTTAGGTGTTTGCGCAGTTTGAGAGCGGTTGAAAATAGGATAGTTATGCTTTTTTTTCTCTCCTGAAAATTCAAAATAAAAGGAGGAAAACTGAAATTTTTGTAAAAATTCTTACACTGCACACAGGATTAGAATGAATTTTGTCTGATAAAGAAAAGACAAATTTTATGTAAGTTTAATTTCTAAGTTTAATTTTTGGCAAATAGCAAGAAAGAAAGATGATGACACCTCTTGAGAAAAATTGGCAAATATCTTACAATGGTAAGTAACAAGCAAGTTAAAAGGTAAGGTCTTTATAATAATCAGTGATATGAATCATGCTCTTGAAACCTACTGTGAAATTCTACATGTTGAAATGATGCACAGGGAAACTCCTGCACCCAAACAGCAAGAAATGAGAGGGGACTACAAAAACAAGATAGGTAAAATATCCTAATAAAAAGCTTTAAAAATAGTTGTGTTTTCCTATGAAGTTCTCTTGGGGACTGAGCAAATCACAAAGGAGCAAAGAGGATTATAGTTTAGAAATATGAAGCAGGTCCCTAAGACTTTCAGGCTTCCTTTGATGACATGACTTGAAGAATAGCAATGGAACATCCCCTGTACAAGAAGAGATGAAAGTATTCCTGTTTGTCCCACTGAAGAGTTAGCATTTTACCCACTGTCTGGTTATTATTATGAATGTTTATTTTAGTGCCAGTGATATGTTTGACCCTGCATTATACACAAGAGTAAAAGGCAAAACCTACATAATTTGAATTTTAAAAATATACTTCTAGGTCTGTGAAAAACAGAGATGAAGGGATATTATAGAGTAGGGAATTACTTGAAGCTGCAACTAAATCTCTCGGTCTCTTCATAGGAGAAAATAAGTTGTTCAGATAGGTCTGAACATGAGATAAGTATCTTATAAGATCATTTCTCATTGAACTACATGATGCAGTTCACGTCTTGTTATATCCAGAGGTCTCACATGAAATGCAAAGCATATGCTCTATAGTGTAACTGCTCTGCTGTGTAGCACATTGTTCACAATGTCCCAGACTACTTCTTTCAAAAACAACACTCAGCTTAGGGGGTCTACCAAATCAGAAATTAATTTAGTGCCCTCTCAAAATTTTAATAATATCTGCTGCCCCCACCTCCGGCTGCTCCACTGGGTATGGTGGAATAACTCCGGATCTGCACTCTCAAGAGTTAAAGCCTCCTATTGTCACAGTGAAAGTTATATACCCAGTGTGATTTTGCAGTACTTATAAAAGCCCATAAGCTGGCCAAAACAAACTCACTAGATGTGAATCAGCATTTCAATGTGTAAGAATTATGATTCATTATATTTAAGGCCAAGCTATAAAAAGAGATGCTTGGCCAAAAGTGTAGTTAAGAAACTGTCAGCATATCCATTAGGAGGTCCTACTATCAATCTTTAGTAGTAAATTGTTGTTAAACTCTTCAGCATAAGAATAAGCAGGTACCTATGGATGATAGCCATTTTTACAGCTCCAGCAAGACTTATCAACCACCTTTCTTTTAAAAAAATGGGTAGTGTTCTCCTGTATTAAACAGGGCAAGGAGCAAGCAAATCACCACATAAAAACAAAAAACTCTCTGATTTTTTTCCACCTGCATTGAAGTTGTTCAAAACTATGGTGTTACACTAATTCAAAACAATTTGTTTCTCTTTGAGTGCCTGAAAGTCAGCTCTCACACGGAAAAACTTTTCATCTTTCTTCATCCTAAGGAATGCTTTAAAATCACTGAAATCAGTTAACTGTAACAGAAACTATGCTGATCCTCAGTGCCACTAGTAATAACAACTGCATTTCTATAAAATGTGCTGGTTTAAGCTCCTGTGATCCACAAAGAAAATAAGCGTGAGAAGGAATAAGGACATGTTCCTAATGAGACAGAGAAAACCTGAAGGACAGACGATTGCTGCCATGATGTCCCTCTGCTGTGGAGTGGAGTCCAGCTGAGCAGGGAGTGAAAGATCAGATACAGCAGAGGAGTGAGACAAAGGAAGGGTGAAAGCTGCCACATGGCCTCTGTGTCTTATCCTAGCAGAATGCTCCATCAAGCCTGGGAAAGCCACCTGTGCCTCAGTCCTCTGGCTACACAGATACTTGGGCTGTGGAGGAGGTGGGATTTCATTGCTCACATGGCAGAGCTGTGAGTTCTGCTGCAGAACTGTCAAGGTGATGATGCCCAGAAAGCCTCCCAGCCTACAGTTCTCTCTGCTCAGCCCCCACTCACCCCAGACCAAGGGCACGAGCAATTTCTTGGAAAAATAGCAGGTGTCTGTCATTGCGGATTTGAAGGCAAAGGAGAATTTCTTATGAGGAGATATATTGCCTTGGGTAGGACTGGTCCCTTCCTTTCCATCCAGGTTCAAAACTCTTTCAGCTACAGACCAATTCCCATTAGCATCAGAGGAGCAGAAAATTAATTATGTCCACAGTAAGAAAATATAAAACTAGTGGGAAGAAAACCAGTAAAGTTGTTTTCTGAGTGGCCTTGGGGAAAACAGTGGGAAGGTGCTGGTGAGTGGAGCTTTTCAAGAATCAAAAGGACACTCAAAATCCCTAATTAACTTAAAAGTCAACAGCCCTGCTACAGTTGCCTTCTGAAAAAGCAAATTATCTAAACACTTTGTCAGGTACTTGCCATTGATTTTTTTTTTTTTAGGGCACAGAAAGTTTAATGCAGGGACAGATGTGCTTCAGGAAGTTTTTACATCAGGCACACTTTTCATTTATTGATGGAAATAAGTAGGTACTTTCTTGGAATGAGTGTAATAAAGTCTGATTTCTGCCTATAATAGGCATGGTGGCCCTTTACAGCCTGGGCCAGGCTCAGCTGAGGATAAGCTTGAGCTCAGAATTGCTGTGAGACCTTGTAGGCACTGGAGAGAGAAACACTGGGAAACACTTTCTCTTCTCTCCTCAGTCCCAGTTTGGGAAATGAGGACGCAGTAAAATATATCCAAAGGACACTACAAATAAGAATTTAAAAGGAGTATGAAAACTGAAACTGCCCCCTTCCTAGCTTCAATGAGCTGTCATTTCCTATGCCAGTTTCCTTTTGAGATTAGATATCTTCATTAAAAGATAAACACATACTGTACTGAAGGTCAGTAGTGGAGGAAGATCTTAGTCTATCTCCTGAAACTTTTCTTGCTGAGAGCTGCTCCAGTTTGTGAAATCAGCTTCCCACAGTGTAGGGCTTAACTGGAAAGAGAGCAGAGTATGTGCCTTCTGAAATTAAGAAGCCCCTGTAGTGCTGTTCATCAGCAGCTGTTTTTGCTGCATACAAACATTTTATTTAGTCATTCAGCTTTGAACATTAGGGATGAACAATATAATGAAAGATTAAAACAGTTTAGCTTCACAGCTATTTCATAATTTTTCATAGTACTGCTGCCAGTTGAAGGATGTTACAGGGGCTCCATCTCTGATCCTCTGGGAAGTAGGAAAAAGCTGAGCTTTTGGAAAACATCGCCTTACTTCTCTGTGGAAAGCTTAGTTTTCTGATACTGTTTTAAAGTGTATTAATACTACAGTCACACCTTTATCAGTACATGTCCTGTTTTGGAATTTCTACCTAAAATCCCCCAAAATATTCAGTTAGAAATTCCAGACAAATTTCGTGGTAATCCTCAAAACATACCTGAGTTCAGTCACAGTAAAAACTTGCACCTGGTATGAGAGTAAATCCTCAAGAGAAGCTGTAGCTCAGTGGGGCTGTATGTGTGCACCTGGGGTCTAGATGTATGTTTGCTCCTAAATAGCTGCTGCCAATTACAGAAGCCCTGGATTGAAAGTGCCAGTCTCTAGGGCTATCAAATGCTTCTGATACATTATCAAATTAATGACACACAACTAATGATGATGGGAGAAATATGCTCCTAGTATTCCCACTGGGAATTTTCACGGGCTGCCACGATCCGACAGATATAAATTGACTTTAATAAAAATCACAACAGGAGAGCTGAGACCTTAATTACCAACATGCCAATACTCAGTGAGTTTGAAAGATTTTGGTCTGAATACAATTATTATTATTAGCTTTCCTATTTTTAAAAATGGAAAATAGGAAGGGGAAGGCACTAAATTAGAAAGAAAGATTATGAGAAAAGGAAGAGAGATGAGCATGTTTATGCTTTTACACAGATTTTTTAAAATAAATGTCTGAAGGAGAAGGAGGTGACCTCTTGTGTGATGACTTTTTGGTATTTTCATTTAGGTTTCTCCTATCATCTGGTTGCCTGTTCTCAGTTTGTGTTCCCTGCAGAGGAAGGCCAGGCTTCCTGAAGTGTTTGAAAAGTAGCTGCCACAAATCCAGTCCCAAAAACCACGTTTCTCATGACTAGTGAGGTAAAGAACCTAAGACATAAAATACCACAAGCAAGGGTTAAAATAGTTTTTCAGTACTGCATCTGCTGTATGACAAAGGAAGGAACTTCTTCTACAGAGTTAGTTTTTTAACTTGCTGCAGTTATTCTTAACTTTTCTGAATTGTGGAACCAGGCTCTCCGAGTTACACAAATTCTGACTTAATAGGGTGGTACAGTGCTATGAAATCTGTCTCTCTCGCTGGTAGCACCATTTTCCAAATCTTTAGGTGATTTTGTGAGCATGAAAAATCTTATCTATGTCTAGTGTAGTGGGATACTGCTTCTTCAATACATTTTTTTTTAGCTAATGTAACCTCACAGAAAAACACTGAGATTTAAGTTTTTAAATAAATTAGTTTATTTTAGAATAAATTGGTTTCAAAAGGGATAAAAGAACTATAGCATATGTCCAGTGAGACTTGGGAGACTATTTATCAAGACAGAGAGATGGTGGTGACAGTCAATCATCACTCTCAACAACTTCCATGTCATAGTCACAGAAGTATATATAAAAGATAACCATGAATACAGAAACTATGATTGCACAGCAGACTTCAAGCTTTTCTTTTGAATTTTTCATTTGCAATCTACTCATGTAATTGCACAACTTTATCATAATCAGTCAAAAGGCTTGTGTATGTAATTCATACTAACCATTCATGAAAACTGTATGGATATGCTTGAAAGGATGGAAAGATACTGCTGAGGAAATCTGGAGATGTGAAATGGTCTGGGCAAACACCAAAATTAACATTCCTTAAAAAGGATGTTTGTCATCTAGAAATTAAGAATGTGAACCCCTTTTGCATTCACTAAGTTATCTCTGAATACCAACATAAAATTTTCCATTTAAAAAGGCTTTAAATTGCTTGCTTCTTGTATTGTAAATCAGTGACAGATTTTGGACGTGTTTTTGAGCCAAAAGTACAGACTTGTGATTGAATTTTCCTTTTTCTAGCTAGAATTGTACATTGCCACACTGCTGCATCTATGCTGACTTCTGGTAGTCACTTTCCCCTGCTAATTTAGAGGTTCAAGCACATCTAGGAGTTGTATTAAAGAGAGAATTTTGCAAGACAGCTGCAGAATTTTCTTGATGAAGAGAAAAGTAAATCTGTGTGTCATCAACGCAGAATAGCAATTTAATGAATGTCTCTCCCCAGAGGCAAGGTGCACATGCTAAGAAATATGCAAAGTACCAACCAACCTTGTTCAAGTCCCTTTGGGATTTCCCAAAGTGTAAAGTGTAAAAGCAAAGCAAGGACCCTGCTTGTATCAAAAACTATCTTGAAATAAATACTAGTTTTTAAAAAGGCTTATAAGTGAGGAACTAACCTTTTCCTTTGTTTATACCTACACTATGTGCCTCTGCCTGCTCTCCTCCCCACCCCTGCTTTTAGTCTGACAGCAGTTCATACTTGTTATTGACAATGAGAGAGATACTCTTTTAGGCTTTTCTTCAGAGGAGCACTGAAAATCTGCCACTGATATGTTTATTTGAGAGCTGAGGCTGGAGGAGAGAAAATAAACATTGCCAATATGTTTGGTGTTAAGGTGAATGGCATCAGGTCCTCCCAGTTTGACTTGTAAAGTCTCAGCAACTGTATTGCTGTGTGCTTGTGTTTTAGCAGGCCATAGACTGGCCTCTAAAAGGAAGGGAAAAGTACATGATGTTTGTACAGCTGAAAACAAGATGAAAAACCACAGGCCCCGTCTCACACTCCATTAGACCCTAAAGTCCATGGAGTACTGCACTCAACACATAAACACTCAGTTTGTGGAAAACTTTTTCAATGTGTGAAAGAAGGGAACAAAGCCTGGAGTCAGAACAATGAACATCTATGTATGCAGTGAGCAGCCAGTGCAAAATGCAATGGCAATGCTCAGTTAAACAAACAGCTGATACAGAAACACATTAGTTACATTAATAACTCCCAATAAGGTCTCTTGGGAATGTGTCTAGATATTCCAAGTGCACTGTGATGTGTGCAGTCTATAGATAATATAGTTATTATTTTCTTCTCACTTTTTATGAGTGGAAATAAGAAATGTCTCTGGTGTTTCCTGGCAGAGACCTTGGCATAGGCAGTAGAGGACCTGGTTTGCATGTCCTGTACTGGCATGAAAACTTTTCAGCAATATTTTGTAAAAATATACTTAAAGAAAAAAAGACATTCAACTTGTTATACAGTTGTGTGTATTGCAGCTCTACTCTAAACTGTCTTAATACTGCTACCTAGTAAAATAACAAAATAGTACTCTTCTAATTTGCAAAACAAAATATAGAATATAGGGAAAATGACAAACAAGGGTGTTAATTCAGTTGTAAAATACTCTTCCTATTTTGAAAAGGGCAGTAAGAACTTTTACTATATTTTTCTTTGATTTCTTTGGGGCTATCTGGCTACAAATTTTGAGAACCTGTGCAGCTTCTGAGCCAGATGGGCATTCAACATAATGATACTTAGAATTACGCTGTATGAAGCATGACCTTAGGACTAACAGGAAGGTGTCAGATGAGGTGTTTACAGTGTTTGCAGTCGATGAGCAGTGTGAGCAAAACAGATTTGCTTCTACAGATTAAAGAAAATATTAAAAACTCTATTTCTATTCAGGCATAAGAATTGTTTTAACACTGTATTTTCCAGTACTCCTGAGCACTGAATGTCTGCAAACAAATAAGATCTCGTTCTCCCAGCCAGCATATTTATTTAGATAAGGAGGATCAGCAGTTTAACTCACATGGTTAGACGGTGTCAGCAGAGAGTTTCATAATGCATGGCCTCTCGTTCAATTACTGCACTTTGCCACTACTTTTTCACCCTTTAATCTAGGTGTAAGAGTTAGAGCTGCAGCAAAAGCAGGGTGAAAGGGGCATGGCAAAAGGCACAAAATATGCCTAAGTCCTACCAGCTGCTGTGAAGAAAGAGATGCTGAAGGTTAACAGGAGTAGACAGGCAGGAAGCAGCCACAGTTGGGAGGAATCTGAGAAAGAGAACCAAGGAAAAGATCACTTTGGGATTCAAAATGCCTCTCTCTTATTCCATGGGGCTCCATTGATAACAATTTAGCTTCAGATTAGTTTGCAGCCAATTAAAACCTATATATGGAGAAAAAGGGACTTCTCTATCTGCCTGTTTGTAGACAGGGAAGAAACTGAATTGTAGGTGCTGAGTTGAAAGTAGTCAGTTGAGATTTTTCAAATATCGGTGATTATTTTACTGGCATCTTGAAACATTTTTTAAAAGTTCTACAGTAACTCTGTTTTAACAGAATCATGTCATGACTATTTTGAGGTTTGGTGCTGAAAAATTCGAGTTAGTTGGTCTTCCAATTATTAGCTCCAAATGCCAGACCTTTAAAAACATTTTCTGACTTCTGAGGCATCTTTTGCATCATTGAAAGGTGCTGTCATGAGCTCTAAAAATCAAGCTGATTTTCAGTAATATGTTTGTGTAGAGGAGTACTTAGACAACCTGAGAGTAGAAAATCAGATGTGTTTCTCTGACTCCTGCCCATGATCTTAATCCTTCTCTTCAAATTCCTCTTAAGAAGGTCTGAATTAATTTTAGTTCAGAGTTGGTTCTGGAGGTGAGCTTTTCTACATCTCTTTCTTCAGTTTCACACATCATGAACATGTAAAACATCACAACCTGTAAAAATGTACATTTTTAAAATATGTCTTTCCCTGCTTGGAAGCTCAGCTCAGACTTCTATTAATATAAAAAAGACAAATACAAAAAAATATTATTGTTGTGTCCCAATGCATTAATTTAAGATTGATATTATTGTAGCCTTTTTTAGAACTATGTTTTTACGAGCAAGTCTTTACTGGGGTGCTCCAGTGAGCCAACGCCAAGGTAAAACCTCAAAATTATTCAGGGGATACTTCATGTAGTTCCCAATCAGAAATACAGAGAAGACTGTATCAGGATTACTTTCCTCAATCTCACGCATTTTTGAGGTAATAGCCCCACAGTAAGCCTACTCTGGTGTGGGGCTCTGCGTCACTATTGTACACAACTGTTAATTTTTGTGACTTGCAAATCTAATGGTATAGTTTGTTTTGTTAATATTACAGCAATTGCAATTATTACAGGGTGCCTAGTTCTCAGGTTTTCAGAGAAGTTTCGAATCATGAGCATTTCATTCTTAAAGATGAAAAAATTAAAAGTAAAGTTTATTTATTTTGATGTTTAAATCCTGTGATTTAAAAACTAATCTCCCTATTCAAAGTTGACTCCAGAAACAAAGTATTATAAATGTACTAACATGAGTAATATTACAAAGCTTTAAACTAGCCTTTTGTTTTCCCTTTTGCATTTAATATTTCCAATTAATTATGAAAAAGAAAAATTAATAACACACTGCTGGAGGGTTTACCTTAGTTTTCTAAAATAATAAATGCCTTGAAATTCAAAGAAATGTAAAGAAAATATTATCTTAGATAATGCAAATTACTTCATATCTCAACCTATATTCTTAAGTTTTGCTATTTAAGAGCTGTATTTTTGTTTCACTCTCTTTAGAAAAAAAGTGATGAGTGGCATTTGCTGAATAATGTTTAAACATTTTTGTAATGTACCTCCTTTCCACCTCCAGTCTTTCTTTTCCTGACAGTATTAAGTCTGTATCACAGAAATCTTCACATTCTCCAGATGGTAGCATAAATTTTCAGGTCAAGTGATATTAAAAATAGATGATAGCCCAGACCTCATGAGTCTCTACAGAAAGACTAAACAGTCACAATAGGGAATATCATTGTTTTGGTTTTCTTTATGAGGTTTTATGTACTCAGCTGTTTCTTCAACGTGCTCTCAGTGCAGAGAGACCCTGATCACTCTGAATTCCAGTTCCACCTCACTTCCTACCCTTTATACTTTCTAAGCCCCATGCCACACAAGTCAAGGGAAATATATCCTCACAGCTGCACCACCAGCCCCTAATGTGCTCTGCACTGCCGATACTCCTGCTCTGCACTTCAGAGTATTTATAACCGCAAATGAGCTCTTGAATAACCTGCTCTTACAGCTCCTTTGGAGGAACACAGTCCACTCCAGGGCATTTTGTCTTTTTGATTAATGGATAGGACCTCTTTAAAAAGTCTGCTGAAAATAAACCCTTTTAGGCACAGGAAATTACGAAAGTGCATCATAATAAAATACATCTTTGAGTAATCATATTTTGTAGGCAGACAGTAGCTGCCAGCTAAGGGGTTGAGCTTGTCTCAGATGGTTTCCTAGCATGTCTATGAGGGACTGTTAAAAAACAAGGTAGCTTCAGGGTGGCAGAGAGCTCCAGAAGCTATTTCATCCTTTATGTCTGGTTCTACTTGGGCCAGATCTTAAATGGATGTTTCTCACGTGGCCATGGGCATTTGCGGTTCAGAAAAATAGCTTTTCAACCATGAAGGCTGCTTTTCACACCCAAGTGGAACTGGCAAATAGCCAAACCATCTGCATGGTTCGTATTTACCCAGCAATATTATTTTGGGAGCAATAGAAGCTCTGTGGCTTATCAGTTTCCTTTGACCTTTGTGGCTAGTGCTTAGATATTTTCTTGTCAATCCACATTTGGGGATTTTTTTTTTTTTTTCTGCAAAAGGCAGAAGATAATGAAGACAATAATTCTTCCCTAATGTCCCCTTGCAGTGGGATGGATATGGATAGGGATATGGGTAAACCTACCAACCCAACTAGTTAGGGCCACTCTCCAGGTGAAAACCACTGCTGGGCAAAACACCAAAGTGAGCTCAGGAATTGCAGTGAGGAGCTATTGTTACAAAATAGAGACAAGCTACATCTGCCATGGCAACTTAACCCCAGCAGGAGCAAATCTGATGGGCAAAAGAATCTGTGCTTCGGACCTGACACCCATTCTGTTCTCATTTCAGGGATTTCCTCCAGCTTCAGTAAAGGCTCTGACCCCTGGAACAAAAGCTTGTGAGCATTTAGAGTTTTGATAGAGGTCTCAAGGTTTAATTTCATCTGAAAGGAATTCAGTTTGTGTGCCATGAAGTTGGTCCACAATGTGACTCCTGTGCTAAGTGGAGCCAGGCCATTAGATAAGTCTCTTAAAAAAAATTCTCCTGTTCTAAATCACAACATTAATGTAAGCATAACCAGCCTGTAACAGAAATGAGAATTCCCTCCTGAGATACTGCTTTTCAATTTCAATATTGTATGCTTCAATTTTAAAATCTCCATTCTGCAACTAGGGGTGCATGACTGAGAAGGCATGGCTCCAAACACCATGGTGCACCCAAATTTTTCTCAGCAAGGGCAGATGTGCTCTATGAGAGCAGGGGACACCTCTGAGGAAAGGTGCACAGTGTGGCCCCCTAGTCATGCTGTATAATTCCATACCCATGAGTCACACAGTAGCGCCAAAATGCTCTCAGGAAACTATGCTGTGCCCCCAGCCAGAGGAATAGCTGCAGCTCTGCAGAAAAGCACTTCAAGGATTTTCAGTGTATGTTCTGTAAGTTATGACCAGACAACCCCATGTTGCCTCTGCTGAATTGCCTTAAATTTCCCTCAATTTCAAGTTATTTGAGTTGATGTTTTCCCTTATTTCTTTCTGCCAGGGAGCTTTTGTTTACTGTGAGCTGTCCCTAATCATAGTGATGTTCTCAGTTGTCGGGGGCCTGCTCTGAAGCTCATGTTTTTGATTGCTTCATTTGTCCCTAGCCTGGGTTCCTGTTATGTGCTGCCCAGAGCAGCAGGCAGGGCTCTGGTGTGGGCACAGCAGCCCTTTGTACCAGGATGCTGTTATCTGCTGAAATCTGTGCTCTGTTCCTCTGTTTACACTTCCCCATGTTTGCGTGCTTTCCAAACTCCTACCAGACATCAGGTTGCTGGTTTTAAGTGTCTGTCAACAGTCATCACCAAATCCTTTCCCTGATCAGTGTTTTGCAGTCTGTTACTGGAGAACATACTTTCTACTGTTTTTGTCAACACTCCTCTTGTTGTTTACTGTTTATTTAACAGACTGGTAATCTCCTCTATCTGTGCCTGCCTTTCATTCCAGACATGATTCATCTTCTTCTAAAGGCTAGAATCAGCCCTTCCTGTCTCATGGCTTTCTTGTGCCCACTAGTTCATCTGTTCTTCATTTTAGGACACACAGTGTAGGCTTAACATTAAAATTCAGTGTCAGTAAATATTGTACAAAAAACCTTCATTTTATCAATGTTGCTTTCAGCTTATTTTGAGTTTTCATCAACCCTCCAGAGTAGAATATTTCTATGCCTGCTGGTACTACTTTTGCTGTGCAATCAAATGTATGAAATCACCTTTGGCATATTTAGAGCTTTGAGTTATCTCTTGCTCTTAAGTAACAGGATTAGCAAAGGAAAATAGCTCCAGGTGAGATCTATACAGGGCTAGAGAGAAGGTATCCTAAAAAAGGGGATTTAATTTGTGTGGTGCTGGGGTTTGATGAGAGCCAGCAGCATCAGGAGGTTTCAAGACTCACCTAAGGTTGCTCATTACAACTACTTCCAGTTCTTTAGTAATTAAATTTTGCATGGATTAACAGTTTTGTACCAATTTGAATCTGCTTCAGTAAATATCAGAACTATTCACAAGGGGATATCAATATTTTCTCCGTGAGAGAAAATTGTTGGAGGAAGATGGAAACTTGTAAAAGACATTAATCTAGCATGTACATGTCTTGATCATTTTACTTGTTACATAGAAACTAATGAGTTAGAACTTATGGTAAATGAACTAAAAATTTTCTGTTGGACTTTTCCCTTAATTACATCAGAAGTTTAGTGCATGTTTTAGAAGCTGGAAAAGCAACTGGACTATAGGAAGAAGAAAAATGCACATATTCAGCATAGGATGGACTTTTAAATATGAATAGTGTCCAGTTTTGAAAACAGACTCCTTTATCACTATTAAACTCAATATTTAGAAAAACATAGTTTCTTTACTAACTAGGCCTTATGTTTCTGTGATCTTCAGTTACATGATTATGTTGCATAGAAACAAAATGTTGTTTTGCAAAGGGGTTTGATATTTAGCAGTGTATTAAACTGGCAAAAACCCTCAAACATTTAGCATTTTGTAGAAACCCAGCTTCCCAAATGTCTTCTTGTTTTGGATTGATGGTTCTTCATTTGACAGAATGGAAACATTTAATTTTCTTATGGTTTGTGTGGGTGGGATTTTGATCATATTATATGAGTATGAGGTAAACTAAGAAAAAATAAATGGAAAGTTATGTCAGAATAAAATTTGAAATATTAAATTGCAAATATAGCCTCAAGGCATGTTTTAAAATTGTCAAAAGTGCTGTTCTCTTTCTTTGAATGAAATTCCAGCAAAACAAACTGTTTCTCTCAAAATTACATATTATGTATACAGGATTTGCAGCAGAGTTTTTGCTAATGAACCACAGTTTTCAAATAACCTTATTTTTTACTTAACCTTAGGCAAAGAAGAATGTTCTGGTTTTCAAAATGGACCGTAAACACCACACCCTCCATTGCATCCCTTGCATAATTACTCCTTCAGATTGTGTTAGTATCCAAATTTTATAAAATTATCTAGTTTTTTTCCTTGTACTTGACAATTCAGTAAAACAGACTGTGTAAAATAATGACATATAAAAGATAAATAATTTGGTAAGGAAGGCAGCAGACACATTATTATGCAAAAGTTTATTTGTGCTTTTTAATATTCTTTTTGTTAATGTATCTCACCTCTCATTATCAATTTCACCTGCCACTTTCATACCCTATCCAAGCTCATTTCCATGGGCACATTTTTCATCTGAATTCACTAAGATCTACAAGGTTATAATATTCAGGCTACTTAAATGTAAGCCTAAATACAGATATGAAGGTTTGTCTTTAAGCTGCACAGACTGCAATGAGGGCAAATAGAAGTCATAGAATTTAGGAAATTCTTGCTAACTCTGACAGGCACAGCCCCACAGAGGGTGTGTTCCTTATGGTATATTCCCAGTGAAGTCAGATGAACTTCAA
This sequence comes from Sialia sialis, assembly GCA_009812075.1. Lineage (NCBI taxonomy): Eukaryota > Metazoa > Chordata > Aves > Passeriformes > Turdidae > Sialia > Sialia sialis. The sequence goes on from VRYO01002355.1 coordinate 27,768,843, forward strand.
GAATGCTTTGGAAAATAGTCAAGAGTGAAAACAGTTGTATAAAACACAAAATTTTTTCTATTTCCCTGGAATTGATTTTAGTGGTTTTGTAAATAATACATGCAAGAATTCAAAGCAGCTAGGAAAATTACAACAATCCAAAACCTTAAAAATTAAATTCTTCAGATCCTGGGGTGAAAGGATGATAGCAAAAAGGAAAAAGCAAAAGCAAAAAAATAAACTCCTATACAGCTCCTTCAGAATACACCATGTATGCTACACTGTTTTGAAAATGCTCATCTGAAACCTGTGCTTCTTAAGGGAAACTGTGGTTTAGCTTGGAAACAATCTCTTGGAGCTTCCCTAGTCTTGTGGAATAGGACAGGACAAGATTAAGCACACTCACAACACCTGAAATATTACTGTGCACTAGAGAGTGAACCATCTTTAAATGGTTGGTCCCTATTAAATCCATCTGCACTTTTCTCAGCCTTCCTTAACATTTTAAGAGCCTGGGCTGCCATACTGAGGCAGCTGTGAAGCATGCACACCTCCCTTTCATGAAAGTGAAGAACAGGACATGTATTATTCCACATGCACGTGACCTAAAAAGGAAAGGAAAGGAAAGGAAAGGAAAGGAAAGGAAAGGAAAGGAAAGGAAAGGAAAGGAAAGGAAAGGAAAGGAAAGGAAAGGAAAGGAAAGGAAAGGAAAGGAAAGGAAAGGAAAGGAAAGGAAAGGAAAGGAAAGGAAAGGAAAGGAAAGGAAAGGAAAGGAAAGGAAAGTCTGTGGTACAAGCAAATACCACCTAAATATATTCACAGAAAAGGCTTTCATCTGCTGTAAGTTTTGATATGATAGTCTATATTTTGAGTCCAGGGTGTGATGACTGTATAACTTTTCACATGAATTTCATTTTTTCCTGTCAAGATACATTATTTTAAGGGTGACAATAACTTGGCAACAAATGAGGTGAAACCATCACAGTGATAAATGAGTTTCTTGAGGAGGGCGGTTATACTCTGGGAATACACTTTGAAAGACCACACACCTCTGCTTAACTAAGCTTGTTAGCTTTACAACATATTACAAATACTCCTTCTAATGCACATGGCAGTGTAGAGACCTGAACACTTGACTTTTGAAAATACAGTGCATGTTGCATGGGGAGATTAGTCTTGGTTTTCACACTGGTCTTTTGTGCAAGTCGGCTGTTTAACAGATGAACACTGCCTTTGTCCCTTTCTTGTTGTATGAGTACTTTTTAATCTTTTAAATTTTTTTCTTTTTTGTGTCAGATTCAAAAAAATAGAGATCAGGTTTTGACATGAAACTTCTAACTGCAGTCATCAGGGACCATCTCATTTACTTGCTGTGTAGTTCATGTTGCAATGTAGGGGAAAAAAAAGTCATGCCAAATCATATCAAATTTTTTAGAAGCATTTCAAGACCTCATGGTAATTTTTAATGACACAAGCTGCTGAACTTCATGGGTCCTATGATTATCTTGCTAAGACATTCTCATATTGCTCCCCTGACATTGTGTGCAACATAATTGAAAACTGGAGAGAAAAAAGCCCTGGCATAACCCCTGGGTGTACAGGAACATGACTACCATGCACCATGGAAAATATGCATCAAGCTGCAAGATTTACTTCTATTCTCTCACAGCTTTTTTTGTAATTGTTGAAGTAATGGATCTGCAAATCTTTGAGAGTTACATAAAAAAATATCTGTATGATGCTTTACTCTATTATATGCTTCACGCAATGACTTTAAATAAGCTAATAGCTCAGCTAAAGGACAGATTTATTTTTTTCTTAGCATTCATTTTCTTCTTCAGGAGGTGCCTGAGGGACAAACCGACTTGATTTTTCTTATGATTAGATGCTGAAAGGATTGCAGAGCTGGTACGTTTAGTAATGTACTTTCTCCAGCAGTGCTAGAAATAAGCAACAGATTTGACTGATATCCACCCTATTCCTAAAGCAAAACCTCTGATAAATACATTTTTCATATTCACCTATTCTCCCTCTATTTTCATGCCTTAAGAGAATGATTTCAGGGCTAAGCAAACCTAGATATAATGAAAATGGAGCCCAACAGTCAGGGGCAGACTTTCTGAGAAACTCGGTCTTCTGAGCTGCTCAAAGACTTTTTCGAGTACTAACTGTAGTGGAGTCTGAGGGCTTCTCCGTGGCTAATAATTCTCCAAGGTGAATAACTAGGTTAACTCAGTGCAGAGGCATTGGAGCTTCCTTTGTGCCAGCCAGAGTAAGCCCAGGGGACTCATCTGCATGAGCAGTGGTGTTGGAACCCTGGACACAACAGGAGCTGCTGTGGCACTCTGACTCTTGTGCAGTGGAGCTGCAAAGCCTATCCAGGAACAGGAGTCAGCCAGGATCTGGAGGCAGTAGAATCATTGGAGATTTGTCTCTGTGTGGTCCCAAACCCCCCTTGTCCTGGCCAGTAGCAAACTGGTTGTATTTAGAATCAGGGCTCCCACTGCCAGGAAAGCTTTGAAGTTAAGGAGGAAAAGTTTTCACAGTGGGACATCTCCCTTCTGAATTGCAGCATGTCAACACTTTCAGAACTGAATGCAAACCCTCTCCTCTGTGCAGGTCATCTTAAACCCTCCCTGCACCTTTTGACAGATATTTGGAAAATGTTTGAAAGAACGGAAAGGAAAAGAAACAGATCTCATACAAAAACTTCATCTTCACGTGTCTCTCCCTCTTCTATTGTCTCTTTCTGACACCCTGAGGTCAGATTTGGAGTGCTCTGGGGAAGACATGAGGAGCCCTGGCTAAGCATCCCTGGCAGTGCAGCTTTCCTGACCCCTCAGCAGCAGGGGCAGCCTGGCTCCCTGTGAGCTGCTGCTGGAAGCCTCTGAATCAGCAGCAGCACCCACCAGTGCTCCCAACGGGACAGGTTTGCTGGGCAAGTGCAGAGCCCTGTGTGCTTGCAGGAGACATGTGGAGACAGCCAGAAGTGGGAAATCAGTTAGCCCAAATTCTTGCTTCTCCTCGGACACAACCTATACATATATTAAAAAATACACAAGTCCACATGAAACTTCTTTGTTGTTTGCTTATGAAGGAGGGCTGGCCCATGGGGACATGTGCCAGGTATAACACAGGTGCTGTGAAAACTTCCCAGCGCAGCTCAGGCCGCGCGGCCCAGGCTGGCTGTGGGCTCGGGCCCTCATGATGGACGGAGTGGTGTTTTTATGAAGTGCTTGATGGTGGCTGCTGCCCATTCCCACTTGCTGTGCGCCAGGAGAGCAGAACACTGAGCCATTCTGCCCCAAGTGTCTGCACTAACACCCATCAATTAGCACCTGCTTTCCAGGACAGCCTCTCCATAGCCACAAGTGCTCCTGGCTGCTCACACCTGCTGAGGCCAGCCCTGCCTGCCACACACAGCCACCGGCTGAAGCTGGGTCCAAAGCTGATTGTAAATCAAGCCCTTATTTTACCTGGTTTCATCCCACTCGCTGAAAAACAACTTTTGCATTAGCATGAGGACTGGGCTGATGGCCACCAATATTTGGAGTGAAAGTGGCATTCATAAAACTCCTGGCTGGGAAGGGCAGGTCAGCATCTCAGCCAGAATGCTGCCTCCTGCCAGGATGCACTGGGCTCAAACGAGAGCTGCAATCCAGAGCTGCTCTGCAACTATGCAGCTATTTGCTTTTGGAGTTTTGGGGCTTTTTTTTTTTTTCTTTTTTTTTTTTTTTTTCCCTGTAAAAATATGACAGGTGTCATTTTTTTAGACAGCTGCCACCAATACTGACTGGAAAACATCCAGATGTTTTCACGATGAAGATTTTCCAGGAGTTACCTCTCATCTTTTTTGCAGCAGCAAGTCCCCAGGTGCAGCTGTGCCTGGAGCACTGATTCCTGATGACAGTAGTGTGAAAGGCTGTTTCTGCAGGGGTTTTAGAGCCTGTGATAGTCTACTGAAAAGCCTGAATTTCTTGGCACCCCTTTGCTGAGGTGGAGTCCAAGCTGGTGCAGCTTTTGCAGAATCAGACCCAGAAGCTTCTATGCCTTTAACTTCAAAGCACTGCAGCATCTGTTCAGCTAGCTCATCCAAAAGAAATGCAGTTTGTGTGCTCTGAGATGCTCCACAATGTGAATCGAAGTGCAGTTAAGTGGGCACCACCAAAAGATTACCTTGAGAAATGGTTATTCCTGACCTGAAATAAACCACCCTTTGGAATATCTCTAAGGCTATTAGGAGGATTATCTTTCTATATTTATCCTATGTTGAATACCTCATCTGTGCCTCAGTTTGGCCTTTTGTGCTTTGAACATCCTACCTATCTATTGTAGCCTAAAAAATTCTAAAATTTTTATGATGTGCCCTTTATTCAACCTTCAGTGACAGTGCCTCCTTTGCTGCCCTTCTTCAGACTTTGTTGCTCTATCCATCTTTTTTTATTTTTTTCCTCTGATGTGCATCCTTCTCTGTCCTTTCTTATTTTCCTTAATTCCCTCTTTATATAACTTTTTTTTCCTTTTCCTTCCTGATCTTCAATCTAATCTTTTGTTTAGGATTGACCTTTCTAAACATATAAAGGATTTAAACATGCACAATATGAGTAGCTTTAATATTGACTTCCTACTATTCATCATAGACATTTTTTGGATGAGCCTTTTTTTTTTTACCTTATGCTTAAATAATTTGGTTTTTGGACAGACTTGTAATTTCATTTGTTTATTTATTTATGCACTAGAATTGTTTATAAATGCAAAATACTATGCTGGCAGTAATATATGTGAAACTGACTTTTGCAAGAGAAGGTTTGGAAATGTTGAATGAAGGTACTTATTTGCAACTGCTCAGGAAATATTATTTTTTTCCTCTTTCAAGGGAGAGTTAAAAACAATAAAGCTTTTTAATAATCCAAGTACTTCTTTGGTTATGTTGGGAAAAAAAACCCTGAAAAGAAAATTTTAGCATTTATAGGTGTTGTTTTCATAAAAAACTACCTCAGTAATTTTGTCAAAATAGATGCTATTCATGGAGTTTTACAGGTCAGCAAAAAACACCTTTCCATTAAAACCTCTGGTGGAAATTCTTGACCAACTTGAGTCAAAAAGTTCATCCTTTTTTAACACAGCTGCCAATGTACTTCTTGGTCATTTTACAATTTGGTCATTAGATGGTGCTCAAGAGATTAAATTCATGCTTTAGATTGTGTTTCCAGTTTTTGTTTAACAAGCTGATGACTAGAGGTAGATTCTATTTCTTTCTTCAGAAAATATATGCAATGTGTATCTCTGGACTAAGTAGTGGAAGATTTAATTTTGATGCGATGAAAGTTTTTACTGATTAATTGGTGTGATTGAGAACAGACACTGAAAAATGCCACACTGTTAGATCCAAACTGAAAATATAGTCCCTGGCTATTACTCTAACTCTTTGGCTATGCCAATTAATCAATAAAATTGTCATATTAAAATTAGAGGGGTCTTTGACAGTATTCTAGCAAATGTTTTTTTATTATATGAGACATATCTGAAGCTTGCTTTTTTTGTTTAAGAGCATTTAAAGAAATTCAATAAACAGGGCTTATAAAAATATTTCTGCTTTTTATAATGTGTATAAAATTTTTTATTGATGAAAAAGTTTTCACTGTGAACCAGTCATTTCCATGATGACTTTTTTTGGAAGTAAGGCTGGACAAAAAAAAAAAAAAATTGTTATTTTTGAAAATTTACCATATTCCTAATTAACACTCCAAAGTGAATACACCATGAAGATTGGTCCCTTCACATAATGTAACTAAGTACTGCTATGTGGTTTTAATTACTATAAATACTTGAGGGATGGTTGTTTTCACAGCATTTTCTCTCAGTGCTGCTCATAGCCCTGCTATGGTGTGCTGCATGCAGACTTTTGATGTTAAGCCTCTGCTTTGAGCTGCAGATTCCCAAGGTGGGAGTGCACCATCTGCCACACAGACGCTGAAGGACAAGGTAATACAGATTGAGAGTGCTGGAGTGATACCACAAGGAACTGTGTGACCTCAAAATGTATTGACTTGGAGCTATCAAGCAGGAAAATAGGATTCTGCTCATTTCTTCCTCACATCTTTATTAAACCATTGTTAAGCCCTATATGAATTTGTTTGTTATGAAGTTTGGTTGGTTTTGTTGAAAGTATCAGTGTTTCCATGGATGTACCAGCAGAGATTTAATATTTAGCCAGGATTATAATTCTAACATACAATTAATATTTTAGCATTTGACATTACCATGTTCCAGGCTTTAAAAAAAATATTTTTTTTTTAATTTTACCTGTTGCACATGATAAACCTAAAATAATGTTAGTGACAAAGTACCAATGATGTAGTTGCCATTAAAAGATATTGAGGGAATATTGCCCATAGCCTTTTGTTGACATCCAAATCCATAAGATATAAAAAAACTTACCGGTATAAGGATCTTCCATGGCATTAAACAAAGACTAGAACCTTCTAGCACCTTATTAGTACCTGATATAAGGATATTTTTTGCTGTTGACATCTTAATTTGCTGGCAGAAAATGTTAACAAGTTGAATGTATTTTCATGTTAATTGTTGAACAAAAAGCTATACAGATAAAACCTCAAAATTATTGTTAAGGAAGAGTAGTGGTCATGTGCAATGATTAGGTGGAAGATACAGCTAACATCTTAATAGGAAAATATTCCACACTGCAACCTGAAACTGCATACAAAGAACCCCAGTCAGTGCCTTCAGTGATCTAGCTTTTCTCTTTGATGATGGTTGCAAATTTAATGTCATAGAGATAAAAAACTACATTTTTATTATTGTATATATATAATTTTATTTATTATTATTTCATTATCTATTTTACCCATGGAATTTCTAGGTAAAAATCAATGGGAGAATGTTCCCTTAACTGGGAAGAAGAAATGTTTGGGAGTGTGGGATAAAGGTCTGAAAGACATTTGTCAAAGTATGTCTCATGTCTATTCATAATAGTTATAATGAAAAAGCTTTCCAAACAAAGAATACTTTGAAAAATTTCCCAAATACATCTAGTTTCTCAGCTAATTTTATTTCCTTCTAGAGACTGATTATAAGAGTGAATTTCTTATTCATTTTCTGCATTATTCTAGATGAAACTAATTGGGTTGCTTCATAACTTAGTGGGGCTTAGTCAATTAATGGACTTGAAACTTAGGACAAGAGCCTAAAAAGCTCTGCTCATGGTTCCATTTAAGCCATGGCAGAGGGAAGCAGATGCATTGCACATTAGGTAGAACCCACAGCTTCTCTTTATGTTCCACATCAGCTAGTGTGAATAACTGCAACCAAACTCGCCAGTGACAAATATGAGTCACATTAACTTGTCCTCACTTGGAAATGAACATTTATTAGAAAATTAAATGTGAAATGATTTTTCATCCTGATAAGCACACATTTCCAGCTACTGGGGGTTTGTCACCCAGAGATGTATGTCGATGCTGACATTTGAAGGGTTAACAACTACATAAACTGAGAATAAAATATGTAATTGAGTGCAGAAGATAGGTTTGGCACCTAAATCCATTTTCTCTCATACTCTTTCCCATTAGTCTCCTTGGGTATTAAAAACCAAAAGGTTCAATGAGGACCTATATGGGAACTCTACACATGAAAACACTTTTAGGGGAAGATTTTTAATTCATCTCATCTCACAGATGTGTTGGAGAAAGGAAAGTGCTCACTATGGAGCCTGTCCTGGTCCATCAGTCACTCCTGTTGCATCACACGAGCATGCCAGAAAAACCTTATGGGTCACTATTGAATTATAAAAGGAAATCAGGAATTCTGGACTCACGTCTGGACTCACCCATGGCTTGTGTTCATCCTCTCCAAGTTCAGCCCCTCAGCTGAAGTGTCTGCTTCTCCAGTGCTGCCCATGCAATTCAAAGGAACAGAAGTTCATAGGATTGTTTTTTTGTTTGGTTGGTTAGTTTTTTTGAAGTCTTCACAAAATAAAAAAGCAAAAAGTTCAGGGTAATGGAGAAGTCAATGCGAATTACCGTAGCTGTTATTGTTGAAAGAGAGAGAAATACTTATTTTGCCAATTATGGATGTACCAGAAGGCATTAAGAAACATTAAAACTGTTGCCTTTTTCTTTTTTTTTCTCCTTATTTTTCCTCCTGTCCTGCATTTACACAACTAAATTAACATTGCGCGTTTCAGGGGATAAAGACCAGGACCCTGTCACCTTTGCATCCACATGTGCAATACCACAGCTGCATGTGCACCAATGTTTCAAGGTAACTCATACAAGTAATTAGAATATAATATTGACAGAACTTTTTTTCTTTTCTCTTTTTTTTTCTATTTTTCTTTATTTTAGTGGTTTTTTACCCTTTCTTTTTAAATTTTTTTTTAAAGGGTAAGTAAGGCACAGAATAATTTGAGAGAGTCAAATTATATAAATCACCAGGAACCAGCAACCCTCATTTGAAGATTTTGGATGAAATATAGTGCCAAGGAAAAGAAATAGTGGTGAGAACTTGTAATAAATAATTGAAATTAGAAAGTTTTTTGGTAGTCTAGAAAGATAAAAAGTTGAGTAAATATGAAATAATGCTAAGGGGAGTTTTGGAAAGTACAGATTGAATGCCTTACTGGTGTGTGTGTAGTATATTGATGTTTTAAGTTCAAGGTCATGCCAAGACAAATCCTGCCTTGAAAGCTTTTACATTTTTCACATCATATGAGAACAATATTGGGTTCCACTTCCATAAAAATATCCCCATTCTTAGTTGCTGACACACACTGCACAAACTCTCTTGTGGTTCATATTCCTCCATTGCTGTAAAATACGCAGAGGCAGGAATGACCTTTCCTAGATGGAACCATTGGACATGTGTGTCCAGCACACAGCAGCACCCACAGCCAATGACCATTTGAAAGGACAATGCTGTCCATTCCACAGCTATCTACAAGGTTAAAACATTTCAAGGCTTGGATTCTTTTTAACAAATGATAACTCAGAAGGAGTAAATTACTCACATTATTTCTCAGAAGACTAGAACTAAATGTGTGTTTAGAGTAACCCAACCCAAGTGAACTACGCTTAAAAATGCAAGCCAAGCTGATCTAAATGCAGGGGGTTTGGAACAGATGAAAGAAGGTTGTGAAAATAAGATCCTTTCAAGGGAAACAAGACAATCAAAATGCACCCTGCCAATCAAAACACCCTGTCCTGATCCAACACAAATTAAAGAAAACACCCAAATGAACATTGTACATTAAATCTTGTATAGCTCTATCAAGATATATTGTCTTAACTCCTTTTCCACATCCAGTCGGGGCAAGACTGGCAGCACAGATTTCTGGGTTAATTCTCAAAGAATGAAAAATCCTTAATTTGAACTGGCACTAAGGATTGGCCTAGAAAAATGCTTCTCTGTGGCATGTTGGAAATGAGGACAAGAAAACAATAGTTGGAAAGTGTGGGAAAAGAGCAGAAGGATCACTTTCAGCTTTAGTGTTTAATGGGACTTGGCAGTAAGGTCAACATGAATGATAAACACCAAGTTGGATTTTCAGAGAAGGAAGCTGGAGGCTGCTCTGCTCCCCTTCAGGCTCCTTTTGGGTACTTGCTTTTTAGGTGGCTCCAGTTGAACTTTGTTGTCCCTTACAAGCTTCTGTTATTCATTTCACTTTACTGCTCCAGAGACTTTTTTTCTTTTTAATTTTTTTTGTTTGCAGTCTGCCATTTATAATAATGAAAGATTCCAGTCTTTTCTCTCAAATTGTATAAATTCAGTTTTGCCTGAAAATGTGTATCTTTTTAAAAAATAAAATACACTTTTGCTCATTTGATACTTCTCACTTGCCATTTTAAAAAATGCTTCCAAAAAGCTTACTGATGCGACACAAGTCTCCATTTTTGTTTTTTCGTTCACAGAAGCAAAATAAAAGTCCTACTGTTGTGTATGAAACCTTTCTGTATTCTGTGCAATGTGCCCCAATTTTTAAGTCTTTCACTTAAAAGAGACAAATAGTTTTTCTTCTTCAGATTGAATTCTGATGCTCAACAAATAAAGTACATATAGTTGACTCCCAGCCTCAGATGTATTGATACACTCCCAACTGGGATGTATTGTTTTTCTGGGAATGACAGTGGAATGTGTATATTGATCTGGTACATATGGCAAGATGTAATGGGTGTTTTATGAAACAGATCTTCTAAAATGATCAGGATTTCTTACAGTTAGTATCTGCAGAGGAGTCTAGAGAACTCTGATGAAATCTTGCTTTAGTAGAGATAGGTGGAACCATTGAGTTTAATCTGGTCATTTCTGATTTCTCTCCAACAATGGAAAGCAGCTCTTCTGAAGTGACTGCTCCAGATCTGCCTCATTTTCTGGTCCCCCAAAAAAACTGCCCCAGAGATTTTGAAAAACATATTTCCTCCATCTCTTTTTTGCTTAAATATAGCAATGAAGGAAGTGTTGCCTGTTCTAGGGGTGGGCTTGCTCTGGTTCAGCTAGCCAGCAGCTTGGCACACCTCAGCTTTGCTTCTCCCAGGCAAATGGTGACTCCTGGGGGCCTCCCCCTTTTATTTCAATTCTCCTGCAGTTGTTTAACTCTCCTCAAAATTTTTACTGTTCTGGTAATTGGAAGACAGACTTTAGGTTGTCTAGTGGTGTTGGCACAACTGTTAAAATGGATAGTTGAGAGTTTTAACAAGTGAATCCCTGAACAGTATTTTGAGAAGAGGAAAATTAACAGTGTCCCTTCTTTCTTCTCTCTTTTCCCATACAAACTCCTGCCAAGTTCACCCCATAACTTCATAATGATATCAGTTCATAAATTAATATATTGTCATTCCAAATCCTCTAGACCAGCATACCTTAGAATTCTTTTCTTTGATATTATAGATTTTTATATCAGGAAAAGCTGTTAACAGAGTAGTTACCCACATCCAACAGGCTATCTGCAGACAAGAAAAGACTATGATAATCAAAAGGACTGACAATTTAAATGTGTCAAAATAGGTGGGGGTAACATCAAATGATTGTTCTCGTTGCTAAAAAGGCATTTGATGCAAATATTTAGAAAACATTTCTGTTTAATCTTGCATTTAGATAAGCACTTGCAATTATCTAGACACTTCATTGGAGTAGATTGTTGCTCTGCTCCTGTGGCATTTTGAACTTCAGATTATTAATTATATTAGTTCAGTTATTAACGATTTATATTAAAATAATGAAATAAAATAATATTAATGCTACACATTATAAACTTGGTGCTCTATTTCAAAACTATGTAGGAACCTTCTTGACACAAATGTCCTTCAAGCACAACTCAAATTGTTATAGATGTCTATTACTCATTTAGCTATTGTCTTCAAGGGTGAATTAAAAGAACTACTGTGTCCTTTTTAGGGAAATAATAGCATTGGAATATTTTCTATATATACATAAAGAATAAAGTAAGTTATGTGATAGATCATCTTTTAAAGGACAAACTACGAACATTCCAGATAAAAAAGTTCAGTAGGCTAGTAAATATAACTCTGTATAACAAGCCTTAATATGAAATTAAACAAGATACCTTGAAAATGATGAATATTCTTTAAGTGATAACGTCTTTTCTGGCTTAAAAAGCCTTTTTATTCTGAATACTCCCCAGAGTACAATAATTTCACGACTATAAGGCGCATCCTTTTGACTAAAATTTTGATCGGAACCCGGAAGTACGCCTTATAATCTGGTGCGCCTTACATATGGACAAAGTTCAGAAATTTGCCAACAGGGAAGTGCGAGCTGAGCCGTGGCAGCCGCGCAAGCCGAGTCCAGCGGCACCAGCCACCGCCAGGGGCAGGCAGGAGTGCTGGGGCCCGTGGCACAGGGGATGCGTTTAAAGGCTATGCCGATCTGTAAAAAAAAATGTTTGCAAATTGAGCACCTGCCAGTAAACCTCGTCATCATGTGATTCCGTTACTAATTCATTACTTTGTTGCACGCAGATCCTTGCTGCAAAAAAAAAGGGCGCATTATACTCTGGTGCACCTTATAGGCGTGAAATTACCGTACTCAAAATAGTCTCAAATGCTGGCAAGTGGATCCCTGGTATTTTTTGACCATATGGTGTATTGTAAGACTACAGTATATGGAGAGCATTGCCATTGAAGAGTGTATAGAAAGCCATTGGTCTTGGCCTATAAGTCAAAACAAGGGAAATAAGAAAATGATGGCAAGTTAGGGAATACAGTGTGGCTGTGGCCTTATTATTTTACAGGGTGATATACAGAACAAGAAAACTAGGCAGAGTTTCTGTGTCTGTGTGGTCCAGCTCCCAGCTGGGGTCTGAGTCAACTGATTTCATGCTAGAATAAGTTGTCTGTCTCATATTCACGAAGAAGAAAAAAGCCCAGCCCTGGAATATGGTACAACACAATATTGTGACATCTCTCAGGTAACACCAACTGTGTTGTAAAGCATGTGAAGTAGCAGAAATTTCTTGCAATTAAATGATATTTTGACTCATGGAAGTTTAAAATGTGATTTAAATTAGCTGAGAAGACCTGTTTGAATAAATGTTTTAGAGTATCTGTTTTCTTCCTGAAAATTGACATTGAAGACATCTCCACAGACTCTACTCACAAAGCACTGACATACTCAGTGTTTTTGCAGGGTATAATTCCATATGATGCTTTTAGGTACCTACCTGCAACATAACTTTGCTATCATTAACAGCAGGTGCAACTTTTACTGAAGCATATTGCACTTGATGAAACATCTACTGCCACTTTCTGAGGTTCTGTATTCATTCCCAGTTGCTCCCCAGCCAAGGCTTACATGCTAGATTTGACACAAGAGATGTTTAGCAGCATGGGATCTTCTCTCTAGGAACCCATGTGTGCATGCAAGTTGTTGTCAGGGATAGACTTTGTCACCTCTTGCAAAGAGATGCCAACAACATTGATCGTGCCTAAAACATGTAAAATTATAGAGCTTGAGGGAAAATCTGCTTATTTCCTGTATGGCTTTTTGTGCTTTTGTACTTCTAAAATAATCTGAGCATGTAGTAATGCTCAGTATGACTTTTACAGTGATGGTCATGAAAGCTATAGCCAAAGAGCTCTCTGAGTACATTATTTTCAGCCATTTATTTAGATAAAAGATCCAACACTAATCACTGATCCTTAATGACCCCTCTTGCTCTGATTTAACCTGTTGGATTTCAGAATATGCCTAGTTTACCAGCAATAAGAAACTACAAGATTGCTAGTTTTTCTGGTTCTCCCTGTATCTTTCTTTCTAGAATTTTCCTACACATTAAAAAATACATATTCTTACTAAAAAGCAAGCAATGCATATAGCTTATTTAATAACTCTAGGGAATGCTGGTTATCAAGGATTCCCATTTTTTTTTGTAGCCTGTCTGCAATATTCGGTTTCATATAGTTTTGCAGCCACAAAGTTTGAAATCCAGAGGTTGTGAGTGAAAAAGGGTGATGAAAGCTTGGGCTTAAGATAAAAGCCAAAAATTAAATAAAAGGAATGCCTCCTTACCACAAGTAGTTTTTCAGCCTAGCAATGAGGAGGTGCTGACCAGGGATACTGCTTACCAAGCTCCTTGGGTTGCTCAGCAATTAGGTGGTTTGTACTGCGTGAACCATCTATGTCTGATCTCCCTAGGATTTCTTACAGTACACGCTGTAGTAATATTTGGGAACCAACAGAGGTTGGTGGTTCATTTCTGTGGCTACATAAAAGTTGGATCAAGCCTTTTCTCTGTTGTAAGCAAGCATGAATCCAAATTCATTTTTGGTTATGGCCAAGATGAGCAAAAAGTCCCATGAAAGGAAAGCTTCGTGCTGCAGCAGAGTGAGTTCTTAGCAAAAGATGGTATATGGGGATGGGAAAGGTTGACAGGAAAGATCTGAGAAAAGTTAGGAGACGTGGAATTGGAGGATGGCCCCGGGCCAGAGGTGGGAGGCTATAACTTTTGCTGGATTAATTCCCTTTATTTTGCCATTCTTCTTGCCTACAGTAAGTCCAACCGCCTCTTCACTTTGTGATGGCAGGAAAAGAGGGCACTGATGTACACCTGCTGCCTTCCAAGGGCCAGTTTGTATCTCCAGCTTTGGTTCCTGTGCCACTGCTTCCCTCACCATCCTCTTCAAGCAGGTATAACCTCCTTTGACCCAGTGCCTGTGGATGAAGTCTACGCTTTTTTGTTTGTTCCTCTGCTCTCTCTCTCTATTTAACTTGCAAATCTCAGTGGTGGCAGAGATTCTCAGTGGCAGACCCAGCCAAAAAGTAAACCCCCGGATTTAAACTGTTCTGCCATTGCACAGAGCTGATCTTACAGAAATGGCACAAACATGGCTGCACTGAAATGCAATTCAGATTATATTCATATTTTCCTAGTTGCTGTTGGAAAAAATACTACAGTAATACAGTGCAATAGAATATAGATAAACAGGTGTTGATTCAGTCCCTTGCTTAAAATATTGCTTTGGTTTGCTTTTTAAGTAGTGACATATATATTGTTGGTAAATGGTTCTCTTTTTATTTTTCCCTTCTGAGTAGCAAATCAGATGTGTCCACTAATCTCCCACCACTTGTCCAAGAATCCAATCTTTCTGTTTCTTCATGATTCCTTGTTAATGCTTTGACTTCATTTGTGTCCAGTACTTTAAAAAAGAGCTTCTATCAACAAGCTCCACAGACTGAACAGTCCACAGCCTTATCTCCTGCAGCCTGGGGTGGATTATTCAAGCTGTGGATGACAACTGCTGAGGTTTCCTGCTGCAACACAGTGCCCTGCAGAGCTTGGCAGGGTAAATGCTACTTGCCAATCTCTTGTTGCTCCTTAAAGGAACTATCTGCAAAAGTCCACTTACTGGAGTTTTAAATGCACGCAGACAAACTTGTGACTTTTGTTATCAACAGCTTTTATTTTTGAAAGCTTAAATTCTCTGTCATAACCTGCTAATATGCAGTTGAGAACTGACTGAATTAAAAAAAAACAAAGAAAAAGCCCATTAAATATGATGACAGAGGAAAGCAGCTGGATAGTAAGAAAACTTTGGGAACCTCTACCTAACCCACAATAAGTCCCAAATGGGCTGTAGGTTAAAATGGGTGCCCTAAAACAGAGGAGACAAAGGGACCGCAGACATTACAATAGAACATGGGAATTCAGAATAGAATGAGTACCCATGTATAGGCAACCTGAAGACAAAAATAAAAAACTTGAATATACTGAAGGTCAGAAAGCACTGGAGAAGTCTGAGATCAGCCACTGAGGCTTTCTGCAAAGTCTTTTCAATTTGACAGCACTGTCGTTCCTTGCTAGTGAGAAGCTGTCTGCGACAATCTGAGGAAAAATACATGTGAGGAAACTGTGCATCTGGTATGTAAAACCTGTTTTTCTCAAAAAGCTTCTCCCCTGCATGTGTTAAATAATGTATTGCTGTGAGCAGCAGGAGGAGCTGTGGAATTCCACTGAGTGCAGCTGGGAAGATTTTATGCTTCTAAAATCCCAAACCTTCTGAGCCTTGTAAACCCTCATAACAGTTCAATTTTATTTTTTTTTCCAAAATCATCCACAGCAGGCTATTTATCCATCACTGTCTCATGCTCTAGTTACAACTAGCATGTAGCAACTGCTCTGGGAACTGACAGATACAGTTGGATTTACCAGCTTTGTTTTTACATGCAGGAGACTGAACTTACGAAAAATTCTTTTTTGCTTTTCACGATGCAATTCTTTCATAAGCCAGAATATACTTTCATGATGTGTGTGTCTTCTGCCAGATAGTGTCTTCTATCTGGTACCAATGAGCTGCACCTCAAATAGAAACAAAACATTGCATAGTTGTAGAATATGATTTTATGGTTTATCTCTCTTAAGAATGTCCCATAGGCATAGTTACTACAGACAGCACATCAGGATTTTCAAAGTTAATGGTCTTTGCACACTATTTCAGTAGTCTCATAGTTAAGTCAATGCTCTATTTAGGAACTTTCTGAAATTCCCTGTCTTTGTTTTCCTATGGGTGAAATGGTCAGTAAATGCATAACTAGTAAGATATTTGTAGCAGATTTTGTTCCTCTATTTTCTTTTTAGCTCATGTTGCTTTGTGTGGGAGGATGAGAGTGCAGAAAGATTAGACAATGCATGTTCGTGTTATTGTCTGAAACAATCAATATATGTATTTTCTGTAGTCATTCCTTCTTTCGAGCTTGCCAGCTCTTATTATGCCTCAGGAAACAACATCTTGCTAAGGAGATCACTTGTGTCAGTGAATATAAAGCAGCAGAAAATATTCAAGAGAATATGCCTTTCAAGTCTGTTATATTTTAGAATTAATGGGACAGGTTAGATTTGGATCTTTATCCATAGCCATACTTTCTGTCAACATCTTTTATCTTTCTTTGTAATTTTAAAACTATTACTAAGAATGCAGTTTTTTTAAGATTTAATTGGAGAGATGAGAAAACTATTTTTTCTCTGAGATAATATATTCAATAAAAGTTAAGAACACTTGAAATGGGAAGTTATGTTTGGAGCTTTCTTTGTTCTAAATTAAATTATCATACACTATCTTTGACACTACAGTTACTGTAAGGTGTAATTAAAATATAGCTGATCCTCAAATTTATCAGGGAAAACTAGTTTTTTGCAGTAATTAATATATTCAGACAAATATTTTAAACTGAATAATTTAGCAACTCTCAGACTTTCACCCTTGATAGCTGGTAGTTTTCCATACATAAAATTCTGTGTTTGTACCTGAATTTCTGTGTTTGTACAAATACAGCAATTACAGTGGTGAAGTCCTGTCTGGAGGGAGAGGGCAGGAAGAAACGTGGGTTTATAGGAATAAAAATATGTGCATGCTTCACAAAAGCTTTAGAGTAAGACTCCAAAGAGCTCATCCATTTGTCCATTACCATGAAAGATGCTGAGATTTTCACCAGACTAAAAATAAAATTTGTCCTCAAAGAACTGTGCTGATGTGAGAAAAGCAGCTATGCAGAACAATGATACTCTGAGGATTATGACCCATGAGATATTGTTATTCCTTGATGTGTTTTAAAAATCTTGTTAAAGAAAATAAAAAATCTTACTAGACACCGTGAGCATTAAAAATATAAATGTCCTTACAGTTAATTACATTACTGGCTATTCTATAGCTTTACACTAAGATGTAACTGCAATATAAAAATATTTAAATGCATTTATTTTATCATTGAAATAGGATTACAGGAACTTTTTTAGAAAACAAAACCAAAAGTACAAAGCTGTATTTAAAACTGGCCTTGCTTGTCACCCAAAATTTTCCTCTGTTTTTTCTATTTTTTTTTAACCTTAAGACCTCTTAAATAATGAACAATTTCTAGCAATTAGTGATTCCCTCAAGTAAGTGATAATGTAAATTATAGCTTACTCAAACTTCTGTGTTCTGTAATTTGTCTCAGAGCTAAAGTATATTTCTTCTTTGTAAATATTTCAAAAGATTTAATGTTACAATAAAATCTACACTGCAATGTTATTGACCTCAGAGATCTAATTTTAATCCTCTTGGCATTCCCTGCATTTACTTAAATCACTGTTTTACAGCTTCATTCTTATACCTGATGAATTCCAAGAGATCTACTGCTAATCCATTTGGAAAATGTAAATCCACAGAGTATTCTCTTTAATCACATTAAATTACTTTTATGTGAAAGAAGTTAATGGTAATTTAATTTAAATTTAAAAAAAAGTCTAGGATATATTTTAATTTTGTATTCAATGTCTATACATGAAAGATAAGACAGTGAAAGAACAGATGCAAATGGAGGTTTTCTTTATCTGCATTTGTGATTTAAAACTACATTTGTTTTTGGGTGAATCGGTTGATGGCTTGAGATGTTCTCAGACTTACATTATAAGCAAGAATATGTACAGATAATATAATTGATGTACAAGCAAAATCATTTACATGAAAGACGTGATTCAACAAATTACATTATTCTAGTTAGGAAGATGAGACTGGATATACCAAAAATATCCAATTCATTTCATTTCATGTAATAAATATTCTGAATAAACTTTTCATGAACAGGCCATAAACCATAAAATATTTATGGGAATTATTTAACCAGTGTGGAATAACATCTCAGAAAAAAAATTATACATTGTGGGTGAATAACATTCAAAGACAAAGGAGTTCATATCACTGCATAAGTTATTCATTGTGAATTATTCTTTTGACTATAAAGGCTAAGAAAAAAATAAGGTTTATTTTGCATATTTTGTTCAGTGTTTTTCAAAGTGTGTTACAGTCATTAAACTAGTATTATCCCCATTTCACATATGGATAAAACTGAGGGACTTGGTGTTTTAGCAAAAAACACAGATTATGTCAAATGGTGGGATTAGGAACAGAAGCATAATTCTTGACTTAATGTTTTAGTCTCTGCTCAGTAAATAATTCTCCCAAGATGTCTGTTGAAGGAAACAGGAAGATGGGAAGGCAAAGCTTTAGGCTCAAGCGCCAGGAACAGGAATTACCACAGGTTCCTACAGAGATTTTCTTTCAGATTCATAAACTCTATCTTTGGGGTATCTCTCTCCTCATGAATGGTGTTCACAAGCCAAATTGGTGGATTTAGGAAGCTAAGATTATCTTAAACCTTTGGGTGATGGGATTACTGTAGGCTTTCTGTTAAGGCTATTCTCTTTCCTGCACCACCCCAGTTCTCTCCCATTTCTCCTGAGATAGTGTGGTGGCCTTCCCCTGCCTGCTCTGGACATGAAGGGAGCCTCACAGTGGCAAAGGAGTTACAGGTGTCAGTCACCCCTGGGGTCATCTCTATTCCATAGATGCACCTGCTGGTGAAGCCAATGGGGTCACTGCAGGTGGAAGGGGACATCTTTCTATTCTCCAACATCATCTGTTTCCTCTGGCTCATAATTAAAAAGATTTATTTTGAGCCTGAAGGCTGAGTTGTACCAGACAGGTTGTTTTAAATAATTTAAGAGAGGAACTGTTACTTTCTCTAGCCCTTGAGGTTACAGATGCCCTAAGTCCATGGGGCTACAGATGCCCTAGAAGTCAGCTCCCAGGCAGTGCACATGATGGCTTGCTATAAAACCCAAGTCATTTCTGCTCCATCATTTTCATTCATGTGCTGCCTGCTTGTTTATCCATCAATGCACTCCTCACCAGTCTGAATTTGCATGCCTAGTGTCCATTTTCTTCAGGACTTCAAGTGACATATTCTTCCATCCCTTTTCTATCTGTTTCCTCCTGGTGCCTTCTCTCGCCTAGCCTGAGAAAATAAGAATGAAAAAAAAAAAAAATCTCATTTGCCTCTTTGCTTTAATATTTCACCAGCCTCCAGCCCAGGATAGATGTGATACATCTTGATGCTTCCCTTTTTTTGAAAGACCTTTGTTGATCATACAAAAACTTTTGGTCATGCAAGCCTTGGTCTTGGTAGTGGCCACAGAAAGTGTTCTTGTCTGTGCTGGATTCACAGATGACAAGAAATGGATGAACTTAGTAACTCTTGAACAAAGGTCTAGACACCTATATTGGTAGTGGGATGAATTTTGGGCAGATTGTGGTCACATTAATATATGTATTTTTAATATATGTTTAAATATGGACTTGTGCACTTAGGTGTGTGGATAGTGTCAAGGAAGCAGAAGAGTGCAAGGCTCAGCTTGATAAAGCTACCCTCATAATCTTTTCCTTCTGTGTTGCATGGGCAAATTGGAGCTGATGCAGTGCTCTGTGTCACAACTGATGGGTTCCAAGACCACATGTGGTGCAGAGGTTGGAGCTGGTGCCCACAGAACATTTGAGGGCTTTAAACCTCAGGGCTTTGGGTTGATGGAGTGCAGCTCACCCAGCTACACAGAAAACAGCAGTACTACACAGAAACAAGAGTGCTGTGAAGTCCTCCTATCCACTGCAAAGCTGGCATTCAGGAAACACAACATGAGGTAAAATAGCAAGAATCAATAAGTGGTGATCGTTATTGTTCTTAAAGGCTGATCTCAAATCCTATAAAAATTGCTTATTTCCATCCACTTTTTTCCCCTAATGACTATGAGAATATATCATCTTTCTTTTTCTGTGGTTGTGTTCAGTTTCACTTTGCAATTTGGATAAACAACACTAATTTTCTAAGAACGTGCTTTAAGAAAAATGTAAGAAAATTCAGGGTGAAATGCCCCTTCTTTCCTCAAAGACAGACACTATCAAACTGAAATCTTGCAAATTTTAAAATATAACACTTAAAAAGAAGTAGAGTATAGCATTCTTACCTTTTGCTAAGCTTGTGAGTTCATATTAAATGTGTTTTCTCTCCTGTTTTGCTACTGAAAGGTATCCCCAGATATTAGGAAAAATGGACCACCTCAGAGATGCTCCAGGTGAGAGTTTAAAGTCCTTCTTAAGAGGTTTCAAAAAGTAAATAGGAAAAAGCAGTTTTCCGTCCTTCTGCCTGTAGTCCAGAAAAAATTTCTTCCATGTAACTGCTACTGTGTCATTAACATCTGTTCCAGTCTAGATAAAATGGAAAGAAGAGGCTGTTCTGTAGCTAATTATTTGCATCTGATCTTAAACTGTTCTCCAGTGTACATTCTACTTTGCTTCATATATCTTGCCTTTCACTGTGGCATCTGAGTACATTTGTTAAGCCATTTAAATAAATAAATAATAAAAAAAAACCCCACAAAGCCCTGAGGATTCAGAGAGAAATCGCTTTTCATGGAACACTTGTTTATACAACAACGTGGAGTTTTGCTGCATAGTTGTGGGTGGTTTGGACACTAGTTATAGTGAACTGCCTAGAAAAATCTGTGTATGAATAAACCATGTAGACTTCTGTTGTGGTAAGTATTTAGGTACTTAAACACCACTAAGTAATAGATGAAGCTTCTCTGTCCCTCGATGGCCCCAGGTGAGCACGATTCTGTAGCGTACTTTGCTTGTAAAACTGCTGATCCTGTTTTACTGAGAACAGTAATGCGGTTTCTCACATACATAAGAACCACAGAGAAATAGCAGATGGCTGGAGAAAAAAAAGAGAACTGGGAATTGAAGGTTGAAAAAAAGGGAAGAAAATGAAAAAGCAGAATATCTAAAGATGAGCGAGAAAAGGGTAAAATAATACAAGGTATTTGCTACTGTCCTGTTCCTCTCACTGCTTTCACCTATGAGAGGGTTATTTGCCTTTGCAGAAAGGTCACAGTACCACTCATCCCATATAGAATCTTTTCTTCTCTTTGAAACTTAGAAGCAGCCCAAGGTTCTTGAGAAAAGAAGTGGTAGAGATAGAAATGGATTGAAGAATATTCTTATCCTCAATTTCAGTTTAAAAAAGGTGATATTGCTACCTCAGGCTTTAAAGATGACAGGAATTTACTCCATCATGTGTTCTTTCCATGTTCAGAACTCTGACATTCCCTCCAGGCCCTGTATCTTACCCGTGAGACCACACAGAAGGGTCTACTGCCAAAGACTTGAGTTTTAATCTTGAGCACTTCACAGCACTGAACCTCACACAATTAATTTCCCTCTCCTTTCCAGTTTAGGGAAAAATAACCATTTTTTAGAATTTTACTCATTCAGACACAATAAAATGTTCCTGGTGACACGCTGAAGAGAATTTTTAAGTGGTGTTATTGATAGCTGTAATGTAAAGGTATGTGTAAATATGCCTAGTATTTTTATAAGAACAGCCTCTTCCCTCTGCTTTTTTATCAGAGTAGAAGGAAGCCCATGAACTCCCAAGGAACGATATGTGCAGCAGAGGAGCAGGTCCTGGCTCAGGGTGGGCAGGGGCACAGCTTTGAACCACGCTGCTGCAACCTGACAGAATTTCTTAGTAAATACTTGTTTTCATGTAAGGCAAATTTTGGTAGGTTGTTAAGGAGAGGAAGGAATTTGGTGTCTTTTTCATAGCACTGCCTCTGCAGTTTGCTGAGTGCTTCCCTCCCAAACCAAAGCCAGAGTGCAGAACATCTTCTAGGCAGACTTCAAGTCTCACATCAAGATTCTTCATGATGGAGAATAAATAAGATCCCTGTGTAAGTGGTGTCTGTGTTTAACTACCATTTTTCTTCCCCCCAAAATTTACGCAACTCTCAAGACAGGATATGCATTTGCCATTCAAGAGCAGTATTTAGGAAGAAATCTACCTACCCCAAAGCATCACCATATTAACAGAACTTTTCTCACTTAGTTTATAAGAGACCTCAGAATATCTCAGCGGCAAGTTTCCTAACAGAAGCTGCTGTCAGCCTATAATTTTTATTTTATAGACCCATTAACAAAACCTGACAACTAAATTATAGGTTCCACCTTTGGTCACACCAATAGGATTTTTGAGAGGACATGAATGACTCCAGGCATTTTGTTTGTGGATCCAGATGATCTACTTGGCTTCAAATACATATTGAAATGAATATGCACAGCAAACAGAAATGACTGCTTTTTAAATATGCATCCAAAAAACAGAAAGTCTGTGCAGCCACAACAGAATTTCAAAGAACAGTGTCCCAGCATGAAAACCATATTTTGTGAATCAGTACAGTTTGGTCTCAATTCACTCAAATCCACAGAGCTATCCAGTTTACACTGACTGGTGGTCTGGCCTCTTTTGCTATCTGTTCCTTCATCAAGTTTCTTAGGAGCACTGAAAATATATATAAACCAAACAAGGAACTTTTACTAGGGCAAAGCATGACAGCCAGGGATTTTTGCAACCATAAACAAAATAACTGCGTGCCTGGACCAGAACAGGAAAGACACAATAGCTAAGAGACTACAGAGAAAGAGAGGAGGAGGAAATTGCATTGGTGCTGCTGCTTCAAGAGTTCATTCCTGGATCTGAAATGCAAAAGGGTGTTTCACTGCCTTCATTCGGGTAGATATACAGGTTAGGTTCCTTGGAATAAATGGAAAATTCCATTTTATATTAGAGTGATTCTCAATAGTAAATGAAGCCTATGTGTATTTCAATGTCAATGCAGATTCTTAAATGATTACATAGATATCCTAAACAAAGTGACTTTCAGAAAAATAAAGCAGCAGTGCCTGTAGTTGATTTTTGAAATGACCCACAGAGCTCAGTGTTTTTATAATCAGCATTGCTAGCATATGAATATAAATGATGGTTTGGTAATCAATGCTTAGAAAACTTTAACATGTTTATTTTTATTCTGAATATAGAATCAAACTTCTTCAGAGTACAGTTAGGTTACTCCTGAAAAGTAATATACAGAAAATTGCAACTTTTTGTGTACAATGTAATTTGTATTTTCTTAACTGACATTAATCAGATAGGCCCATCTCTCCTTTAAAACATCATCCAGGATTTGTGTATAAGGCTGTGGGTTTTGTTTTCAATCTTCACTACATTGGTAAGTATTTGGTATCATTTGGTATAGACAGTGGGTCACCTAAACTAGGTTTAATCATTCAAAGAACACTCTCTTTTTATGCTTAATTCACAATCTTCAAAACAGTAAATGCATGTTTTCATAACAAAAGACATTACAGCTACTTGAGTCCCCCATGATCTTTTTTCCTCATGGAATGAATTCTCCAAAGTACTTATGAACCCTCTTTGGTTTGATAGCATAGTTTTACAAGAGATTATTTGTGGTAGGATTACTCTCAATTTACAGCAGTAGGACTGAGTCCAGCAGCCAAATCCAGTGGAGTATTTACCACTGATAAACTTGGATGAGGACTTTCCACTGGCCCTGGGTTTGACCTTGCCAATTCTGCAGACAGTGCCCTGCTGAAGAGTAGTGATAGGCTCTGTCCAGAACAGGGCTGATTCTTAAAACATAAACCATCTTGTGGCGTGCTAGGAAGAACCAAACGTTTCAGAGTTGAGGGAGCATCTGGAGAATGTGCTAGTTATATGGTTTACTCTTAAGTTGCCCTCTGAGGAGCAGGGAGATGGTCCTTGTGGATCTCTACCAAAATGAAAAATTTTGTTATATTCTATGATTCTAAGAGAAAATTGGAGGCAATCTTTTTGAGGCTTAATGCTAGAAACGACACATCAAAACAATTCTATTATAAATTATGCAATATTCCTATATAACAAAAGCAGAAAAATAGTTATTTCCATTCACACCAATAAGCCTCTGAGCATAACATTTTGTCTGGCAAGTATTCATGCTTTATGTCTTGATATTAGCCATCACATGGACTATTTTCTTCATATTTAAAAGTGAGAAAAGAGTTACTACTCTATCTGTACTGTTATGAGCAACATCATTAAATACTGGCATTCCTGTTGGTGATTTCCTTCACAGACTTCTACAATACTGAGCAGTATTTTAATTATTTGGACTGGAAATTGTTTAGTTATTCCATTGTTTGTATTTTAAAATGGGCTGATCAGGCAGTTTCTTGCAGGATCGCATTTCTCGTGCCCCACAGGGAAGCTGCTGCTCTCTGCTATGGGTGAGAGAGTCAGTGTTTTAGAGTTGCTGCTGTGCTGACACAGTGTCCTGGATGTTCCTACAGCAGAATTACAGCTGTGTGGAACTTGACCCAGTTAGCATCCAATTTACCTCTAGATAATATAATATTTCCAGACAGATTTGCTTTCCTTCCTGCAACTCCAGCAAAGCTTTTTCATGCAAGGGACACAGAATAATCCTTAATCTCCTTCCATAACTTTACCTTTTCAAATTCCCTGAAACTTCCCTTCACAGGAATTTGCAGACTTGAAGGTAGGATACTTTCTGATTGATTAAAAGTCTCCAGCTTTTGCTGTAGAAGACTGACTGAATCTATTTCCTTGGGAAAGGATGATCCAGCAGCCCATTATTCCATGTTATACTGTTCTATCTATCAGTTCCGTTAATTTCTGGTAAGAAGAAACCTAACTTTTTGTTGATAGAGAGTAGAAATACTCTGTGTTTTTGAAGTTGGACAAGGCTGTCATTGATGGCTTTTTATTTCATATTTAGCTTCTCAATATTCTATAGGCATCTAGCTCCTAGTTGAGGCACAGTATATAGAGAAAAAGTTCTTTCTAGGACTCAGGGCAAACCCAAAACATTCAGGCTGGATTTGGCTTTGTATTCTTCCTCTAAAGTGCAGTGCATACTAAAATCTCTCACATACCAAGGTTTTCTGTTGGTGTTTTTTTCTTCTTTATTTTCCTTGGCAACTAAAACAAATTTTACATAACCACATTATGTGCTTCACAGTAATATATGAGATTTCATAAATGGTATAAATGGTCTCATACAAATTCAAAACAGCACAAGAGTCAATAAACTTATATTGCAAGAACTCCAGACTGCAGCAGAGAAATATCTGAGCCTTTCAAAATTAGTTCATTTTTTCCTAAAAAAAAAAAAAGCAAAAAAAAAGCTGAAAAGCCCTGAAATTGGTTATAATCAATTTATTCACTGAATGTTTTTCCTAGATTTTATATTTTAATATCTTCATCAAATTACTTTATCTCCTTATTTAGCACTATTACTTATAAACACATAGATCCACATAGATCTGAAATTGCTTTTATAGGGTAACAGATATGCTATAAAGCATATAATTTAGGTGGGGATATAAGCTTATGCTCTACTGGTATGTGAGCAATTTATGGGTAAATATTCAATCCTAATTAATGTAATTCAAGTGGTGCTGAGAGGAAATCTTTGCCCATGATCACATTTATTATAGGTATATATTACTGAATTATTTCTGTAATATCTTGATGTTTATCTTTGATGGCCCAATTGTCAATAAGGTATTATTTGCTCTCTTTGTTATAATCTCCATTTAAAAAATATAAAAATATAAATTGAATTGAAAATATTTTACTGCTTTGTTTTTCCTGAATATTTTTCAAACCCTCATCAAAAGGCTGGTTCATTTGAGATGGATCCTGTTTTTGTGTTCATCTTGGCTCTTGCGCTATTCGTAGCATTCCAAGTGGCTGTGATGTTAGAAAAGGCCTCCTAAATATGAGATTTTTATCTTAGTGTCTCACTTCAGAGCTGTACATAAAAAGATGTGATGTTTTGTGGCCTGATCCCATGCCTAAAGTCCCATTAGCCCAAACAAATGTTAGCTCATTATCTTTAGCTCCTTGGTTTTATACTTCATAAAGCTGCCTGAAGTCCAACTGTAATTTTACTTGATTGAGACATTTAAAAACTGATAATCCCCACATTCTTTCTTTTCTTCCAGATCCCCTGTGTCTAACTTGATAATTAGTTTATTTCTAAATAAATACTTAGAGTAAGAATATTTTTTTCAAACAAAAGCATACTGAAAAGTTATCTATTTATCATTTCTCATTTGAAAGGAAATTAAAGTACAGACTTGTGAGCAGTACTCTTACTGGCCCTTCATGCTGTACATGAAAAAAAAAGGGGTGGAAATTACTTTGTTTTCAAATTTTCAGATCTGTTAAATATTTAGATTCTTTGACAAATATTTATCTGTGAATCTCCTGGGCTTGAATAAATGAGAGGCAAACAAAATATGCGCCACCACCTTCTTAGATAGCTTATAAAGAAGGTTTGTAAGAACCCCAGGACTTCATCCCTTTTTTCTAAATTTTTCTTAAAACAGAGCCGTTAAGTTAGGGATAAAACACACATTTCTTTGTCTGCAATCAATAGATGTATCAAGCTCATTGTTTTAATTTCCTCAGCATTCCTCAAATGCTACCTTGGCCTCTCCATTTCAAACACACTGTGTTTGTTAATAAATAAAATTATCGGGTTCTCAGAAGATGTGTTTCTTTCTGGGACTGCCTCTAGTTTTGCCTTTAGTCACGTGTTCACTCATCCCTCTTCGGTAATTTCCATCTTGCTGAGCTTTGTCACAAAAAATGTATGGCTCTGCCACACGTGTCTGCACTAACACCTGAAGAGGGACTATGGCATTTTTTATACTAGCATGAGAGGAAGAAAATTCAAAGCTTGGCCCTTTTATAGACAAAGCTGCCTTTTGAATAAGTTAGTAAAAAAGGAAATTTGTCTATGCACTTGGAAGAAATGGAAGGAGAGAGATAATATATGAGCTTGACATTCAAACAAAATTAAGCAACCTAATTCCTTTTAGAAAGCCTTTACCACAGGTTGCAATTGTGTTGAACTGGACAGAAAGAACACTCTTTGTGAAATTGTTTTCCTTCTGTGAAGAATTTAAATTTCTGCTGTAATGCTTCATATTTTACTATCACACTCATTTTTGTTATAGCAGAAAAAAATGTAGACGTTTTAAAGCAATTGTATTCCTGACATTTTGCATATATTTCTATATTATATGTATGTATATGGATGTGTGTATTCAATGCAGTCTTGAAATGCTGCTAAGACACCAGCTGTGGAAGTGAACGCAGTAATATGCTGGCATGCCCTTGGAAGGTGCCCAAGTTAATTCAGATGTACCATACAATTTTGGCATAGCAATGCCAATTGTACAAAAATGTTTTAAAAAGAAAGTATCTGCTTTTCAACTACTTTGAAATATTTAAATTTTTTCCCTAAAAAATGCAGTTTTCTGACCAAATATATTCACTTTTCAGCTCCAAACAACCCGTTTAGATATTCCATGTGGTGTATTATTTTCATCTAATGTATTTTAGGGAGTTATTACTTTGCAGACACCACAGAACATTTTGCACCCTGAGCTCCTGTTTGCCCTGTTGCTGCTCTGCACATCTGCCACATGAGTGCAGAATCCTCTGCCAGGTGTTTCCAGCCCTACACTCCTCTTCACTCTCAGGACAGAAATAAAGATTTAATGAAAGGAGAATGCCCAAAAGGGCTTGGAGGAGGGCTGGTCTTTTGACAATAGTGAAAATATCGATCCTTTGTGGTCAATAACAGCAATGTTTTTCCTCTGTATAACTTCAAAAAATTGTATCACAGATTTATTTCTGGCAATCTGATATTGCTTTAGATTTTTAAACCTAATCCAAGCAAAACAGTGTGTCTTGGAAAAATGGATTGGACTTGCGAACGTATTTTTAAAATGGAGATGGAAAATAAGAGAAGACGGATTTATATAAACATTTTTGCCACCTAAATTACAGTCTAGGGTATTTAAAACAGCTTACAAAGTAACATTCTACTGATGATATTCTAATCTCATCAAATATTTAAGTGGATGCGGGTTACCAGCATACCTTTTTATTTATTTTAAAACACTATATTTTTACTTCTGGTGGAAAACCAGGAGAGAAGCTTTGCAATTAAAGGAAGCAAGATGCATACAACAGATCATTTTATGATCTATGAGCATGTTTCTGTGAGACAAAGCATGGGAATATCTTCTGAAGTTAATTGGCTTATTTGTATAATTAAAGTTACTTAGGAGCTTAAGGTTTTCATGGTTAGATTTGCAAGTGGTAATAGTCATTATAATAACAATGGAAGGCAGCTTAATGGGAAGTGAAACAATAAAAAGCAAAATTACTCAGGAATGGTGTAAACACTGTTGGGTTACTTCAAAGAAGGGTGTACTAAAGTGAGTTCACAGGACAACTTAAAGAAATATTAAATTGCTTTCTTTTAGATTCAAGTTATCATTTGTGCTAAAATTTTTCTTAGGAAAACTGAAAAAAATGTGCAGATGTGAGGCATTTTTTCTATTAATTTTTATACTACATAATGATCTTTACTTTATTTGATATGATTGGTTTGCTGAGCCTATTTTTTCACCTATTATTTTTCAATAATACATTCTGTCTATAGATGGCACTATCTTCTTGCTGTTCCAGAGAATTCAGGAAAGAACTTTTTGACATATGCAAAACATTTATTGGCACTTTCCAGCAGTAAGAACATAAAATGACCAGTTTGTAATTTGCTTTAAAAACATAACAAAGAACATTTTTTTTAGATTATAATTGCTTTCAATGGAAAAGAGATTCAGAATGTCAGTTATGGACTTGGAAAATGTATTTTGAATATCCTTCATACATTTAAAGATCTAAGCTTTTGAAAATAAGGGAAATGATCTAAAAAAAGATAATGAATATGTTGTAAAGTTCAAGCCTTGTGCTGGCAGCATGAATCTAATAATAGAAAATGTTGCTAGAAAATTTTTCCTTTAAAAAGTTTAGATTATATCTTCATGTATCTCTTCTATTTCTGTATCTGCATTCATTAGTTGAAAAATGCAGTATCGTTTCTGTATTAGACAGTCTGGAAAATAGTATTCACATATTTCACTACAGTTATACTGAATTTAGTCTGTTTACGTGTTAAGCATTTGTCTAATCTTTAAGATGTGGCCTTTTTACACCGTATGCAATAAATAGCAAGTAACCTTTCACAGTCGTGAAGCATTACCATACTGTAATTGACATCATTAGTACACTGATTTCTGCAATTAATCCAAATTTAAGCCTGTTTAGCAGCATGTTTCTTTTGTTACCTTATTCTCTTTTTTTTTTTGTGCTATTGCTTGGAAGGGCTGAGAAAAGTCCAGTTCCATCCTCTGCCACCCTCCCTTCAGATACTGATTGGCACTGAAGAGGTCCCTTCTCAGTCATCTTTTCCTGAAGCTAAACAGGCTCAAATTCCTCAGCCTTTCCTCAAAAGTGAGATACTCCAGCTTTGTAGCGCTCCCCTGGACCTGCTTCATGAGCTCCATGTCTCTCGTGTTCTAAGAGCCCAGAACTGGACCCAGCTCTGGACACAGAGCCCAGAACTGGACCCAGCTCTCCAGATGTGGCCTCAATAGAGCTGAGCAGAGGGACAGGCTCCAGTCCCTGCTGGTAATGTTCTCATAATGCACCCCAGGCTACCATTGGCCCTCTTGGCCTCAAGAGCACTGCTGGCTCGGGGACAACCTGCTGTCCACCAGGATGCCACATCCTTCTCTGCAGATTAAAGATGATGAGAGTAGTGGTGCAAAGGCAGAAGGGCTGGTGGAAACAAGAGATGGAGATAATCACTTTGAGGTGGATCTAAGGTGCAGAGCTTAAACAGAAAAATGATGATCAGTTATCTCCATCTGAGAAGACTAAAAGCATTACCATATGAAACCACAGATTAAGTTGCAAATGTTTTAAATAACTCTAGTCATTTATTTAAATTGATAACAGATGACTCAAGTGTAACAAATAGAGCTTTTGTTTCAAAAGCAAGGTAAGGAGGCCATCAAGGCACTACAGACTCATTAGTTTAAAATCAGTTAATCCAGCCTACAATTTGCATTAAAGAATCTTTAGGATATGGATACAAATTAAACAAAATGGAGACTAAATGCATTATGGATTTACCAGTTTAAACTGATAGATTGTCCTTAGTAAAAATGATTTCTCCTTTATATAAATCCTGAACCTGAAGCCTGAACTTCATAGAGTAATAGGAAAAAGTATTCAGGACGGCACAGAAAGAAAAGTTAGCTGGCAAACAAGGGCAACTAATTGTGACACTGAAGAACAATTAGGCTCCCAGAGTTCTCTGAAATTTGTTTTTGCTGCCAACCTGATGCAATATTTTCAAAAGTTAAATTCATACAAGAAGTTAAGTTAAAGTTTAGTTAAACTTAGGGTGTCAAGAAACACATCTAAGTTACAAACAAGACTTGACAAAAATATTAAGTGTAAATTCAATATTCAAAATTTTTGCAGTGATTCAGTCAATCTTTCTGAATTTTAATATTTGAGAGATAGGAGCACTGTGTTCAAGGCTACTTTTGTGTTTTCAGAAGAAAATAACAATTTGAAATAATGTGTCTGTGAAAGACACAATGGTGGTAATGTGTCCTCACAACATGAAGCATATACTGACAATATGGAAATGCTCTGAAGAAAATTTATTTCACTTGCAATTCATTTTGTTCCTGCCATAATTGGACAAAGGAGTTGAGTAGCTGCCAGAGAAAATGAGAAGCTGAGCATTCAATCACCATGCCTGAGATTCCAAAATTTTAATTGCATCATTCACTGCAAGACTTTGGGGGGAAAAGTTCTGAAGAAAGAACACATCATGAGTATTGTATTGCTGACAGTCTATTTTCTTATTCCAGATGTCTCAATCACTGCCAAATAACATTACTCAGATCTGAGGAGTGCTCCTCTGGTGTGGACAGCTCCTGCACCAGTCATTGGGGAAAGGCAGACAAATTATGGGATTATATGGATTTTCAGGGGAAAAGCAGAACAATAACGTTCCTCAGTTATGTTTCTTAAATGAAGCTGAACCTTCATGTGCACAGATTGCAATAGCAATGTTCTACTGTCTCATTTGAAAGTACTTGATTGAGATGTTGGGAGCAAGACTGACAGTGGAGCTAGCTAATTTTGCAGAAACCCACTGTCATGAACAAAATCTGCTCCTAGCCCTGCAGGTGTCTAAAACTTCTTGTGCATCTGCATTCCCCTGGGAAGGATGTTGGTGCACTGTTACAGCCAGCACAATCTTCACAGCATTGAGATACTTGGCAGGTGATTAAGGCCTCTCCTGCCAAGGTTTACAAAATTTTCACCTACTTTACCTGGAAGACTTCAACCAACAGATGTGCTCAGGCATGAAATAATTAACAGTGCATTGGCCCAGAACAAGAAAATGAAAATTCACATGAGTCTATTGCTTTCAGTTCAGGATAATCACTTGGAGGTGCAAGGCCTGGCTTCCTGCCTGTGTGCCAATAAATATTCTAATCACTGAATCACTTTCCAGACTGGTGGGCAATATCTGGAGGGTGGAGGCAGGAAAAGAAAGGGGGCAGATGAAGAAAATAGATCGTTCTCATTTGTGATGGTGGAGGTGGGCTAGTTGGATTGTTTACATTTGCAATAATGAAGGAGAGCTAATTGTCTGGCAATAAAACAATGTAGAAGGTGAAGGTGTAGACCTGTGAGGTGTCACCATTTTAAAGGAGGAAGATACTCTGCAGAAGCCATTGCTGCATCTGTGCTTTTCTGGTGAGCCCTGAGTCTTTGTTCTGGTTGAGGTGGAAAACCTCTGAAAGGAGTGGGAGGCAATTCCCCAAGCCAGGTTGCTGCTCAGCTGGCATTGCAGCATTTGGATCCCACACTAGTGGAGGGGTAATCCCAGTGCTAAACTATTGCCTATCATCTCCTCTTTTGTCTGAAAAAAAAAAAAAAAAGATGGTTTCCTGGCATTTGGTGTTGAGAATCATCAAGAACATTAGGACATTAACAAGAATTACCCTCTCTTTCAGAGTTATCTATCACACTGACTATCAAAATCCCTCTTCAAAAAATTTCAGCACCTAGTTGTTGAGTTTTTCACACTTCCCATGCTAGAGTGGCTAATTTGAAAAGTCTGCATTTCACAGTGTAGAAAATGATCTAAAATTTAGGTCTCTAAAATCCCCAAGATTCTCCCATGAATTTATTCATTTGTGGTATTTTAGGAATGGCACTCAGCACACTGAGAATGTTAACAGATGCAAATATGAGTGTCACTGAGTACATTTTTAAAGCCAAACGAGTGTTCTTCAGAATAACTTTCAGCCAAAGTTGGAAAAGTTCCACAGAAAACTGAGATGAGATTTAGTAAGTTGCAGCATGACAGATACAGAAGTGTCCTAGAATTTTGCTAGCACATGGCAGACATGTTAAACCTTCCACAATCAAGGCAATGTTTGAAATAACTTAGAGAAGAGCAGTCCTATTCATACTATGCAAACTCCTACATTTAGATTCAAAGCTGCTTAGTTCCTGTGATAATTATTAGATCAAACAGACAGCGAGAGGTGCTTCCATCAGCTAGCAGTGCTTGATGCTGAAATGGTCAGGGAGAAAGCTGCTTCAACTCTGGAGTTCATTCAAAATAAGGAACGGACTGCATAGTTTTCGTATAAACAATTCCTACCTCAAAATTTATCACTATAGGTACATTAAAACTTTATTACCCTTAATGTCTTCCCATTATTGTCTTAAAGCACTGGTTTCCAAGTAAATGCAAGACAGACCTGCTTGAGAATGTCTCTTAGGTTTGTAAAAGGCGTATGGAAAAAACTCTGTTTAAAGTAATGGCAAAACAATAAACTGATCTGCCAAGTGGCAATTTCTAAATTTCTCATTAAATCATTCCCCTGATTTTCCTACACCTCAGATTTAAAGGCAGACTCAACAGCTTAGAGCTGTGCTCTAATCTGGCACAATATGTAGCTATTATTTCCACTTTTTCCTCCCTGAGAAATGATGTACAATATGTAGGAAATCTCACAGGAAATTTTTTTTTGTAAAGTGCTTATTCTGAAGTTCAGTTGTGCAAAGTCCTTATTCTCTGGTCAGTCTTTGTCTTCTCTTAGTGTTTAATGGGAAACCTTGGAATTAAACCTTAACTTAAATATTTGGGTGCCTTTCTTTGAGATGTCATTTGGCTAAGACATTCGGAGTGTCACCAACAGGTGATAAACTGGTAGTGCCTGACATAAAATGGTACAGCACAGTGATCAGCTATTTTTATTGCTTGGCATAGAAACACTTTTTAGTTGCCGTCTATTTTATAGATAACAGCCCATCTATTCTGCATGCTTCATGCATGTAATTTGATGAATGTGGGAATCTTACCAAAACCTGACCTGCTGAAGGATGACTGATTTATCACAGACAAAAAAATTAATGATGTGAGCTCATTTGAACCTATGAACTGTCATTTTGCCATGTTTAAATGGTTCTTTTGTAGGTGACAGACTTTTGTAGATCACATGGACTTTTTCTTTCACAGCAGCTTTGTTGTGCGCAGCAAGGGTGCCTGATTCCCATTTGAATACTCTTAAGTAACAAACCATAGAGTTTTGATGTAATTAGAGATTAAAGGTATTTCAATAAATTATTTCCTTTTTAGTCTGATTCAATCTATATTACTCATTTTAGTAACTGGCTTGCTCTCACTGGTTTGTTACCATGCTTTGAAATGCAATGCAAAGTATATTCAGCCCTGTAGACAACAGAAGTGAATTTAATTTTACAAATTCATATTTAAAATGCATAGCCTGACTATTGCTCCTCAGAAATCTCAAAAAGCTTTATTTTTTTTCTGTGTATGTTTTGTATATAAATATAGAGGAGGAAGTAACACAAAAAAAGCATACGAAACACACAGCTTATGAAACTTGCTAAAAGGATCAATGCATTTTAACCCACAGGAATATTTTTCTCCATTCTCTTTGGTGAGCATTGAAAAAGTAATTTTCCAGCATGAATTCTTATTTGTTATAAAGTCAATTATTCTGTTAGCCTGTGTTTTGCTTAAGAAATGTGATTGTGGCCTGCATTGCAAGAGTTTTCCTTCAAGCTCATTTCAAAGAGGTTTTGGTACCAGGGATGGCTGATGCATGGTTCTCCCATTTTTACAGGTCTGCTCTCATTGGTGATGCTGTTAGATAGGAAGCTTGAGTGAGTAAAGAAAAGTTAAACCATAAAGCAAAAATGATCAAGACCTCAGTGAGGTCAGACACATTGTTTTTTCTGCATTCATTCATCCTACTAGAATTTACTAGGGGAGCATCACCTAAGCATCACCTGGATGCTTAGCTTGACATTTGAGCCATTTGCAGCAGTAAATTTGCGTTCTTTATGCAGTGTTATCAGTGTACTGAAGGAGTTAAATACACACACAGAGTCACACAACCACACACACACACAAAATTTGAGGGGAATTATTGCTGTTCTTCTTACTGCATATTTGACTGTCTCCTCCTGCCCACCTTTTGTGATGGTTGCTCCTCCACCTGACCTGAATCCCTGAATGTCTGACTGGACGAAGGCTGCTGGCTCTGTAGTCAACTACAGCGTGTAAAGCGGCTCAAAAATACCCATGACTGCTGAGTCAGGTAGTGAAGAACTAACAGAAAGACTGTGGCAGACAAAGAATGCGTGATGCCTTGTCTAGGCAGTCTTTGTTTAGGAAAATTCCCTGATCTTGAAAGCTGTGAGAAGGCAGATCTGTGCAGAACCCCCTGTCCTGGCAGTGCCTCCACTGGGGAGGGAGGAATTTTTGGCTCCATAAACCTGTGCTGGAGTCTTGAGTATAGAACTTGTGATAGACAAATGAATTATTACAGCCACAACACGGACTTAGCTCTTGGTACCCTGTTCTTTGGCTCACTGGCAATTCTCAGGGATTTGTCTCATGGTAGAACAATTCTACTTATTGTGGGTTTGCTGTATGTACAGAAGAATAGATTGTGGCGATTAACAAGCGAGAATGTCTTACTGTTTTAATGTTGTGTATAAAAGATCCCTGACTATTCAGAGCAGTAATAGAAGATGTTTGTTGTGAAATCACAAGAAACATCTTTCTAGCACCCAAGAACATTTTGCTGAAACTGCTTTATACACCAAATATGTCTCCCATGTGGACATATAAATCATCTGTGTTTTATTAGAAAAATACTACCAAGTTCTGACAAAGGGTAGTCTCAGTAGGTTCAGTTGTTTGTTCCTGTCTTAAAAGAGGAATGTTGAAATCTCTTGTATGAACAGGAATTCCTGGCAAAATAAACTCCCAGGAATGCTGGAGACATAACTGTTTCTCTCAGCTAATAAACACTGAAGGATCTTATTAAACTAGTACAGCCAGCACCAGGGCAACTGCCCCCAACTTTCCACATATTGCAAGGCAAGGAAGAATAGACGCATTTCACACAGAAGTAACATGGTTCTTGGTCTTTCAGATGCACATACCTGAAGGGAGTTGGGCTGTGCTGTCTTGTGTGCAGAAGAAAACTGCTCTTGTTTTCAGTGGTTTTTTTGGAGTGACTCTCCTATCTTCTCAACAGTTCTTTAATGAAAATATTGGACTCCCATAACACTGTTATTACCTTGGATAAAGTCTCTAAAGTAGCACCTAATCCTGAGCTGTTTGGAAGTTAAGTGTTTCATGGAAATAGTACTTAGCACTTAGGTTGGTCTCTGCTCTGGGTTATTCTGGACTAATTTATATTTGTGTTCCTGAACTCAGTGTCTGTATTTATTTTTGGCCAGCTTATTTTTTTTTTTAAACCTATTTTCCCCTCTCATGTTAACATGGACAATTTGGTGAAGCTACATGCGTGAAAGCCACCAGTAGATGCACACATCTGTCAAAGGGATTGATGTCAGTGGAAAAGGGAGAAGCAATCTGTTCAATGCAGCCACTGCAATCACTGTAGCCTTTAATGTGAGTTAAGGAAAAATGTGGTTATATTTTTCCATTATGGCTATAAGTGAGTCCCATTGAATCCATTGAATTCTAGAATTCAGTGGTGGTGCAGTGAATTTATGAGGGAGATGTCAAGAGACGTCTGTGACAGAATTTAAGAGTGTCTTTTGTTTTAAAAGAACCAAAGACACTGAAGAATTGCTGAGATTAGAAAGTGTGAGGTTTTATTCTCTTTTTTTAAAATTTAAAACTGTACAATGAATTACAGTTAAATTTTTCACAGAATGAGTTTTGAGGCACGGATATTGAATAAATCCCAACATACTCTCTTAAACATAGGAGAAATAGGAGTTCTTGTCTTTCAATGAGGGATGTGACTATCTGACATCAAAGCATTTAGTAACTAAGGTGAAAGCAACAGGTTTTTGGCTTATGCAATATACAGGAGGTGTGGTCAATTCTTGCTGGAGCATAGGGCTAAACTTTACAAAGCCATCCAACTGGCTGTAGTAATGACTCTTTTTTTAGCTGGAATGCACAGAGAAAATTTGTTCCTTATATGAAATAGGAAAGATTTAAAAAAACTTGTTTTAATTTTGTACATAAATTTTGTTAGGCTGATTTGGGGAAAAATTCTTTGAGAAAAGTCAGTGGGTACTTTCTAACTGTAAGCATAAGATGCTGAGGTGGGAAATTTGGCCTCAAACTCTTGTTCTGAACCAAAAAAACCCAGAGATTTTGGATACAGTTTTCAACCTACTTCCACGTAATGCAAAAATGTGGCAACAGAAATACTGATTTTTTTGTAAGAAACTTAATTCTGGATCTGATCAATATCACATCTGCAAAAGTTTTACTGTACTTGATATATTTGGATCAAAGAAAAAATGTTATTTTAAGAAATAACAATTCTTGGAATTATTTTTCTTATGGAAATTTGTTTCTAGAATAGTTCAAGAAATACATTACTGGAGTTAAGCTATTATCAACAAATGCATGTATCTAGCAGTTTAAGGCAATGTTTAGGTTAAAAAATAGTGAAATAGGAAGGAAGGAAGGAAAGGAAGGAAGGAAAGGAAGGAAGGAAAGGAAGGAAGGAAGGAAAGGAAGGAAGGAAAGGAAGGAAGGAAAGGAAGGAAGGAAAGGAAGGAAGGAACTTTTGCTTCCTGAATAAGACCCTTTTAGATCTGCTGAACTAAATTATTGCCTGTGGCCTTATGCTCCATGGAGCATAGTTTACATCAAAACCCCAAGAAATATAGAGATGTTGAATTCTGTTTTTCCAGAGGAAAATAATGTGTTCGTGGAGTGTTTCCATTTTCCCAGCCTGTCACTCAAACAATGCTATTGGCAAGCTTGGCCTGCTTTTTCAGCACTAACAGAAGAGTGCCAGGTGGCAGATAAGAAATGGGATGGGAAAGAGCAAGAAGAAACTTAAAAAGACCACTGGAGGAGGTAATTAGAGAAGCCTGTGGCTGAAATTCTTTCATAGTGCATAATATTTTCCATAGCACTTCAAAATTGGATAGTCCTTGAGTGGATGGAAGAAAAGATATAAAAAATGAAACTTAATAGAGGAAAATATACACACAGCACATCCTCTAATTTGCACTTACTTTGCAGTTTGGCATGGATTTTCTGCAGAAGTATATACTTTACTCTCACATGATTAAATTTTGTTTCTAAAAAAGTTTTTATACATGAAACTGGGAATCACATTATTTTGAAATTCTGAGATACTCACAATGTGTTTTTGCAATTTTCTTAGCCTGATTCTTGTTTTTTAGCATGGTAGCTGTATCAACATGTCCTGTACAAGAACAAAAAAGAAAGTATCACAATACTTCTACAAGGGAGATAGAGTCAACAAAATAATTTTGTCCCTGAGTGGGCAGACATGGGGAATACCCTGCAGTCTCTGCTTGGCAGAGTAACTTTTTATTGATTTAGAAAGAGATGATCCTGGTTGCACATGACAGAACTGTCCCATTTACATCTGATTTCAGAGCATGGTAGTGGTAGTAGTATTTCTAGTCCAAATTAGCTCTTTTGTCTGTGTGTCTACACACTTTGTCATGGTCACAGAACATATACAGCTGTACCAACGTCAGGAAAAACCGAGCAAATAGCAGACTGGTTAAACAGTCTGTAAAAAATATGCACACAAATACCACATATTACTTTGAGAGTGTCCACAGTGCTTCTCTGTTCTTTTTATAATTTTATAAAATTCATCTAAGAAAATTTTATTGGCAAGAATGTTCATAGAGATAAAGTGCTTTGGCTACTTCTGTGAATAACAAGAGCCATCCCAGAAATGTTTGCACAGGCATCATCACTGCCTCTTGCATGTTCAGAAGTTGCTTATTCACAGAGGATAAGCACATTTGTGCAAAATATTTTAAAAAACAGTATTAGATTTTCTGAGTACTGTGAAAAAACTGTAGGTTGGCATTTCCTTGAATTTTTTTAGCATATCAACAGTTTCATTCAAGAAATCACCCCATAACAGGTAATTTAAAAATAGGTAGCACATACTTTTTCCACAGTCGCTTAAAAAGTTGTAAAAAAAGGCCTAAAAAGAGACAATGCACAAATTCAGCTGAGAAATCAAGCCATGGGAATGAGTAATATATAGAAATATTTATCAAGTGAATTTGTAGGTCTTCTGCCCGTGGATGTCTTCAGCTCCAGGAAGGATTTCCTTCCACCTCTCTCTCACACAAGACTTATTCACAAAGCAAAAACTATTTGGTGTGCTGGGGAAGTTTTATAGCTGGTAAAATACAAGTAGGCAGACTAGATGATCTAATGATCCATAGTCTAAAAACATATTATTGCAGAGGTCTTAACTTACTGAATGCATTTATTAAATAGATCGTTTTCAAAGAAACCTGTGGGAATCAGACACCTAAATTCCCATAAAATTAAATTGCATTCTGTGAATTTTCCAGTCACTTCTGTCCAAATTCTCTGCCTTTTCTTGGTATACATGTGGAATAAAAGTCTCCTGAGAGAAAAAACAGAATAGCATTCTGACTATTTTACACTTTCTGAAACTGTAAATTTCTTTGTGGACTCCAAAAAAAATCTTTTTTAATACAGCATCAGCAAAGTAGAATCTGGTCCCATTTCCTAATATGCAACGTAAACATATTTGGTTTGTAAATATTGGAGTGTTTTCTTCAGCTTCCAAACTAATCTAATCCTGGCACTATTTACAGAAAAGGGGAGTACTGATTCCCTTTTTACTTTCTTTTTTTTTTTTCCCTTGAGACTTGACAGATTGGTGGTAATGCTTTGAAATCAAAACCTGTAAATAGCACATACTGTCACAGAATCAAAGAATTACAGAATCTCAGAATTGGTTGGTTAGGAGGGACTGCAGTGGATCACCTGGTCCAACCTTCTGCCTCAAGCAGGGACATCCCAGAGCACATAGCACAGGATTGCATCCAGACACTTCTTGAATAACTGCAACAAGCTAAACTTTACAACCTCTCTGGGCAACCTGCTCCATGCAGTCACCTGCACAGTAAAGCTGTTCTTCATGTTCAGCTGTTCCGAC
>VRYO01002355.1:27809467-27868613 GCA_009812075.1 Sialia sialis
GGTCTTTTCCCACAGAGCTGGGCTTTCCAGCAGGTCAGCTCCCAGCCTGAACTGGTGCCTGGGGTTATTTCTCCCTTGGTGCAGGACACTTGCATTTGCCCTTGTTGTATTCAGATTGTTCCTCTCTGCACATAGATAATGTTTCTGCGGCAATGTATACGAAGTATATATTTTTTCCATGATATCTCACCTGACACGACTGGTGTCACCTGGATGTCACCTTTGTCCATTCCAGACACCACTCTGTATCATTTAAAGGAAACAAGTGTGAGGTTAGAGTAACCAGAGATTCTTCAGCTTACATGCTGTGATCAAAAAAAGTTTTGACCAAAAGTTACAGTTCTGAAATTCTCTTTTATATTAATACCTACTGCTGAAAACATTTGACTCTCAACCTGTGAGGTGCTAGAAGACTCACCTTGCTAAAAGGCTCACCTTGGCAGCTCCATGGAAAACATTTGTCAGTGTTTAGCTTCCCTAAAAGCATTGTCACAGTCCATTCACTTAGATCCATCCTTATCTGTCTGTCCTACTTCCTACTGCTATGGCTGCAGATTTCCTTAGAGCACTTTAATGGGTCTGGGCTGTGCAGAAAATACAAAAAAACTCCCAAAAAACCACAAACCAAACAAAAGGCAGTAGAGGAGCTTACTAGCTTTTTTAAAAGACATCAGTTAGAAGTGCTTTGCTGTGAAGCCTGGCCAGCAGAGTTAAGGCAGGACACTTTTTCTGAGCCTTAATTGACTGAATGGACATCATCTGCTACAGGCAACCTGGGCTTAGGCAACCCAATCATAAGGGTTTAACCACTTATCACTGCAAGTTTTGGAAAATATTTTGTTCCTTAAAAGCTCAGCTGCTGAACATGCACCTATTGCCCAGGAGGCAATACTTCAATTTCCACACCTATTTTACTTCTGT
Source organism: Sialia sialis (assembly GCA_009812075.1). Taxonomy (NCBI): domain Eukaryota; kingdom Metazoa; phylum Chordata; class Aves; order Passeriformes; family Turdidae; genus Sialia; species Sialia sialis. Next base: position 27,810,389 of record VRYO01002355.1, read on the forward strand.
ATTTAGTAGAAGTGATATGATTTAGATACCTCAATTCCTAAAGTTTCTTGAAGAGTATCTCATCACCTGTAAAAGCAAGTTTCCATGCCATTTCACTCCAGATTTTAACAGTGATTCCCCAGTTAAACACTGAACAGGTTTTTCAGCCCCCCTGACTTTTACATCATCTTCACTTGCCAGTTTGTTTCTTTATGGAGAGTTTTTCAGCCACAAGTCAGAGTGAATAACCTTTATCACAGCCAGGAGCATGTCTTTGAAGATTACACACCTGCTCCTGGCTGTAATCACCTGAACAGCAAGTATTGTTCAGTTGAGCTTCCCCCCTATTGCCCAGGACAAATCCTTGGAGCCTTATAGTGAGATAAGTTACACAGGGGCTCTGTAAAATTAGCTGATGATGTTTCAGAGCAATAAATCTGCAGTGCAAAAAGTAGTATCAAAATTCAGTTGGCATCACTGCTTCCTCTGTCACCAGCCCAACATGACATTGAGAGCACTGCACTATTGGAGTTTTCTCTCTGTGTTAAACAGATACCAGCATCCTACTCATGCATGGGAGCCCAAATGGCTGAAGGAATATGTTTCACCCACAGTAGAGGGTGGTATTCCTAAATTCCAGTGTGAGTAATTTCTGCCTGCTAATGTAAAATGCCTTTGCTTTCATTCAGATATGATATTTTCCACTTTTCCCCTTTGCTACATTTCTGGAGAAATTGATCTGACAAATTGAAAATGTTGTCTCTTAGTTTCCACCTCAATTTGTAAGGCTGTTTTATTAAGGTAAATTATAATTACCACTACATTAAACAAATATCATTATTATATTCATGTCCAATATAGTAATTTAAAAATAAAAAATTGAGAGTCTCCATCCAGTTTTTCTTCTGATTTTATTTGAATAGACTTGAAACAAATTAAATAATTAATGAGCTCATCTTGGTTGGATATCTGTATTTTTTTTAATGCAGAAAGGCTAACAAGCTGGAAAGTGACAATAAAAATATTCTAAATTCTAAGTCTGATTCTAGCAGAAGCAACTATGTTCTGGTAATTTCCTTTCAGATCTTCTAGAACAGTGTGTTGTCAACAATTACTTAGGGACTGGTTGGTAGATGAACTATCAGCACAATGGGCTGTACTTAATGCTCTTTCAAAGATATTATTAGGAATTTCAGAATATATATTTCCACATTGTTTACCTAAGGAAGACATTTTGGATGTTTTGGGTGTTTCTGGTGTCAGAATTCATCTCTACAGAAGGGCTAAGGTGAGTGCAGTGACTTAAAGGTTAACAGTATAATTTGGCCAAATAGAAATTAAATACTTGAGAAAGGCCATTGCAGTTGGCACAGGCTGCTGCAGGGGTGGTTCCAGGACAGTCCTCGTAGGTGCTTTCTAGTCTTTAATGACAGGTCCTATTGGGCTGCTTCATGCAGTCCTGAGCCACCCTCAATATCTTGCTTCAACTGCTAAGATAGTAATCTATGGATTTGTATGTGAATATTGTTCTTATTTTATAACACAGCTGTAGTAATAATGTAATATGTGGGTTTCTATTTTAACATCACCATGTCATTCTGTGAATGTGCAAGAGAAGATAAGCAAATTACTGCTAGAAGAAATTTTGTGGTGGGTAGGTTTTTTTCTTCTCAAATTGAATAAAAGAGATAAAACCAGACACTGTTTTGAGCATGCAGTAATTTCACACTTATAAGCTGCACCAGGTGATAAGCCGCACGTTTTTTCTCTTTTATTTTTTTCTTTTCAGCAAGGATCCAGCTCCAGCTGGCCCTGCCCTTCTTCAGGCTCTGAGAGGGGCCATCCCCCCACCACCCTCCTGCAGCGGCAGCTTCACTTTGGGCCGGCCCGCCTCGCGCTTCCGGGTTGGCATCTTGCCGGAATTTGTTCATATATAAGCCGCACTGGGTGAAAAGCCGCACTTCCAGGGTCGGCTCAAAATTTCAGTCAAAAAAGTGCGGCTTATAAGCATGAAATTACTGTATATAAAAATCAGTAACGGATGACCAAGTGTAGGGTTTGACTTTCACATTGTATTATCCTATATTATTATTTATTGAGCATTGAAGTGTTTAAGGCACATCTAAAAACAAAAGGAGAAACTTATGAGTAATTATGCCATTTGCAACTTGCAGTGGATATAATGGCTGAAAATAATTGTTATGAAACACCTTTGAAGATCATATTGTAAGTGTGAGTGTAAAAGCATGAAATTAAAAACCCTTGCAATGCAGATGACAGTTGCCTGGGCAATAGAAAGGACTTTTTTAAATCTTTCTAATATAGCTAAATAATTTGTTTCTTTTCACAAGAGTCCAACCCTGCCAGGATGAGAAAATGGCAGTGAAAAATAGGTGTTCTCTGGAGGCAGAGTGACCAAATAGGACTTTAGCTTTTAGAGGAGAAATTTGAGATACGGATCCAAAAATAGCTCTCTCAGAGCCTGGCACTCTGGGATGCTCATCTTGAGGGAATTTTCTGCAAGGGGGACCATCACCCGCACAGCCACCTTTTATAAAACAATGGTGTTTCAGCTGGTGTCAGGAAAGGACTGAGAGTCTTTGATCCAATACTTTCATTTTGTTCATTCCAGGAGAGCCATCAGACACATTTTTTTTTCTTTCTTTCTCCTCACGCCCCCCTTCTGCTCCACATAAGGTGAAAAGAGCAACCTGAACTATGTTTTTTCCTCTTATGCTCACATTTCTGAAGCACGCTTAAAATTAGCTCAGCACCTGCAACATTATTAATAGCTTTGTGTCACTAGCCCCCAGTAGCAGAATCCCAGCCTATCTGCATGATAAACCTGGATACGTATAAATATTCTTCTTAGCTGACTGAGAAGGAAAGAAATTTATGCAGGCCAGAAATTATATATGGGCTATTCCATCTGTGTTTCTTATCTGGACTCTTACAGGATCAAGACTACGAGGAAACTTCATGGACCTGAGCTGCCATTTAGTTTAAATACAACTGTGCAATTTTTGTCATCATCCTGAAGTAGCAAATATCCACAACATTGTTTTCTCTAAGTGTTCCATTCGAAGTTACAAGGCACATCTCCCACTTCACACTAATTACTGATAAAGATGGAGCAGCATTGGTGTAAAGTGCAAGGCACTTTGAACTCAGTCCTGCAGACATTTTGGGCAGCACTTGAGGCTTACAATACCAGTCATTAGCTCTGCCTCTGTTTAGAATCTTGCAGGCATTTTCATCTTTAACACTTATTCCTGTACTTGAGAAAACATCTTTTGTTCCTTTCAGGATGTGAATAATTAATTTCCCATGTACTCTTAAAGCATTCACCACCTTTGAGGATCAGTTTCTATATTTACATGCGAGTCCATTGTGGAGCCAGCTAATAAATATTTAGGTCCAAAAGGAGAGCAGCAGAAGCAGCTTAATTTGTCAATTTCTTTTTCATCAGTCCCTATCATTCCTTACAAAAAATTATCTGCCAATGTCACAAGGCTCTTCTTTGATTGATGGAATTTATAAAATAATAGCAATTAGACATTACCTGAAACATTAAGTAAACTCATCAGTTTTTGTATTGTAATCAATAATGCAGGCACTATGTTAAAAATGCATAATTCAGCCGTACCTATGATCATTGGATGTAAAGAAAAATAAGCAAAAAGCTGGATTGTGTATATGATTATCTCATGACTGAAAGGAACCATCTGTATCTAAGTTCATATATTCCACATTTACAGTAGCTGCACATAGTGAGTTCTTATGATACAGACAACTTTCAGCTAACTTGGCAGAATATATTTTCTCTACTCTAAGTGGAAAATGAAAAAAAAATTGGCAATAATTTTATTTTAAAATCAGTCTCCAACTACCTCCACATGTCTGCATTGTGGGATTAATAGATGAATAGCATATGAAAATTATAAAGCATATATCGATATGTCTGTTAATATAAAAAAAATGAAAGATTCTCAGAGGATGAAAATAAAAATTGCTTTCTGATTGATTGAGAGACAGCTGTGAAGCAGAAAATATCTTAGCCTATGACAAAACAAAGTGCCCAATGCCAGAAGTGGATCTCATGCAACCAAATTGTTGCAGCTCCAAAATAGTATGACTCATATGTGCAGTAATTGAAACTCTAGGCTTTTAAAAAAATTTATATTGACCTTATAATCATGTCTTGCTTTCCTTTGTGTCAGTATTTGAAGAGAAAAAACAAAAGGAAGGACTTGGTCCTCAAAGGTGCTAAGCACTCTGGGTCAGACTATGCAGGACACTGAAGGCTTGTGATTGAACACTGGAGTTGTCCCTCTCACTTTAATGGTGACAGAGCAGGAGTATGACATTCCTTTCAATTAGACACGTGCTCTCCTGTTAGTCTGGATTATAGACAACTGTTCTAGGAATGAAAACCTAAATGCATAAATTGATTTGTTTCACAAGCTGGCATTTCCCTTTGAAATTCCAGTATGATTTTTTTGGCATTAGGTTATTTTTGTATAGGTATATACTATTTCTAAAGGAAATATATGTTAATTGGGCAGTTCCTGGTTACCTCACTTTGTGTATGGCCTACATCACTCCTGGGAACTCTAGTGCTCATATAATTTAATCGGTTTCACAGCACTATTCTCTGTGAGATTTTAATAGTATAAAATATGTCCTTGGAGAGATTAGACTGCTACTGTTGATGTCTCAAGGGTTTGGCTTGAATACACGTTCTAAAGAAACAAACACACACCAAACAATAAACAAATTATGCAAAATAACAAAATTATGCAATAAACAATCATGGGGAAGAATGTTGTCAATTTATATTACATTTGTCCTTGACTTTTAACATGCATTTATAATGTGCCAATGATACAGCTTTTAAAAGTGAGAAGTCATTTAGAAATTTCATGTTAAATGTGGAGCACTGCCAGGTTCCCACAGTGCAAGAGGGTGCCTTGAAATGCACCTGTTTCTTTTGATCAATTGTACAATGACTTGCAGGTGCAGGAGGGTGTGTTTGTCCTAGGAGGATGCTCAGCATCTACACTGGCAATGAGTGTCAGGCATCTTATTTAAGTAGTGGGAGATGTGACATAAAATAAGATCTTACCTACTTTACCATATCAACCAAAATTCTTCCTTCTGTATGTTTTGATTCCCTGCTTCGTAAGTGCAATCAGAGTAGGAGAACAGTATAATGGAATTCTCAGATAAATAATTGATGTAATGTTTGTATCCCACATACAGTCTCAACCTTTTGTGCAAAAAAAATACTAAACTGAGAAAGTTCTCATATAATGGTGCTACTTTTTATTAGCTCTAGTAAAATGAAAGGTAAGAACTAGTCCTTAATGTTTTGCTTCTGAATATATCCTCTTTAATTACAGGGAGGCTGAGAAGCAGAGAAATTAGAATAAAAAATCTGAGCCAGCACAAGCCTTTCAAAAGTGAATGTATATGAATGACTTGGTTACAGGAGGAAGCTCTGATAATACCTGTCTCAGAGATCTGTTTAGCGATAGTGCCAACTGTGGCACACTGTCGTAAAATGAAGGAACCCTTCCAAATTTTTCCTGTAAGAGACCCAGCAGGATTTTAGGCCACTCCAGGACAGGCATCTTCAACATAGGATACACTTGCACACAATATCAAAGTTCTCATGCAAATGACAAGGAACTTGGTTTTTTTTTCAAGTAAGTATTTCCAGCAAAAGCAGAAGCTACAGAACCTTTGAAAAATAAAGAAGGACTACAGTCTCTGAAAGTAAATAGAGTGGTAGAGCAAAGATAGTCTGGTTGTTCCATCTGGAAGAGATTATGTTGAAGGTTGAAGTGCTGTTGTCATAGTCTTTCCTGCATCTCCCAGATGCCTCTGGAGATGCTCTCAAGTCTCAGAGGAAAATGTTGGTGTGGATAATGGTGCTCTGAAGTGCCATTGAATGAGATCAGTTCTGCAAAACATCGCATATAAAATATTCTGTCTTTGTTATATCATATGGTGAGATAGCAGAAAAAATGTCCTTGCTCTAAGAAGAGATCTTATGAGGAGAAGTGATTCAGCCAAGAGGTGAGCAGGGAACAAACTCTCACTAGCTCTTGTGGATCTGTCAGTCTGAGGTTGGATCAGAGAACTGAAAGGGGAAATTTCATGAGCAAAAATGTGTGCTGTTCCTCTGCCCTCAGGGTTTGATCAAGTAGGTGGAACAACATGCCTTCTTCACAGAGATTTAGACTAAAAAAAATTATGAAGTTATGACACAGATTTTTAAAAAATCATAGAAGATCATGTGCAGAGAGTGTGGGTTCTGTACAAAGAGCGTACTTTTGAATCCATATTTTTCACTACAGGTAATAAAATGGCAAGGAACTGTTTTTTTTAAGTGATATCCCATTCTTTAGTTTTTCCTCTGAAAGTTATAATTGGCTAATTCAGTGAAAGCCCCCTCTTGAAGAATGAGTAATAAAGCCCCTAACAAGAGACCTCATTGTAAAGCATGGCTGTTTCAACCTGAAAGTTTAATGAGTGGTGTAGTCACCAAACAGGGAAAAGAAAGTACTCTAATAGGTTTGCTAACTGGTTCCCTGAGTGAATCATCTAATGGTGGAAATTTTGGTCTCTGTAAGAGTGTATATCTTTTGATGAACATTAGTAACAGACTGATTAAACTGAGATTTAAGGTGTCATCTGAGAAACAGTAAAAATCAAACAAAACAAACATTTTCAAAATTTTGTTTTAAGCGGCATTAGGGTCTGGTTCTAAGTCTTACCTTGACTGAAATATCTGGGTTAACTTGCTATCATGCTATCATGCTGACTTATATTCTTTAGAAATCTGAAGAAGAGATATTCTGAATGATGCATCTGTTAGGAGGTCCAAGTAGGACCAGGAATCTCTCATCAAGCAGACTCATCAAAACCTAATTAACACATACTGTCTTCACACTTTAAAATTCATTTAGACAAGACCAAAATGTTCATAAGATTTCTGTATGGAATATGTATTTTTAATTTGTTTGGGTTTTTTTTTTTCCAAAAGTTATGAGTGTTTCTATCAGCAAACAATATAGTACAGTAATTTCATGATTATAAGCCACACCTGAATATAAGCCGCACTTGCTGAAATTGTCCATAAATAAGCTGCACCTGAATATAAGCCACACTACTGAGGTAGGCTGGATTCTTCAATGAAAAAGGTGCAACTTATATTCATGAAACTACTGTAAGTTTTCAATTTTTAAGTGCACTTCTTTGGTGAAAACTGACACATTTCTCTAGCAGAAGCAAAAATAGTAAGGAAGAGTAGAAGCAGTAGAGCAAATGAGGCTGACAGTGGCATGAACTGTTCTAGACTTGAAGAGTATAAATGTGTTTTGCAGTATCATTTATTTAAACTTCACAGGCTATGAGGCGGCCAGTGTGAAATTGAGTTTAGCCAAACAGGGTTGCCACCATGAGATGTGCCATGTGCTCCACCAAGCTCTGGTAATGAACAGGTATTTCTACATTTCTGCCAGCTCCTCTTTGCCCCTCTGCCTTGCACTTTAGCCTAACTCAGAGGAGGATTTACCTGGGAGCCATTAGTAGCACTGCATCAGCAGAAAATTTTGCAATCACACCTTACCAGGAATCATCACCATGAGCACAGCAATGGTGTCACATTTGCTGCTGCTGTCTCTCACCTGCTCCTCTGTCTGCTTCAGACAGCAGACTGAAGTAATTGTGAAGAAAAGCATTTTCTTCCTGCATAGAAATCTGCTCCATTGTTCAGGCTGGTGCAGCCAGTCCTATTGCATAGCCATTATGAGCTACAATTTTCATGTGATGAGTGAGTCAGTGTCTTAAACCTGCCCTCAGGCTCTTTCTCGAGGTAGAAAAAAAACCACAAAACAATACTTTTTTTCTGATATTTTGATATACTCCTCTCATACACACCACACTAATGAGATATCAGTTCCCATTGAATGAACACTCTAATGTTATTTGTATTTTAACACAAGCATAAACTGAAAAATCATAGAAAATTCCTCCCCTTTAAAACAGAAATCAAGGATTGTTATCATATAAACACCTTTATTCTCTAAATTATGAGGTTAGATATCGTATCTGCTTCAGGTCTCATTTTATTTTTATGCAAATATTCCTCTCCTCTGCTTATCATAAAAGGTGACTGAATGGAGTGGGAAAATGTTTTGAAATAGCAAGACCTTTCTCTCTTCCTCTTGCCTCTCCACAGACCACCAAATACAGTCAGCTTCATGTCATGTTAGGAAGAAACTTGAAAGACTTGAAGACAGTAAAGGAAAAGAGAATAGAAAAGAAGCAGCATACTCTCACATTAGAAAAACTCTGCATATTTTAATGCCTTGTCATGTCAAGCCCTCATTAAAAATGCTATCTGCTCATTTCAGATGATCTCCAACCCAAAAGATGAGCAGGGGCTGTAAAATAATTAGCCTTACTAAAAGTCTTGGGCTGTATGAGTGTAGTGGCTGATTCTCTGCGGTGTGCTACAAGCCATTGTGATATTCAAGGTTGGACATCACCCACTTAAATTAGCAGTTTATCAGAGTCCAGGATGGAAACAGCTGTGGGGATAAAGGATGATGAATCACATGACACAGATTAAATGTAGCTGTGATTAATGGGACATCACAAAGCAACAAAAAAGAGAACCAACTGTGGAAAGAGATAACTACCACCACAAGGAGCGAATTATTGTCTAAGGTGATGTAATTAACTACAAGCCTCCCCATGGCTTGGATGACCAATTCCAAGAAGGCTTGCTATTGTGCTCACAATAATTACAAGCTGGAGATTCTTGGTTTAAGTACTGGGATATTAAGCTTCATTTTTATACATTGCAGGGAACTGATAGAGTGTCAATGTTGAAGATACGGCAATTTGTAATAGTAAATTAGTACAATACATTGTTGTGAGTCTTTCAACTAACACTCCCTGTGAGAGGACAGTTGGAAGAAAAGCTCAGATATGTTGTGCTGTGAGTTATGTGGTCCTTTAAATGCTTACACTCTAGCATTACCCATTAATTATTCTTTTTGCTATTGTGTGAATCAAAGCAGTTCCCAAATGCATTTTAATACAGTAGGCATGATTAAGGGTGTTTTTTGTTCTTTGTCCTTATTAGTTATATCCTGGAAGGACAAGTGTTATTTTTCTTATTTTTTCGAAGAACAGTTATAATCCTGGGAATCTTTCACTATTTTACTTTCTAAGTGATACCTTGATTCATAGTATATCATCCTCATATGTTTAGAAGACAAAAACTTTATTTGGATTATTTGTTGCTTCCTTTCTTTAGCTTAGAAATGAAGATTTATATGCACTTGAAGGGAATTTACTGACAACTTAAAATATTGGGGTATTCCTAAAATATTCAATACCTGGAAACTGGAAAATGGAGACAGAATTTTAATTTTCTCTGCTCTCTTTGATACTGTAATGATTATTATAGGCTGTCCAAAAGAGAAATAACTTAAATATTTATGAATGAATATTCCTATAATTTGCCATCCTCATGTATAAAGGAGTTTTGAATTGCTTGTAATTTTGCCATAAAATATATATTGGATTTGGTTAATGGGAATCTTACATTGACTTCTGCTGTGGTGACAGGTTGACTTCAAGCTGGCAGCCGTGTCTATTCATGTCTGAGACTGTACATGATCACAGAACAATAGATCAAAAGTGCCAAAAGTTGAAAGCCTTCTAGATCAAAACTGACAGAGTCCAAACTGCTTGATGGTTGCATCCTTTTGACTTCTTCTTTCTTGATGTTGAATTAGGCACCTATATGTGTGTTGTGGTCCTAATGGCAGAGTACTTGCTGTGGTCTGCATAAAAATCTTCTACAAGTCTCTTGTCATTTGAAAACATAACTTTGATTAGTTTTATCAAGCTTCCTCTTTCAAAATATTAAATTCTTCTTATTGATTTCTAGTTCTTACAAATGTGAAATGCACTTGGGGAAGTCCAAAAGATGATGAATTGGCATTTTTTGCAGTTGTTGTTGAGATAACTTTCAAATAACGTGGTGGGCTACTGGTTATGTAGTTTTATGACAACTAAAACCAAAATTGTGTTGCCAAGCTTTAACATTGTGAGATTCTTGAGACAGATGTGTCATAGTTGCATTTGTTAAAAAATACCTTGCAAGAAACAGTCCAGTGTCTTGCTTTACCTGCAGGTACTCTAGCTGTATAAACAGCAGATGGACAGTAATCACTGCATGAAATCTGAACTATGAACTGATGTAGTTTGTGAGAGAGAAGGTTTTATTTTTGCTATACATACAATCTTTTCCCTTCTGAACTTCATGCTATATACACAATAGCAGCATGTTCTTTAAATTGTAGTATACACAGGAAAATATTTTATTGTTCAAATAACCAAGAAAAGCTAATAGATACTACTGTTTTTATAATCACTTCCAAAAAAATTATATTACCTGTGTCAATAAAACAGATATTGATAGAAGCTATGCTAGAATTTTACTGGGCTTCAGACATATTCATGCAATCCAGGATCAGAAATATTCCAGTATCTGGTTTGCATAAGTAGAAAATTAATAGATCAATGCTTACTCACAGTTTTAAAATTATTTGTGTAAAGATGGTGCCAGTATGACAGATCATTACATAATATTTAAGTGAAGCTTTTAAATTGCAAAATGAATGCTGAAATTCTAGGGCAAAATATTTTGGATTGGTATTTTAATCACATTTTTTGAATAAGCTAAACTTGATATAAATGCCAAGTTTTAAAAAGCTCTTAGGACTTAATCAGTGAAACTACAGTCCCAAAATTTCAGTTTGGTACCCAGTGTTGAATGAGGAGGGAACCCTTCTACAGGTCATTGTTTAATTTTGCTCATAGCAAAGCAGGATTCTCTTTAGGAGAAAAATGCATTACTGGACAGTTTACTTGCACTGGTTCTTCACTTTAGTTTTCTGACTTATTAGTAAGCAATAGGTAAGAAATGTGATTTATGAAGGATTAAACCAGCAAGTCCATAGCAGAATGCTGCAGGTAATATTATGGCAAGTAGCCATCATGTTTAGGATATGAATTTTCATAAGTATTTTTACTTAATATGATTTCCTATTACAGATTTAACCTGATACAGGTAATTTTGTCACAAATATTAAGAGGAAACAATGCTATCTGGGCATACAATAGAATAGTAGTTAGTGAAAACCTAGCAAGCTCAGTGATTCATCCGGGAAAAAAATAGGAATGTTTCTTTATTTTTAAAATTATGAATTGGATTTTTTTATAAATTCCTGTGGTTCCTACAGTATGAGCCTTACAGAAAGGTTGAATTGTAGCAGGTCCATATAGGAAACAGTGAGAAGAGAGAGAAAAAAATTCAGGTACTGCAGTCCTCATTAAAAACTAAAGAGAGAATTATTCTTGGAACAAAATCTGCTGAAAGCAGAGATGAAAACTCCATTACCTTTAATGTGGCTAGTACTGCATCTCCTGCATTTGGGGACATTCATGGACATCTGCTTCAAATTCTTTGGGCATAATAGCATTCTTGACTAGGTACACTGAGCAGACCAGTGTGTGGCTCCATTACTTATATTTTACAGGACTTGTGATGTCTATTTCCTACAGATTATGTTATCTGGGAAAGACTGGAACTAGTGTGAAGTATAACTTCCTCCACTCCATCTAAATTTATGGTTATTATTGCTATAAATAAGTTTAACAACTTCTGCAAAATTTAAGTTTCAGACACCAGTCATTCCTAAAAGTTTCCTCAGCCTGGCTCAGTGGTAATTACGATTTAAAATCCATTCTGTGTTTTGCAAGCAATACTGACAATGTGCTAAGAGTGTTTTCAATTTTCTCCTTGAGGAAATGCACTGTGAAAATTTATTCACAGAATGACCTCTGAACAAGTTCTTCCTTCTTGACTGCAGCAATATGAAAATGCATGCCTGTATCTGATGAAGTTAACAACAAGGTAGACAGAGGGAAAAGTGCAGATCCTTATTCTGTAGGCAGAGCTGGGGATTCATTCAAGAAATAGCAGCAGGGTTTGTATCATCCACAGTCCTTGCAAGACCAGCATCCTGAAATTTTATTTTCCAACACAATGGTTTGCAGTCAGGGCTCAACTGGCATGGCACTCTGGAAACATATTAGGGAGGGAAGAAAACTGGCCAGGGACAGCATGTCTGTAGATGTTATTTAAGCATCCTAGGAATTCTGCATGGATTATCAAAGTTTGAAAACACTAGCCTGATTTTAAATTCATCAGCAGTCACTGACACATGTTTGCTAAGCGGTTAGATGTGGATATCTCATTTTTGAAGCTTCATCCTGTTCCCTGAAGTTAGTGTACATTGCAGCCAGAGGGATTATGCAGAAGATCATACAGATCTACAAGAGATGTGATGTAACAGCAATACATTTAGTACCTAAGGTATTCCCCAAGCCATTTTCCTCTAAACAAATCTGGTTGCTTATCCAGTCATTTTCCAAAGCAGTAGAACCTAATTAAAATGGTTAAATTTTATTTTTTAACATTAGAAAACAATAGCAACAGAACTTCTTATATTTAAAATTTTCTCTCTTTTTTTTTTTTTTCTTTTATTTTTTTTTCTCCTTTTAATTGGATCAAGTAACAAAACAGTAAAATTCTGACAGCAGTTATTTTCAGATGACAAGACAGTGTTCACTTGGATATTGGCTGTGTTTCAGAGAAAGTGTTCTTTGGTGCCTCAAGAAATACTAGCCTTTTTAATGTTATTTTATCTAAAATCATTCAAAACCTTCTCAGTTCTTGCACCCCTAGCCTTAATAAGTTATTAGTAATTAGTTTTGTATCACAAGTATTTCTGCTTAAAATACATACAAGTTTTTTTGTTCCAAATTTCTCACAACAGCATGGAAGGCTTGTATGTCATGTCTGATAAATGGCGTTGTTAATCCTTAATTGTGTATTTATAGTTTAGTTTATGGTTAACCAGGAATAATTTAAAAGTACTTACAGGAATGACAATAGTTCTCCTCAGGGACTGAAAGTTGCCAAGATTAGTGTCTCTTGCAGGAATAGATTGTAGGAAAAAACCTACGAGATCAAGGTTTATTTTCTTGAGATATATATATATATGTATGTATGTATATATATCTACCTCAAGTAGTTCTTGGATTAGTTATTACTGAAAAAGCTATTCCCATCCTCATTGTGTGACCAGTCCTATGCAGGAAGAAAAGTGATTTGTTCCCATTTAGTTTAAACTGTTTTGGAAATTAATTTGACCTGGCCAAAAATGCGACTATGAACAAAGAATTTGTTCAGCTGTCATTACTCAGATTAAATCAGGGTGTTGTATTAAATTATTTTTCAAATATAGAAATATATATTGACTGTAAATCCCTTTTTCCCACAAGTGCACTGGATATTGATGTTTAGCTTCTACTTTTGTCAGAGAATGATTACAGATACAAGTACCAGAAAAACTAGTGATTTAATATTTTAGAGAGCACAAGCTATTGTGCCACAAATAAAGAGAGAAATCCACAGTGCTGCAGTCTCTCCTTTTCTCAGTGCCTTGTCTTCTGTTAAGTCTCTGCTGTCTGCAGTGACCCTTAAGTCTTTTCCAAGTTTAGTGTATTTGGTTTAAGCTCAGCAAGGATGAAAGGATATTTCATTTTTTTTATTCCCATTCGTGTCAGTTTGTGGTTTTCCATTACTAATTTAATTTAAGAATAGAGCTATCTGATTAGGATTGGAGGCACACATTTCACAAGTATAGCACTATGGTTATTAGTTGTGAGCACCGGAATGAAAAGTACATAACCTGTGGCAAAATATTTCCAGTTTCGTTGCTTTCATAACATATCACAGGAAAAGAGTAAATAAATTGAGTAGGAAAAAAAACACACAAAAAAAGAGGACTTTAGTTTCCCCCCTTTTTTGGTTATGACTTTAGAAATCACTGCAGAGCTTGCATTCCTTCATCCATGTGTGCTCATGTCCTGTGCCCTAATACATGGCACTATTTAGCACTCCTATTTGAAATTGATTTGTCTATTTTCAGGTTTTCACATATTCTCCTGCAGTCAGTCTCTGAGTCTGAAACCTGAATGATTGTAAAATTACCATTTGAAGTGGGATAACACATCTCAGGGCTGAAGTTCAAAATGTTGGGTGAAAATCACTTCTCAGCATTTCTACTTTTAAAACACATTTTCAGTGGTTCTAGAAAGCTGGGCCACATTTTATGTGAGCCAAAAGTTTCTGCCAAACAAAGCAAACAGTAATTTTATCTTCCTGAAATTTTTGACCATTTGTGAAATTTCCAAGAAGTGGGTTTAGGTTTTCATCAACTGGCTGTATTCTAGACTGTTTTTAAGATTTAGAGTTTTGATTTGATGGAAAATAAACGAACAAAAAATTAATATACCAATTAATAATTCAGTACTAGTTTTACTGTAAATAAAAATTCTCAAATAAGAAAGCCCTTAATAGGCTGTATATGGGTATCCATGAAGCTGCAACTGCTCAAGATATTATTTAGTGATTGGATTTAAAGGTGCACTGCTACAATCAAATAATAAATGCAAATATTTTTTTGTCTCTACTAGTATGCTGCATCAAGTTATCCGCCCCAGTACAATATAACTTCTGCAGCACTAACCCAAACCCAGAGGTTGACTTTTCTTGTACCCAGATACTTTGTCCTCATTCACATTTTTCAACAGAACAGGGATTGCATCTCAACAATGAGCAGTGGGTTTACAAAGTAATTAGCATGTTTGAGCAGAGGAGCTAAGGCCTAGCAGATACTATTTGGTCTGTCATTTCCTTTTTTTTACCTTTTTAAATGCTTCAAGTGTTTTATCTTTCTGCTGGGACTTAATGATACTGTCTTCAGTTGTACCATGCTTCAGAGCAGCTGGTAAGTAGCACTATAAAAAATGAAGGCTATTATTACTTCATAGAGGAAGCACAGACTTTGAAGCTTAAATTCAAAGCCTCTATACCAAGGTGAAGAATCACTTTCTAGCCATTGCTTTCCCTGTCTCTTCTGAAAAGGCAGATCCAGCGATGGGAGGAGAGCAGCTAAAAAGGCTGTCGCGTACTTACTGTGCTTACTTGACCAGTAATATGCGCTAAAATTTATTCAATCTGTCTCTTAATTAAGTGATTTTATGAACAACCATGCCAAATATTGTAATTAAGCATTAATCAAGCATTAATTAAGTAAGCATTAGTAAGGAGGAGCAATCATGAAGTTTGCCCAAATGTTTTGGTGCCTTAGGTAAACATATCATAATAGTTTCAACAATCAGTAGTAGTAAGAATTTACCACCCAAGTACTAGAAAACCAAAGTAAAATAATGTAAAGAGAATAGAGAATAACTAATCCAAAGCTTTAAAGAAGGAGGTGGAGTCCTGTTCTTCATGCTGAGATTGTTTTGATTAATTACTTCTACTGTATTCTGCAGAAATAGTTGGAGCTATGTCAGAACATTCTCACCTTTACTGCTCAAACATCCTGTTAGATTCCTACGACTCATATGCTATTTCTTATTTGTTGTTTTTTTTCTTGTATCAAATTGGTTTATATTGTGTGGCCTGAAGAAAACAGGATATTGGGCAGCTTTGTACAGATTTACAAGAAACTGCAGCGTCCTAAAATAAGGCACAGTAAATCACTATGTGCTTAAAACAGGAATCACTGAGTAGCAGTAGTTCCATTTATCAAAAAGATCTCTCCTGGACAGATTGTTTTATTTTCCTCTACTACTATCCACAGGAGAAAAAATCATATAATTATATTCTGTTCTAATATTTGTTAACATTCCCGTAAGTTGATTAGTGTCTTTTTTTAGAACAATGCAAGGAAAGAACCACTTTCTATGATAAATTAGACATGGGACATGTTAAGGGTCATTCTTGTAGCAGTGACAAAAACAACAAAAGTTTTTAAGGTGGACACAAATAGCTGGTATTTTGGTCACACAGCTGAAACTATACCTTCAAAATCACAGTGTCTACCTCCAACTTGGTACAAGTGCCTTGTGTTACTGTCCGTTCTTTATTGAGAAAACCAGGTCTGAGACCATTTAAGGAATCTGAAGTCCATGGCACCTGACAAGACCCCTACACAGGTCCTGAGGGAGCTGGCCATAGAAGTGGCCGAGCCCCTATCCATCATATTTGACATTCCACTTAAGGTCCCACTGGCTGGAAAAAAGAGAAAATAATCCAAATTTTTTTGAAAAGAGAAGGAAGAAAGACACGTGAAACTACAGGCAGGTCAGTCTCATCTCAGTGTCTGTCAAGATCATGGAACAGATTGTCCTGGAAAGTCTGTGAAGGCACATGGTAAATTAAGAGGGGACTGGCAACAACCAGCATAGGCAAATTTTTTACATATTTTGCTTCACTAAAGGCCAATTGTGCCTGAAAAATTTGGAGGCCTTCTCTGGTGAAATAATAGCAGTGGCAGATGAGAGATCAACAGTTATAATCAACCTGGACTGGTAAATAGCATTTCATGTTGTCCCACACAGCATCCTTGTCACTAAATTGAAGAGACGTGTGTTTGACGGATGAACCTCTCGGTGGATAAGGAACTGAATGGACACAATCAAAGAGTTGTGATGCAAGTGGAGAGCAGTGGGGAGTGGCATTCCTCAGGGGTCAGGATTGGGATCAGCACTTTTTATCACCTTTGTTGTCAACAGGGGCAGTGGGGTTGAGTGCACCCTTAGCAGGTTTGCCAATGACACCAGTCTGTGTGGTGGAATTGACTGTAGGGATGCCATCCAAGGAATCTTGGCAGACTTGAGAGTTGGGCCCATGGGAACCTCTTGAATTTAAATAAGCACAAGTGTGGGGTCCTGCACCTGAGTCAGGGCTGCACAAAAACAGGCTGGGTGGAGAGTGGATTGAAGTCAGCCCTGGGGAGAAAGATTGGGGGTGTTTGTGGACAGAAGAGTCAATATGGCTCAGCACTGTGCACTCACAAGCACTCTGCACTGGCCCAGAAAGCCAAATGTGTCCTGGGCTGCATCCAAGGCAGCGTGGCCAGCAGGGCAAGGGAAGTGATTGTGTCCCTCTGCTCTCATGAGACCCTACCTGGGTCCAGCTCTGGGGTCCTGCATCCAGCTCTGGGGCCCCCAGCACAGGAAAGACCTGGACATGTTGAATGAGTCCACAGAAGGTTGCAAAGATGATCACAGGACTGGAGCGCCTCTGATGAAGACAGGCTGAGACAGTTGAGGCTGTTCAGGCTTAAGAGAAGGATCTGGGGAGGCTTTAGAACAACTTTAGTACCTGAAGAGGTACTTTTTGTGAGATTAAATGCTTTAGGATGAAAGTGGGTAGGTTTGGATAAGCTATTGGAAAGAAAGTCTTTACTGTGAGGGTGGTGAGACCCTGGAACAGGTTGCCCAGGGAAGTTGTTGATGCCCCATGCCTGGAAGTGTTCAAGGCCAGGGTGGATGGGGCTCTGAGACATTTGGTCTATTGGAAGGTGTCCCAATGGCAAGAGGGTGAGAACTAGATGATCTTCAATGCCCCTTCCCACTCAAACCATTCTATGATCTATGATATGGATCTTCACATGTGAAAATAAATTCAGAAATAATATTATCTTTAAAAACTGTATGTTTTTTGTTTCTTGTATTTGTTAGTTTATTCCTGTATGGACTTGAAGTGCCTCAAAATCTCAGTTTTGCTCCACTACTCATAGGGATTTTTTTTTTATCCCCAGTCATTTGGAGCAAATCAAAAGTTTCTTAAGTTTATTTTACATGTCAGCACACCTAGAAGCTGAAAATCTGCCTCTGGGAAGATGACCTGGGAACATCTTAGGCATTGAAAGCTTAGGAAGGCATTTTTTTAAGAGTTGCTGTGTCAGCTCTCTGCTGCCTATTTGACAATTCCCTTGTGTAAGAACATTCTCAAAAGACTGGTAAGGCTAGTTTATAGCTGTTTTGTGGCACTGGAGAGAGCCTAAGGATTTCTGAGATTAGTTTAAAGTGGATTTGAAAAAAAATACAGGCAATGTTCTTCCCTGTCTCCTCAGTTTCTAAGTATGTTTATGAAGATTGAATATGTTCTAAAAAGCAAAATAATACTTTAGCATTACATAAATATAAAAGGATGTCTCTGAATGCTTTCAAAAACCCTAAAATGGATGAAATAAATACCACATCCATTCCCAGAGCTTAAATTCTCAATAAGCTGTCATAGAAGACAACACTGCAATCCATGATGTCACCTACATTGCCAGCTGATTTCTAACAAATGACTGCACAGCCACTGCTGTTACAGTACTTAATGAGTAAATTTGAGAGGTCATCAGGATGGATTTCATATTTCTCAGTCCATAAAAGTTGGACACTAATAGCAGTGCAGCTGCTGTGTTATGTAACTGCTGTCCAGGCCCAATGGTTTCCTGATCATCTCCTGGTGTTTTTCCACCCTAAAATTTAACTCTTCACCTTAATATTTAGTCTAAATCCCCTTTCCTGTGAATTAAGCCACTTTTTTTTTTGGTTGTTTGTTTGTTTTTTGGGTTTTTTTTGTGTTAGACCCAGTGATTAAGGCAAAATGCTCCCCAATGCTGACATGAAGTAGTACAGAATAACCTGTTCAGCACACCCACAGGAGTCCAAGCTCCTTCCCCTTTGCAGCTACCTCAAGAAATGAACTGTGTCCTGGCTTTGGCCAAGACAGATGGAGATCTGTGCTTCAGCAGGAATGTAGACGCTTGGTAACATTACAACATAACATAACGTAATGTAACGTAACGTAACGTAACATAACATAACACAGCACTGGCTAATCCATTTTAGTCAGATCTCTGTTGCATGAATAAAACATTGTGTTCCTCGCTAGAAGAAATGTATGCCAGAAGATGAAGAAATTTGCAGTGTTTAGCAATGGTAGTTGGTTCAAGACAGGTCCTCTGACAGGTCCTTGTCCTACCAAGACCATGGTAGCAAAATGAGCTGCCCTGTTTGCAGTGTAGTCCATCAGCATGGACCTCAAAGGAGGAAGAGTTGCACAAATGTTTAATAATAAATGAGACAGACTCACAGAGGAGTAGAAAGGGCAGCAAAAGTCTTCAGTGCTTTCAGTGCTCCAGCTAAATCTTCTTGAGCTTCTTCAGGCTTTTTATCAATCGTGTGAGTTATTCCCCTTGTGGACTGAGTCTGAGATCTCCAGGATTTTCTCTGCTTTGACACTGAAGAATGAGTGACGTGGGTTGGTCATGCATCACCCAGCTTTGTCACAGCAGCAGATTCACAAATTTCAGGGGAATTACCTCAAGTTAGGATCAGAGCACTGCAGCAGGGAGTGATCCTGGATTGCAGCCTGCCACTTCTGAATTTGGCAGCCATGACATGTGCTGCATTGGATCGTACTTAGTGTTTTACACTTAATTTCTATGTTAAGATGTAATACAAAATTGTAGGCTACAGAAAGCCAGCATAGAATCTCAGAGTCACATAAGTTTATTGCTGTAGAAAAGTTGCCCAAAATAAATAAATCTTGGTTATCTTAAAAGATAACTCGACAGTTAGTAACATTTAGTACTCTTAGCAATAAAAAAATGTTCTTCTAGCTGAGTGTGGCTTGGTGAGCAAATCTCATACAATTTTGTCCTTCGCTGTTAATCATATCCACACTCTCTTGGGACATTTGCAGGCAGGTGCAGACAAGGATTCTGATGTTTACCTGCTCATTTCACAAACAAGTCCTTTTATTTATCATGCACATCAGTCAGCTCGCTCCTCAGAACAGTTAGGAGCCCTCATGCATTTTCTTCTGTATGCTCTTCTCTTCCAATTATTTCTTTTGTGCCTTTTTGTAAACATCTAGACCTGCACACTGGGTATGCAAAGAAACTTGTGTGACTGATGAAGCGAGTGTGGAGTGAAAATAAGCTTGCCAAGATGTTTTATTTAATAAATACGAACTTTTTACTGCTTTGAAGTGCTTGTACACAACACTGAAGAAGACAATTGAGAATAAGTGGAGATTTTCAGTCAGTATTGCTGCCCCATTTTTAGCAGAGCTGTCTGAAGTAGTCATCTTGTAGCACTCCCTCACATATCCATTTCTTAGGTGTATTTACTTGTACCTTAACTCTGAAAAAAGACCCAGAGGCAGAAGTCTAGTCAAAAGTTACAAAATTTCAATTAGCTGGAAAATCTTTAAAGTCTTAAACATTTAACTCTACATACATAAAACAGAATGGTGTTAATTCCTTGAACAGACTATACAGAAAATATAAACATGAATCAAAAATGCTTAGTCTGGGTAAAAATTCAGGTACTGCAAGACTCTGAGTCAATGACTTGAATAGGACTTTCTTGTTTTACAGCAGCTGAAATGTGGGAGGTATTTTTATTTTGGTGTTCAAGAATAGTTGCAGCACAAAGAGTGAAGTTACTAAACAATACCTCCTTATTACATTTGCTAACTTAAAGGTCAACTGGCACATGCTATTGATTTCTTTTTTTCAAATACTGTAGTTAAACAAGTTCTGCAATCAAATTTATTACAGGTGATTCACTGAATGCTTGAACAGCACAGCAGGGTTCAATTTTGAATGCAATCAATATTTCCAAAGCAATGCACAACTAAAATAAATTTGATACATACAGAGCGGGACTCATGGTCATTGACATTTTCAGTCAATAACGTTATTGAAAAACAGCAAACAATATGTTTAAATCAACTACAAATTCATTGTGCTTGTGGTACAAAGGTAACTACTTCAGAGAAAAAAACATGCAGGAAAATAAACATTCCTCCCTCAATGCCCTAACAAACAGAGCTGTTATAATAATAATATATATTTCTTATGGAAGAACTAATAATCAGCAGTAAAGAGCAGCAAAGAATGGTGGCCCAGGCCTCTTAATGGTAATAGCAAGAAAGTACTCTAATCCTTTCCTTCCTGGTTTTTTCCAAATAAATGAATTTTTTTCCCCCTAGCAACAAAAGTTATTCAATAGTCAATCAAGTGAGTATATTTCAAAATGATTTGTATAGAAAATAACACATAGATATAAGAAATTTATTTTCTACTTGAATGAATTTGATATTATATGGGTATTTTAGCTTCTACTTCGCTTTTTTTTATTGCAGTGCTGCAAAACAGAGCTGCCTTTTTATAGAGATCAGTTTAAATGGGAAAGGTGAGCAACTTTTGAATATACTGTTGAAAATACTGCAGGGATTCCCTGAAGATTGATATGACTTCAAAGTTGGCTCTGCTTCAGGTCAGAGGTTGGACCAGATGATCTCCAAAGCTTCCATCCAGACTAAATTATATCAACATTCTAAATTTTTGCTCTTCTGTCTTTAAGATTCTGCAGAAAAGGCCATATTGAAAAGATACCAGGAGTACAGTGTTTTAAAGTTAATCTTATTTCTCTAGATATTCTTTAAAAGACAGTAGCTGCACATTAATTTTAAAAAAGCATATAATCTTAAATTCCTCTAGCTCCTGCATAACTGAATAAAAGGAAGTTGGTTTCAGTTTAATAAAACTATTGAAAAATTCCAGTTTTGCTTTAATACTGTGGAATGTCCTTGTCATATATATTTTAATATGTGAGATATCAACAATTTCCACTGCTTGTTAATCTCATGGGGAACACTTTGGAGGGTTTTCTTCCAGATCTCATCACCTACAGCAAGTTTTGCAACTTTGAATATGAAATGTTTCTTGTCATAAATTGACAGTTCTTGTTCCACCCTAATCCCAAGAGGCTCTTCTAAAGAAAAAGGAAATGTAGTAGTCAAATTGTACGATATGAAGTGACAGCTTGATTTGTAGCATTTAAAAGATGGCTGCTATTATTATTAGACAATTTGATAGAGTGGAAAAATGTAATTTTCTCTTCTACACACACATTAGTGCAGTTTCAGTAACTGAGTTGTATTTTACTTGCATTTTATTCATTGGGAAAGTTGTCCCTGTTTCTGGAACACAGAAAATTTCTTATGTCAGAACATTTTTATAGCCCTTCCTTACAACTCTCTACATTTTCACATCATTTGCCATCCAGGCAAATTTGTGGGGAAGCTCAGTTTTAGATTAAATATTTAATGGTATATATTTGGTTATTGTCCTCTCAAAGCCACATTCCTTTGTCACACCTCATTCAGTTCCAGTCCTCACCATCTAACCCCTTTCCCAGGAGATATCTGGTTCCCTTGAGTACAGGTGAGTAGCTGAAAAGTGGGTCACCTTGTCATATTCTACAGATATCTGAGTGAAGCATTTCAGGACTAAATTACTCATCCTTATGATCTTTTTTTTTTTTTTCCCCTCACCAAATTCAAAGGAAACACTCCTTCAGTTTTTGGTACTCAGTGACAACAGGTGCCATAGGAACAACTCCTGAATTTCCATGATTTGGGGAACTGACCAGCTACCAGGTATGATGGAAGACACATCAAAGAAGAACATATGAACCATTCAATACATGAAATATCCTTCAAAATGAATTCCCTAAATAGATCAAACTAAATAATACTTCCCTAAATAATAATACTTCCCTAAATAGATCAATATATTTAAAATCTGACACAAGATGCATGTGATATGTGAGTCAGGCCAAACCATACACACAGCACTAAAGTCAATACAGAAAACTAATCAGCAAAAGAGAATCACCTGCTCCATGTTCTGTGCATCTCTTTCCTCAGAAATTAGTGTTATTAAAATAAAGTAAAATGAATTGAAAACTGAAGTCTGATGTACGGTTTTTCTATGGTTTACTTCTACTTTATTTCATTGATTTCATTAGAGCTACACTGAGTTTCTTACTCTTGGATTCATTTTTCATTAAAATATATCAGTTTTACCCTCATTGATGAAGAACAGACAAGGTAATGATGGCCGAAGGGCACAAAAGTGCATGGCTGGTTCTCCAGTTTCTCTGCTGATCTGTGTCTGCTTTACTTGAATCCTTTTGGAATAAATTCAACTGCATAAAAGGAGTGTGGACAGTCAATTCTCAGGTTTAAATTTCACTTAAAATATAAATAAAACCCAACAAATACCAAAAGATCTGACAAACAGAGTGAACAACCTTTGGCCATTTTCAATCCAATATCGGACTTTGGATCACTGTATAACTACAACAGTACAGGATGACTGAAGTTTCATATTTCAAATCAATCACTTTCCTTTATACTTTTAAGAAAGACAATCTCTTTTCTCACTGATAAATGGCAAAATATTGCCCAGAACTTATAACATTTCTCAACGTTCATTTTATCTTCTTGTACTGAATGTATTTACTCTAATAGCAAAAGAGAAAGAAACAAGACCTGTGAACAGAAAAATATAAAAGCATTTGAAGAAAGGGCGCATTCCTGCAAAACACAACATCCATCAAAAGTAACACTGACACATTTTCACAACATGGGAAACAGCAATCAAAAGGGTGTTGCCAAAAAGTTTTTCATGTTTCCTCATATGAATTAAACTCATATTCCTTATTTATGCAATACTTAATAATTCTCAGTCTGTAGAAACTGTTGCTACCAGCTACTGCACAAAAATGATCAAGAGCTGAGGTCCAAAATGCAAGTGTGATGTATATGTGTGGGAACCCAGGACATCCCTCTGGCTGCCCTGGATGATTTGAGACTCTGGCAGGGGGCTAAGAACCCTTGGCACAGAGCCCAAGACCCCTGTGCCTTTACTTTCAACCCCTGGGAAAAGTTACCACCTTTATATGAAGAATTACAGGTCACAAAAAAATAAATAGAATATAAGTTAGATTATCACAAGGTGAAAAAGTAAATTTTTAAGATTTTTTAGAATAGGGGTCCGGGATCAAGATGGAGGAATTTGGGCATGTTCTGTCCGTCTTTCTCCTTCTTGGCATTCATCTTCTGGCTGATGTTGGCACTTTTGGATTTGTTTATGGTAGAACCAAACTGTACAATATAGGTGATAGGTATTGGAAGATAACTGTAAATAATGTTCACATAATTTGTAATGTAAAAAGATAATACTGCACTGAAGGCGGGCAGTGTGCCTTGGACTGACCTGCTGAACTGACCTCAGCTTTCTTAGATAAGATAAAATAAACAACTCTAGAAACTACAAAAGATGACTCCTGACTCCTTTTTCAGTCCTCAAGCTAAGAAACAAAGACTTTTAAACTACACAAGTGGTCGTCTCAAGCTCCCGAGACATCACTGACATATATGCACCTTAGCACACTCTGAGAAAAAAGCCCCCTAAGAGAGGGAATCTACTGTGAGCCAGCCATTGCCAGCAGCTCATCTAGGTGTCATAACTACCTCTGTTTGACAGTACAGTGTGTCTGGGAACCCCGGAGAGTAGGTGTCTTGAATTTCTCATTAATCTGTGCATAGAACAGCAGTAAGAGCTAAGCCACAGCTAGATGAATGTGGCACTTCATCTCTTCCTGCCATCCACAGGAATGCCTTCCCTGCAAGAAAGCTGGGAACTGCATTCACTTCTCCTGAGTGCTAATTACATTTCTCGGTTACAAGGCAAATGTCTTGCAAAATCCAAATAAACATGTGAGCTACCAAATGTGTTGTATACATGTCTAATAAATCAGGGAACTTTTTCCGCAAAGTTTGACTCTGAAAAAGTAGTCCATTATTCAGAATCTGTGGCTGCAAGCTCTGCAGTCATTTTATTATCACACATAGTTCTCTAAACTATTAACAGGAGTAGTGCAGCTACAATGGGAGTATATGGTTAGACATGAAACAAACAGCACAAGTCCAGTTCAAAGATGAACACAGGCATATTTTGGAACATTGTCTGTTTGAATGTTTTTAATTAGACTAATAGTTTAGGTATCATGAAAATAGACCTTGTTTGAAAAGAGACACAGTCTGTAACAAAATGTGCTTACTCTTGACCAGATGTGTGCATAAGTGTTGTTTTTTGTTCTAATCTATGTGACCTTCAGATATTTTAATCTGATCTCTAGAGCTGATACCAGATAAGCAAGGTCTATGTGACATGTATATACTGTTTGTGAACTACAATTCTTTCGGAGGTAATATTTTTAGGAAGAAAAAGGGATAAAAATGAATGTATAGGAACTTCATAAAGGATGAACACAAGAAATATTGGTGTCATAAATATTCCTATACTTTTTCTATCCTCAATAGGCTAATTTTGAATGTCATATGTAACTCCTAGGTTTCTTACTCTCCACTGTGGAAGTGGATATACCCAAAATGCAATATATTTTGCTGTGAATAAAGAAGAAAATGCTGTGAAGAAAGAAGCTTCAAAAGAAAAGATTTCCATGAATGCTCTTTCTGGCTTGTGGATTCTGGACATTAAAATGTTGGTTTAAGCTCTCTAAGTCCCCACCAGTTGTGTGACTGCACCGTTTTGTAAGAAGCAAAATTTAGCTGCATAAAACAATCTCCCTCTCATCTCTCTCTGTGCTGATAACTCAGTTGTGTTACAGAGCAGTTACTACTGCATTACGCACTGACATGGAAGAGCAGAACTCTCTTTACTGGGTAATTAGTGCAGTAAGTAGAGGCAGACTGCAAAGCAGAAATCAGGCTGGATGACCACAGTGTTACCCCTAAGTCCTCCTGGGCCTGAATTTGGTATCATTTCAAGATGGTAAAGTACTGCCCCAGGTTCTTGGGGACAGCGCATAGCTAAAGCACTCAAACACACACAATAAAACCGTTCAGCATCTGGATATAAAATAGTCTAGAAAGATAGAAAACAAAATCAACTGTAATTCCACAACAGTCCACATAGTCAGTAAAATTCTGAGAACTCTAAAAGTAATACTATAATTTTAGCTACTGCTTCAAAGACAAAGTGCCATTTTCAGAGTTAAAACACCAACTACCTGAGAAAAGTGAAATTGCTGCACAAAATATGCTCCAACTTGGAATGAAATACAGCAAACTACCTGACTATATTCAGATCAGGCACTCTCAACAGATGTTAGACACGGGATCACTATTGAATTGTAGTTACCCTGATACCCCACAACTGTAATTATGATCTAAATAAGCAAAGAATAAAATAAAGCAGGGGACCAGATGGGTATTTCTTTATAAAAGCTATTTTAGATACTGCAACGTGACAATGATGATAAGCCCACCACACTTAAATAGGTTTTGCCAATAAGTTGGGCACCCAGAGCATATGTTTGAAATAACAATCAGGAATAGTAATTATTGTTTAGAAGGCACAGCACTGTGGCAAAGAATATCCAGCATTTTTCATTACAGTGAAAAGTAAGTCGTTAAATTGTTTAAACCCAAGAAGCTAAGGGATTAAAGATGTGAAACTCATAACCTGCTCTCACATTACTCTTTTGCAGCCAAATGTGTCTGTCTGTGGCAGATTTTAACCCACATAAAACCAAATATCTACTGAAACCAATCTTTACTAAAAAGTCCTAAAATTCATAGGAGAAATTTCTTTGTGGCATTAGTGGCATTGTATGAGTGAGTGAAGACAGGCATATGGAGACAGAGGAAAGTAACAAATGGTAAATATTAGACAAAATTTAGAAAATCAGAAATGTAATTATAGGAATTTTAACATAATTCACAAATTGTATCTAAAAATAGCATCCATTAATATTCTTTTCATTAATATTCTATGTTTTTTATATAATACAGCACAATGTTCTCCTGAGTGAGGTACATTAGCATGCCTAGCTGTGTAAAGGAATTTGCCTATTTCTAGATATTTTGTCAGATTACAGAGGAGGATGTGTCTTAAACTTTCATCTCCTCAAGGCAATTGCCCATAGTATTATAAACCCAATATGACTTTCCTTAATACATTCTCTTTAGTCTGCACATTGCTTACAAGAGGTATGCTTAGATTGTTCTTCATAACCACCTTACTGTTTTTATTGTGAGACCTTGCTCTACATCACATCTTATATCATTGTAAGAAAGTAAGATTTTGAAAATAACAGCAGTAAAAGAAAAGCTAAATCTACCCTTATTTAGGGTGAGATAATCCTTGATTCAGGAATGTGATCTGACTTCAGAGTAGAATAAAAGCCCTTCCAGTTCTTTCTAGTCCCTTCCTGAGCACAGGACAAGCCAGGCACCTACCCATGACCGTCCTCCAGACTTCAAGTGAACAGGAAATTTCTTCATGCCAGATGATTCAAAGTGCTCCAAGGGAGTACATGCCTAAAGTCACATCAACTTTTCAAGGTAGCCAGTTGTTTCAGAAAACCTCAAATTTGCAAGTTTCTTGTGATGGCAGTGCCCAGAATTTCCATGCTTTAGAGAAAATGTTAGTGGGTTAAGCTTTTTTTTTTCAGGGATCAGGGAAATTTGAGTGCAGTTCCCATTTTATGTGATATCTGCAACCCCACCTAGAAGTGCTCACCAGAGAACTGCTAAAGCAACTTTTCAAAGACCAAAAGAATTACTCCGCACTAGAAAACAGCAAACAGTAAAATGGTACAAACCCAAGTAAACAGTAATTTAAAAGTGTGCTTGGGACACTGTTTTTCCAATAGCTGCTGTTGATACAAGTATGCTGCAATCTGTGGTGTAATGCAGAGACCTGAGCTAGCTGTGAAAAACCACCAGCAGTCTGATTGCGACAGCATGGAGCTCTTAGGTTGTCATGCCTTTGCAACTCAAAAATAATTTTTCTGAAACATGAAATTGTTCTTTTTCTCTCTAAAAGCCTGACAAAACCACTGATAATGCTTTTACTTTAGTGTTTGATTTATCCCCAGTGCAATCATATCTACAGTTAAGGGAAATGTAGTTCCTGGCATGGGGCTTGAGGCAAGGAGATGTCAGTTCTGGTCCTGGCTATTCATACATCACAGATAAGAGGGCAAAATTTTGTGATCTTGGACAGAAAAAACCAAGTAGGAATAGAAGTAGGAAATCTTCAAGTTAATGTTGCTGATAAACTCTTATGATATGACAGTTTCCAGAGAGTTAAGACTAATTTAAGCCAAGGAGTAACATTTTTGGACCTTTCAGGATAGAGCACAGCAGTTTTAAACTCAAATATTCAAACTCAGCTGCAGGGAACTGGAGCCTCTTCCCTTTAAGAGAGAGCCTTCACACAGTGGTCTGCTGTGTATTAACTGAACTTTTCTGACTGTTCTAATGTCAACAATCTCTCAGCTAGACACAAGACTTCATGCAGAGAGAAATGTCACTGGGACGGGGAAGGAAGGCAGAGCCATGCCTAGCACAGCACAAAGTCTGCTGACACTGTGCAGGCATGGAGCACTTCACATCTGATTACACTGCAGCATTCCTGCTGTTTTAATAAGACTTTTCCTCTTAGAAGAAATAACTAATGGTGTCACATTGAGGGGTGGCTTTTTCACAACTCTCAACAGTTGACAATGCTAAATGACTTTCACTAGTGACCTGAATTAAACTCAATGAGAATCTAATAGCCACAATGTCAAGAGGCCCTCTGTGCATGTACAGCTTCACCTGCATCAGCTGAGGCATTTAACTCACCTGAACACAGAACTGCCAGCACTGAATTAACACCAAATCGACATTTATATGGATGCCACACTTCCAATGCTGGACTTTGTCCACCCTCACTAATTTGCTTCTGTTGTTCCTGAATAGCACACATAATGGAACTGCAGATCAGTGGTGTCAAAACCATTTATGTAAAACAGCATATTTATTTAAAAGCAAAATAATTTATTTGAATAGAGCGCAGAATTTCATGGTCTAGTAAACCTCATGAATGTATATAGGTGTTTACTATTTTATAGTCAGAGACACCAAAGAAAATTAAAATTCAGGTTTTGCCTTCCCCTGTTCCCATCCTAGAATAATTCTGATAGCATTTTAAAGTCCTCCCAAACTGCTCTTTCCAGTGTAGCCTGTTCCATTTACCCTCTTCTGCTTTTCTCTGGCCTCTGTACCATCTGCAGGTCTCTCTACTTTTCTTTCCTCTCTTTTCCCTTCTCTTGCTTGACTGTACTTTCCATAGTTTTCTGCCTTTTGTCACTGCCAATCTGTCTCCTGAGGCACTGAACCAGCCCTTTGGAAGGATGCTCCCCTGGCTGACTGCTGGCTCAGTGGGCAGCTGGCGCCCAGATGGCAGCAGCAGGACAATTCTGCAAACTGGGATTCTTCACCAGCCCCGTGCAAAAAGTGAGCTTGCAAGACCCAGAGTACTCAGTTCTGTTTATGAACTTGTATTAAAAATTAATGTTGGAATGATTGGTTCAGCTGTGCTGTTCTCAGTGCAGTTTGCCCAAGTTCTGAGTATATTGATTTATAATATGTTTA
The DNA here is from genome assembly GCA_009812075.1 of Sialia sialis. Lineage (NCBI taxonomy): Eukaryota > Metazoa > Chordata > Aves > Passeriformes > Turdidae > Sialia > Sialia sialis. The sequence goes on from VRYO01002355.1 coordinate 27,839,691, forward strand.
TCAGAGTTAAAGGAATGCTTTCAGTAGAAAATTGCACCATATTATTTTTTTTAGCTTTGAATTTTGTCAGAAATTCTGATTTCAGGATGTGGCTAAGTAGTGGGAATCTGTGAATAATTTGGAGAGAAACTAAGGTTCACCTGTGCTTTGCTGTAAACTCAAGACACATTTTTTCTGGTGTTTGCCTGGAGATGGAAGGGGATGAGGCAAGCTGTGACAGCAAACTTGTTCAGACCCAAACTGAAATTTGGAGGTGGAGCTGCAGGCAGGGAGTAGGCAAACCCCAGTGGAGAAATCTGCTCCATGATCAGAGCTCTGTGAAGGAGTCACACGCAGAATTAGAGATCTCAAATCTTGCAGAGCATGCGGCGTCTCAGCATACCCTGCAGAGTGAAAGCACAGCCCAGTGCTATTCTTCTGGGAGAGGCTTTCATGGATTGTGCTTATGGAAGAACTGCTCCACATCATGTCAAAAGAGACACTGGAAGTCTGTAGGCTCGCTAGTTTATTCACAGACAAATATTTTAATATGGCCAAAAATATCCACTACTTAAGTGTAAATTGTTGGCCCTCCAGTGAGTCCTTCCCAGATTTTTAAAAAAAGGCACTCTAAGAAGTTGTTAGTTTTAATACCACGAGAAGGACATTTTTGATCTCAGGTGTACAAAAATAGAAAACTTAGATAAGACTTGGACAGTGCTACATCTCTGTTTTATTTCTTGCATGGAAAAAACTGGAAGGCCTTGCAACACAGAAATGAAGGGACTATCTTAGACTGCAATAATGGATGAAATTAATCTACATTTATCTAGATTTTGCATAGTTTTTATTGTTAGAGCTTTCAACAGGGGTGGTGATTAAGTATTCAAAACAGCATCCTACACTCCAGACTTTTTCCAGCCAAGAGTTCTTGTGTGTGGATACTTAGAATTAGTCTTTATTCTGTTTCCTGCCCACACAGTTTCCCTGATCCATTGCTCAATCTGCTTTTCCTGTCTTTTCTTCACAATCCTTTTGTTATTATAAAAAGCTCCCTTGACTAAGACACTACCCCTGTTTTTCCAAATCCTCTTTTGAATACTGAATGTCCTTTGGCTCCAGGTTTCAGATCATTAGGTAAAATCCTTCTTTTCTGTGGACTCATTTCAGCACCAAAGGATATGAAATTCTTACTGGAGGTAACTCTGAGGAGCTCTGTGGTTAGAAAAAAACCGGTGGAAACAGTGAGAAGACACAGCAGAGTTGCAAGGCTTTGATTCACCAGGTCAGCACTTCACCCCTTCCTAATCTATGCTATGGTAAAACTGATGTCCTTTATTTTATCACACACAGAGAAACACTCATATTTCAGCCCAATGGACAAAGAAAAATATATGCAGTTTTAGGTCAGTGTATATGTAGTTTTAGGTCAGTGAAGACAGGATGTGAAGCAGTTTGCCTAACCGTTCTGGAATTTAAATTGTTTTGATACTAAAATGAAACAGTTTAAAAGATAAGAAATCAAGTACATTTTGACCTTACTTTGAAAATTCAAGATGCTCCTGCCTCTGACCAGCCATCAATTGAAAATGAAATTCAATTTATTATTTAATAAACTCCATTTTCCTATGACTTTATTTTGAATGTGAGTTACCTTAATTCTTTGAGCAGCAGGCCTTTTTGTAGCACTGTGGTTACTTCTCTGTTCTGGATCCCTTGAGATCCATCGAACATTATTTTTCCCCTTCAAGCTGACTGCATTTTTGTTCAAACTGTCTGAAAAACAAAGTTTCCTGGTTCAATTTCTTTGAAGAACCTCAGCAGCAGACTCACCTGCAAGTTAAGTGGTTGCCCTCCAGTAACCAAGGTCAGACCTTTTGGAGCCATCTGAATTTTTATCAGTGGATGCATAATATCAAGAGAAGTCATAGATATACCCTTCAAAATCTGCTTCTGTTCTCATCTGAAGATTTTAAAATGCATTTCCCCTGTGTTCCTTGAAGTCAGCTCTTGGTAAAGAAAGTTTTTAACTGTTGTGGGAAGTATAAGCTCAAGGCAGATTTTCTTAAGGAATGGATACAGGCTGGTCCAACAACAAGTGAGTACTTGAAGCCCTTCCATCTCCTTCTCCCTAGATAATTCTAAAGCCCTTATCACTTTTACATCAAAGTGCTTTATAGTAAGTCCTTCATCATCTTCTAGTTTGATCAAAACAAACCTGACATTATTGATTTATTTCTATGATAGCAAAAAATAAGAAATCTCTGCAAAAGGATTTAAATATTTCATCCATGGGGAAGTGACTGTTTCTGTCAGTGTCCCTTCCACACCTGCGCAGCATGTGAATTTATATTGATTATTTCCAATCAAAAATATAGTCCCTGCTTTCAACAACTAAAGCTTTGCAAAATGGTTTGTAGCTAAGGCTAACTTCTGACTCCTGGCTTGGAAGCTCATTTGGTAATACCAGACTATGCACACAAAAAGGTATGGTAATGCAGAGGCTGGATTGAGAAAGTAAGCACTTTATATATAGTGAGTCATATGCTAAGCTGCTGGTTGTGGGAATGGATATGGTTCCTATTAAATTTGTTGGAAAAAGGTCAGTGTATCGCTCCTTGCGAAAATAAATTTTTAAACATTTAATTTAAATATAGGGAAGTCATGCTATTTATGCTGACACAGGAGTAGCCAGAAAAATAATAGAAATATTATCATGTACATCAGGAAATAAAAACAGAAAAACATCACTTTTGATTCAACACTGAACTTTCTTGTACAGTTCAGTTCTTCTACAGTGACCGGACTGAGATTTCATCTAAAGATGTAGGAGTGTAGGGCATATAAGGTGTTCTATAGGGCTAGAGTTACTAATATAATAATTATATGCATATATAATTATATGTTTCATCTAAAAGTTTCCACTTGTTGTCAACAAATTAAGTTTTCAAGCAAAAGATTCTAATGGAGAAAGAAAAACAAAATAAAAAGAGGAGATACTATGGAAAGAAGCCAATCTTTCCACAGAAATTTTTTTCATCATAAACCTTTTAAAATTGTAAAAGAATTGTGAGTAAATTTTTTGAAGAATCCTTTTTTATTATTCTTGAGTTGGAGACATTAAGTAATAAATAGAAGTGAGTAGGAAATGATAACCACCCTATTGCCACTTAAAACCAACATTTACATTTTATAGCAGGGGTGCAATTAAGTTGCACAGAATTACTTAAAACCTCCATAACAAGAGTATTATTGTCTATTGCACTCTAAAGGGTTGTAGAGTTATTTCTTTGCCATATGTTTCAGCTTCCTTAGAACATTCTTGGTTTCATCCTCATTTGTACTTGGCTTGCATTATGTGGAACCATTTTTCAGAAGTTAGTGCATCTATCTTCCGTTGTGCTCTCAGAATGCCAACTATTGAAGTAAGTTAATTTTCAGGTCATCTTCCCTTCAAATAAAATGATGAAAACAAAAAAATAGACTGGAACTTCTAAAATTAATTGTGTGTAGGTTTTATGTACCCATATTCAAAATCCAGAAATTCTCCTACAGTGTGGCTACATTTTGAGGAGGCAAACATTAGTATGAAAATTGCTCAACTACCTGCAAGCAAATGACATCTCTGCCCAAACATCCTGGAGCCTCACTTGTGCTGAGGCTCCAGTATTGAGTCAAGTTTTCACCTGTACCAGGCATGGAAAACTGAGCTCCTACTCACAGCATCAACTGCTGTGAATCACAGCACTCAAAATCCTGTGGTTTTAAAACAAACAATCCCCCACAAAACCAATGCATGATTGTTCTGCAGGGAACAGAGCAGATAGTGGATTTCTGTCTTGCCAGTGAATTTCCAGGTCCAAGTTGCTCAAGGTCCTTCCCCCTTACTCCAAGGTCCTGGATGAGCTCTTCCATCCCTGGGTCCTCTAATTCAAGTCAGGGATGAGCTCAACCCTGACTTGGGAAGTTCATAGACACACTAAGTTCTCTGCTTAACTTCCTGTTTTAAACATGCTGGTAGGAATTAATGTCTTTAAAATCTTCACCTCTGTCAGATTTGGTTAAAAGCTGTTAGTGTGTAATTTGTTGGAAAATATACATACATCTATACATGTGCACAGAAAGGGGTCATGGTTTCCATTGTGAGTCAGTTTGCAGATATATATTACATAATAAATATGCTCACTTTCTATGATAACTTCAATGGAAGTTCTTTTTATGTAAAATAACAGGCAATTTGGTACTGTAATGCTGCAAATTACTCATACTGCTTTGATCATATCTGCACTTTCATTTTTATATTTATATTCTTAAATTGATGCAAAGTCAGTTACCTTGTCAGATCCAGTTAAGTGCAACTTCTTGCTAAACTCTGTTTACAGTAGAGACCAGCATCTTTAAATGTTGGAGAAAAAGTGCAGAGAAATACTGGGAAAAAACTGTTTTATGTTTATTGACAGATGTTTATTAAAACATATTTGTCATCTTCTCGAACAACAATCATAAATACAGTTTGTAATCTCCAGTGGTTTGAGCCAGCAGAATAGTTTCTCCTTTTTCTTTCCTCCAAATGTCATAATATGATTAATTCAGTATTGAGGTTTTGTATCCCTGTGGGATGTGATAAGATAATGGTAGTACAGACAGACCTAGTTAGACAGAATCAGTTTGCAGACTGTTTTCATAAATATTAACAAGAATCCCCTCCAGACTACCAAAGCAGTGGCTTGTCATTTGCACTGCCTGCCAGTGAAATGTTTTGGTGGCTTAGGCACAAGCAGGCACAAATTAATCAGGTTTGACTGAGCTACATCCTAGCTAAATCCTTATCTTCTGCAACATTGATTTCAAAGCCTAGAGTAGTTATTTCATATATCTTATCATTATTCAAGGCCCTTTGGGGGAGTACCCTAATTTCGTAAACATATGCTTTTTTGGAAGGAAAAAGTGAAACATATGCTGCAGGGGAACCTTTATAATTTGCTTTGCTTACAGATATGCTGAGCTACTAGTACTTCATACTTTTAAAAAAAAATCCCAATGTGCGCAATTATTTTCTGGCAAGAAAATGTTATTTTTATTCAAATAGATAGCCAAGATCTAGAGCTGATCCTCAGAAAGTGCGGATCCCAAAGCTTGTTGTCATAGAGAGACCCAGGCTGTCTCTCACCCTCTACCCAAGTTCCACATACGATACTCAGGGCAAAGGGAAGAGCTGATTTTGGAAAGTTGCTGTTTTCATTCAAGAAGGTCAAAAAGTTCTTTGAGAACTGATAACCATAATGAAACATGATGGTGCAAGCCTTTATGTGTCAGGACTGATTGATTGGAAGTTAAAGAAAGCACCAGTTCTAATGCAATATCTCTGTAGCTCCTGTTTATTAAACCTTATACAGTGTAGAAAACCCCAGTAACAACAGGCAGGGTTACACTGAAGGATTTCCTTCAGTTTAAGCATCTGTTCCTTTAGCTCCTCAATTCCCTGCTGAAAAACTTGGGGAAAATTAAGTTATTAAAAAGTACATATACCCTGTGTAAGATTTGATTGAAATAAGATTTCTGATGGAAAAGGTGGAGGAAGGCATGGCTCTGACAGAGGCAGACGACATAATAACATAAGCCCTGTTCCCTTAGGAAGAAAAGTCAAATAAAGAAATCCTGTTCTTTCCCAAACCAAAGAGGGAACTGTCATTTCTTCTACTGAGGTCAGACACCACAAGCCTGGGATGAGCTGGGTGATAAATACAGTGGGCAAGAGGGAAGGATGCAAGAACAAAATATTACCCCTAGACCACCAGAATATTTTCAGAACTGAAGGAGATGAAAGATACAGGGAACCAGGGAAAAGGAAATCACTCAAAGCTTTGAGATTAGAGGAGACAGCAGGTAGGAATTTGGGAAGGCTCAAGTCAGACATTAAAAAGATGATGAGCTCTGGACAGGGCAAAAATGCTATCTCTGAGAGTGCAGAATAAACTGAAGATCACAGCAATATTTGGAAGTAATTATATTGAATTTATATGGTGCAGAATTCTTATAATAGCACAAAATTTGTGACAGAGAAGTAGAAAATAGCAACAGGGCTAGATGGAGAAGGATGGGACATTACTGAAACACTGTCTGCATTATGGAATATTATTTGTTTCGAAATGAAAATTATTTTTTTCTTATGTGGCTAGGGAACCTGTTGCATGAATTTTTTCATGCTAAAGGGAAAAAGTGATGGCTTTCCTTTCATGTTCTTTCTATACTACCTTGTAATATATTTTTGTTTCATTTCTTATTTATAGATTTTTACTTTCTACCTTTTCAAATCTATTCTACTGTTGTGTTTCTTGATTTTGCTTGTTTTTCAATGTTGACTGCAGCCTGTTACCCAGCCTCTTGGTTCATTTAATGAACAGCCAATCTGAAATGTCACTGAAAATTGAAAAAAAAGGAAAAACTGTTGTTTCTTCTGATCTTTACTTTTCAGATGCATTTTTCCTTGCATTGTGATTATCATTTCATTGACTACCATTTCCTGCCTTGCCCGCATCACTGAGGTGAATTTGATCATTGCTGTCCATGTGATTAATGTTTTGAGTAAATGAGACAACCCAAGTATTTTGATGAGATTTCAAAAATGTAGTTACTGCGTGACTCAGAAGTGCCATATTGATGGCCTTGATGGTCAGGCACAGTAAAAATGAATTCTTCTCAAAATGCTCATTTGTGTATTAATAGTCAAAGACCCTCCAACAGGATTACAAAGAAAAGCAAAAACAAAAGAAGACAAAATGAAAAGCAAATCAAAAATAACAAAAGAAAGAAAAAGAAAAAGAAAAAGAAAAAGAAAAAGAAAAAGAAAAAGAAAAAGAAAAAGAAAAAGAAAAAGAAAAAGAAAAAGAAAAAGAAAAAGAAAAAGAAAAAGAAAAAGAAAAAGAAAAAAGAGAGCAAAATTCAACAACAAACTAAACTCCTTTCTCCCATATTCCTTAATAAATCCTTACCATTGTTACTTTACGTTCTTTATGGAACATGCTGAAAATGAGTTCTACTTTTAAAATTAAGATGATGACAGGTGTCTTGATCTAGGTTTGAACTTGTAACTCTCCCTTTCTTTATTTACTAATTACTTGAATAAATAATATGGATGTTCTGAAAGCACTCTCCTGAGTGGCTGCTTTTTGCACCGTTTACTAAACCTAAATAGCAAACATCCACCAAAATCTCAAACAAAAGTTGGGGTACAAATCCTTGTACTAATGCAAACTCCCCTCATTAAAGGGTGGATTTACTTGAGAGAAGACAGCAAGCTTTAAAAGGACTGATGACTGATACTGGGACAGGCAAAAAGCAATTCAAAGTACTGTGCAGCCAGAGTCCAGAAACAACAGGAGAGCCAAGGAGAGTACTTTGGTGGTTTTGGTTTTCTGACTATTTTTTTTCCTCTTGTCTAGCCTGCTCCCTGGGTAGAGGAAAAAGACACTGGACATTATTGTGCATTAACAATCTGTTATTCTGAACAGAGGCATTTGTTTGGGTGATGAAGTTTGAGTCATAACGCAGTCACAATTCATTTTCCGTACTCCCTTGAGAAACACCTATCCCATCTCTGCAGACAGAACAGTAACATGGCATCTTACTTTTAGAAAGGAACTCTTCTTATAAAAAGAAAAGATGAAATGTTAAAAATGCAATGGAAATAAAGGCACAGGGCTTAAAATATTAATTGCAGAATCATTTCCTCTTGTTTTATTTTCATAGATCAGCCTCTTTTCCTGAGGAAACAGGAGAAGAAAGGCAGCAGGTAGCCAGAAGCACAGAGTCAATGCTCTCACTTGTCACTGTCAGTGCCTGCTGTGTAGGGAAAACACCAGTCTGCCAAGAGCCAGCAAAAGCCTCAAGGGGGCAAAGTATTCCTAATGGCTGTGAAACTTTGGAAGCAAACAGAAATATGAAAGGGCAAAAACCCTGCATTTTCCTTGTGCACTCAGGCAGACTTTTTCCAAATGTCTTCGCATATTTTTTGTTACAGAATAATTTTCAGTGCATGCTGTAAAAGTGCTTGAACTCTGGGAAATGCAGAATATGCCTACCTGGGTTTTGCTTGGAATTTGCAAAGCTGGGGCTGAGTGCATCCTGTGGGGTAATTAACACAGCGAAAGTGTTCCAATTGCTGAACTTCAAAATGTTGGGGTTTGTGTTTTGTTGGAGGGAGATCCAATATTAGTGCCTAGAACACTGGAAGCATGTTAAATCTTGTCCGGTATCCTGAGTGTGACAGCAATCCACCTTACAACATGCACTGCTGTTGGGAACTCCCCAGCAGGCACACGCTGCACAACCCTTCCCTCACATCAGCCTCCTCCTGGTCTTCCATCATGGAAACACGACCAGACCAGAAAAGAATTGCGTGCCATTTCCCGTGTTTTCCAATTTTCTACCTTATCTCTGTACCTTTTCTTGGCTGTAGGCCAAGAGATAAGCCTTTCAGCACATAAACAACTAAATAGGTCTTTTGATCTAAGAGTTCATCCCCTACGCAGGAGGGAGTCTGTGTCTAAACTCCTGGAGCAACCTGGTCACACAGGGTTGTCTCCCCTCTTTTCCTTCACACCAAATTCTTTTAAGAAAAGGTGAAAGTTTTTTAAGAAAAGATGGAGAGCATCTCTTATTACATATTAGGGATATATGGCATGGTTTTATTTTGCTCTATTGTTAAGTACAAAGCTGATTGTGTGGAGGGAGGCCTCCAGAAAAAAAAAGGTATGAGAAGGAGCCAGATATGTACCACATAAAATACTCTGGCAGAATCTGGATTTTCACCAAGGACTTTCACTAGGACTTTTTGCCATGGTAGTATGAATCTATCTAGCTGTATTAGATCCAAATTTACCCTAGCATGTGAACAAAATCTATGCTTCATCTCTGAAAACAAATGAGAAAGCAGTAGGCAGAAAATCTCTCTGAAGCACTGATGTTTAATTAAGTTGAGACACGCTTGATATTTTGGGTGTACTGAGATTTGAGTTATTTCCTCATTTTTCCAACACTCTGGCTCATATACAGTTCTCATAAACACTCTCCTCTTAATTTAAATATATGCTTTTACTATTCTAGTCTCATAGATAGTCTTCTTGGAAGAATGGCTCACTTCTCTCTTCTTAACCAAGAAAGCACTGCAAATTTCTAGCTTGTTCAGGGAAAGGTAATTCCATCTTTTTGTCATTATTCTTCTCAAACAACTACCAATTAAATCTCATCCCCCTGAGAATTTTGTAAAACAGATGTCATATGCCTCCAAGTCACATTCTTTCCAGCTCATTTTTAAAATCATATATTTCATTCTTACCTCCACTGGCTATCAGGGATTTTATTCAGTTCCTGTGATAGACCAGGTAGGCCTAATTCTATCTTCAGTGAATGTCTGGAACTCTAAGCGTCTGCACTCAGCAGCACAGTAGCATTCTGGGAAGATCCCTATGTGCAAATTTGACACAACATTCCAAGTCCTGCAAAGATTCCATTTAATACATGATTTGATAAGACACAAGAAATGTCTGGAATCATGTGGAAAGAGGGAAAAGCCATGTGAGGCTATGAAAAGGAACCTAAATGAGTTGGAAGTCTCCTGTGTGAGAGTGGAATCCTTACTACAGCCTTTATTTTTGATATCCAGCATGCTCTGCAAAGAATGGTAACAGCCCACACTTGCATTACAAAAAAAAAAATCCAGAACAAAACAAAAACAAAAAACCAAGAACGACCTTCTCCCCCCACCCTGAGGGGAAATAAATAAATAAAACAACTGGCTAGAGTCTGAGAGTTTGAAGGAGCGTTTTTACTATGAAAATATCTTCTTGATTTTCTGCACTAAAAGCTTGTTTCAATAAAATTTTCCCACACAGCTCTAACAGCAGGCAATAAAGCTGAGTGTGTTGAACTAGAACAGTGGAATTGTTTTTATGACACATATTATCTAAGAATGAAGGAAAAGTACTGGGGTGCACTTGCAAACTGGCAATGACAGCAGAACTAATAATGTCACTGAGAAATATTGGGATTGATTGCAGCTGATTAACACAGCCAGACAGGACAATGCAAAGAACCAAAATATGTGCTAGAACAGACAGATACAAAAGGTACAAGGCAAGTCTCTGTTTCTAGGACAAGGAAACAAATTCTAACCTCTTTATTTTTGTCTTAAGGCTGTTTCTTCCATGTGTATTCAGAGTTCTGGAAGTGACAGCTGCTCATCAGATGTAACAAGTTCCTTCACTAAAGGTTTACTGTGGCAGCAATTTTAGTGATTTTCCTTGCTGTTAAGACTACATGACTTACCTTTTTTCACATAGCTCAGAGGAAACCCACCATTTTGTCGCACTTCAAACAGCCAGAACAATCCTCAGTTTTCTAAATAGGTTTGTGAGACTGTCAGTAAAGACATGCTGACCAGGAAGAGGGAAGTATACACCACGTGTAGCCCATTCCTCTTAGAAATGATAATATGCCAATTACCTAAATTATTTCATATCCATGTCATATTTCAAGTGTAATCAAGGAAATATTACTTTTTATTAAAAACTGGAAAGAATAATATTTATTTGTTCTGAAGCAATATAAAGGGTAGAGGAGTATGGAGTTATATTGTATTTCCAAGCAGTATATATATATAAAAATTATAATATTCAGATTAGAGATTATGAATAAAAATGAATTCTCCATAGGGTGAACATTCGAGGAATATTTGATTTTGATTTTCAAAAGGTAATTGATGCCTTTTGCATTTGATATTCTATTATATTTAGCCATCAAAATAGTTATGTAATTTTCAAACTTGTCCTTTAAAACACCCAATTGTTTTTAGCACACTTCCAGTCTAGCTATTCGGTCAAAAACATAATAAAAAAGGAAACAACTTCATTACACTTTTAGAAAGGGAAAGTTTCAGATTGCTCCTCTTCTACAGTTATTGTTGTAGAAAGTACGACTAATATTCTATAAATAAAACAGCACATCTGATATAATACTTGCATTCTTTAAAAATGTTGATATGTGATATTAACATTGTCAGTAATTTATTTATTTGTTGAGGTTGACATCTGATCTTGATTGCACATGAAATGATGGGGAAATAAATAGGAGCTGTTAGCAATTCTGTTTTGAAGGACAGAAAAAGAGTGTTCTGTGCTGGAAAAGCACTGATTGATACTTATTAGGATCAATAACAATCACAAATATGTTTATCATGAAATTATTTTCTCTCTCAATGAAAATGTCAGTGAAAATCAACCTTTGATTCACTTTGTACTACCACATAAAAATCAAAATATATTTTTAGACTGTAAAGACAAGAAAAAGCAATTTTGCAAAATTAAACCCTCTCTGGTATAAGCAGTTCATAATAGTTTTAATAAATAAACTGTAATGGCTTCAAACTTCAAATGCCCATTTTCTTATGCCATTTACAGATTTTCATGCTGACTACCTCTCTGACGTTCATCCAGTGAACATCTTGAAATATTGTGGCTATAATCCAAGTAACAGGAGAATCTAAAGATCACAGTTGGTTAAAGATTTTCAAAGCATAGAAGGTCTCAAAGAAAGTACCACATTACAATATTACCAGAAAGCCAATGTATTGTTGCAAATACTTCAACAAAAATTTCATTTGTGGTTGTGAAAAGACAAAGACTGATAAAATAACCTGAAAACCCTTTTTTAAAAAGTCTAAGCACTTCTGAAAGGGTTTTGATGAGATCAAATGCACTTTGGTCCTTTTGCAGTAGCAGTAGCTCACTGGTTCTCTCCCTGTGATGTGAAAGTTGAGCTTAAGGAACATGACTACAGGAATAAGTAAGCTTGATTTATCTTTATATTCTGACTTTGCCCTTTTAGAGGCATTTCCAGCAATTCAGCTTTCATAACATTACAGATCACTTTACCCACATGTGCATATAATTTTTGTTTGCTTTTTAGAAAATCTTTGTAGTATTTCTGAAAACAGCTAACACTTTCTCTGAGATACCACCATCATTTCAATTGTTTTTTCTTTGCAGCTATAGGATGATCTAATTCAACTCCTCTTTTCTCTAAACAGCTTTCAGGCTGCTTTTTCCAAGGAAAATCGATGACATCTTTTTCTTTTTTCCCCACCAAATTTAACCTTGATTTTCTCATTTCCCTTTTTAAATATTTCCATCAGAACAGCACATATGTTTTCTATATTATATAATGACCACTCTTTTGCAAACCAGTTCAATGCAATGCTTGAGGTTCACTGTAAGCAAAGTTTGTGCCTTAACAAGTGACTGTGTCTCAAAAGTTCAGTCCTTACAATTCTTTACAATTGCAGTAGATGCCTCATATTCACTCTGGTTTTTTTTCCAGTTACATCAGTAATATCATATCTCATAAACTTGTTTGCAATTTTCCAGGACCTGCACTTGCTTCAATATTGCTTTTTGCACTTGATTGATTACCTTGGCAGGTCTCTTTGGAAGCGCGCATGTTGTTTTGTTGCCATTGTCCTGATCCGTTTAAAAACTCAAAGCTGACCTATTCCCTTCAGAATTTCTGTCTTAAAAGACCAAAATATTACTTTGTTTTCTGAGGTCAGTATTCAGATTCCTTCCTTTGTCTTTTTGCTAAGTGGGAAAACCACTTTACTCTCCTGCTTTTCTCATTCCTTTATTGCAGTGCAGTATGCACTAAAGTATATGCTAGTAGAATTGATTCTCTCATTCTAATGTTGAAATTGCCAGCCTTAAGTAAAATTTCATTTCAGCTTCTGCCTGCTGACAGTGCATTACAGCATGGTGCAGTTTGTGAGGCTTCCACCAACCTTTACACACCCTACAGCTGTCCATCAAATGAGAAATTAACTTCGTTTTCATAAATTTCATAACACTTTAAGAAGATAGGTGTGATGGTTTAATCCCAGGTGGAAATTGAGCACCACACAGTCACTCAGTCAGTCAGCCACTCACTCACTCACTCACTCCACACCAGTGGGATGGGGGATGGAACTGGAGGTGTAAAAGTGAAAAAAATCGTGGGTGCAGAAAAGAACAGTTTAACAATGGAAATAAAATATAATAATAATACATATCACTTTTATTGAAGGAGAAATAACAAAGAGGGAGAAATAAAACCCAAGAAGGACAAGTGATGCAAACGAAAGCAGTTGCTCCCCACTCACCAAGTGATGTCCAGCCAGTCCCTGAGCAGTAATTAAGCTGTCAACCTTCCCCTGAGTTTTATTGCTGAGCATGGCACCATGTGGTATAGAATATGTCTGTGGGCACTTGGGATGAGCTGTTCTGGCTATGACCTCTTCCAAATCCTTTTGCACCTCCAGCCTCCAACTGAAAAGGCTCTTGAGTCTGCCCAGCAGTAGCTAAAACATCCCTGAGAGTCCAACACTCTTTCCATCACAAATCCAAAACACAGCCCCGTACCAGCTACTGTGAAGAAAATGAACTTCATCCCAGCCCAAACTGCCTCAATGGATGACAACAAATGGCTTTAAACAAATAAAGGATGGGATAGGAAATATTGATACCTGGTTAACAGGATACCTTTCATGTTTTCCAGACAAGAAGCATCCTGCCTAGAAATGAACTATTATCTACCAAGTTCTGTTTCTGTGAGTAGTGTTATGATTTTACAGTTTTTTATTGATTTTATACAGGTTAGATTCAACTCATAAGTTCAACTTTCATGCCTTGCCCCTTTTGGACATAAAAATGACCTATTTATTTAGATACTTTTATTCAGGTTTAGTCCCTGAAGGCAAAGTTTCATATAGTAATTCATAATAAATGCTATCAAATCAATATGGTGAATTGTAATGTTGTAACCAGCTGGGGAAAATATTATAAGATATTATGGCATGGTGAATGTATAAAATGGTCTAGTAGGAAACCTATTTTATTTATTATTATTATTTATTTATTTTACATTATTTATTTTTAAGCATGTTTTCAAGTCACGACTAATATCAGATGTTTGATGCTGCAATTCTGATTGTATTAACACTAGACTACAGGAAAAAAAAGAAAACTGGAAAAAGTTCTCTCCTAATACTCCTAATAGGGTAAAATACTTTAGGACTTCATGTTCACACAGGAGAAGTTTTTTTGGAGTAGGATCAGATATTGCAAGTTTTAGATATGTGTAGATGTCTGAGTTTTTGACCAGGATAGGGTTAATTTTTTACTGTAGGTGGAGGGGGGCATGGGCATGGCCCAGATGTGATTCTGTGATTCCGTATCCCCTCATGTCATTGCCAGGGTGGGGTCATGGTCAGCTCCTGACGGGAAGGGAGAAGTTCCTTCTAGGGGAAGGAAGCAGCATTTGTGGGGGACCTTCTGCGTAAATAATTTCTTTGTCTGATGCTCTTGCTCTTAATGTTGTCGCTGCTATCGACAATTTTCTTATCGCATTGCTGTTTCCAGTAAATTTTTCTCTCAACCCATGGTTTTCCACTTTTATGCCTCCAGTTGTCAACGCCATCCTGTCAGAGTGGAAAGGGGAGGATAAGGGGAGAGGGAGTGAATTTCAATCTGATTTGAAATCTTGGTGGGAGAACTACATTAGGGAGTACCATTCCTAAATCACAACAGTAGATAATGACAAAATTGTATTCAATTTATAATTCTTAACCCTTGTTTCATGTGGATCATATTAGTTTAGTCCTTTGAAGTGGTTATAAGCCAATTAAGAAGCATTTATGTTTGTAGGAACTATATTTGCAACTCAGTCCTAACTCTTAAATTCTAATAATTTTAATTTACTCTAATAATGGTTTCAATTTCACTCAACAACTTCAAAAAGAATTGAATGTGATCAGTCATTGTGATTCAGAGGATCTAATAAAAATGATGTTAGTAACTGAATACTGAAAAAAATTATGAAAATATTTTGAATGGTAAACACTTCTAAATTACTGATAATTTACACAATGATTCCCCTATTTGACTGCTTAATTAGCTCTGTGAGATGCATCTTGCCTTACAAATGGAGGTGTGCGACTCAGAAATTATACACATTCTCACATATAATCTTTTCTGCTTGTTGAAAGCAACAAAAGATGAGTCTTCAAACAGAAATAATTTTACAATGTATCATGTAGTGAGGCATCCCATGGCAGCTTTTAAATTACTGTCTTTCAGGTGGCTCATTGAGTGAATGAATATCAACTGAGTAGAAGCAGCAGCCCGGGTCAAACATTTATAATGAGAATTTGAATTACACTTAACATGAAATACACAATGGGAACGCCCGTATGAGCTAGCTTTTCTTAGTCATGTATTTTTATACACAGGAAAACAGTCATTTTCTCGTAACTTAAAAGGAAAGTTCAGCCATCTTTTAGCCTTGATTTCATTGAAAACTGGAATAACTTTCCTGAAAGAATTCTAGAAATATTTTACATATTTGTACAAATCAGCTTAAATAACTTGAAAGTGATTTCATGGTGAAATTTGCTTACATCAAAGTACCATTTAATCACAGGTTGTAACATCCATAAATTATTTCAAATGTGCATGACTCAGGATTGTTTATATTCTGCTTATAAATATTTTATACATTGCAACATTATTTGACTTGTCCACTATATATATATAAATATACACACAGAGACAAATATATATAATCTTTTAGTAAACTTATCCTTTGTGTAACAAAATTAAGAAATCCTATAAGTCAAATCAAAATGATAAATACATCCTAAATCTAGCTCAGAAGTCTTCCCTGTTTTCTGGATTACTTCTATTTCATGATGATTCTTCAGTGCTCTATAAAAGCTAATAGACTAGCAAATGGGCTGTGCCATCTGTTTCGGTTATAATGAGTTCATTAGTCTCTACCTGAAAATTTCAGTGTAGTTCTTAAAGAGCTTACTGTTTGTAAAAAGTCAGGCCCATCTCTATTGAAACTCTTTTCAGTTGCGAACCAGTCTAACCAGTATTCCACCTTCTTGTGGAGAGACTAATATCAGAATTGTCACGATGCTGAAAATAATCAAGGACGTAACCCAGCAGGAAGAGCACCTGCGCTAAACCAGACTCAGTGAGTTCAAACAAGCTTTGAACACACTCAGACTTCTCCTTGAAAGTAAATCTCCAGGGTAAAAAATGCTGTTGTACAGATATAGCAATGTAGCTTTTTTTCTTGCAATTTGGAAAAAGTCAGCCATAACCAGAAAGGACACACTACTATGAGTTTTAATTAGGCAATGACTTTCAGAGAAGATAGGTATTCTTTTGTGAAGTAAATGAATTACTTGGAGGCACAAGAGACAATTAAAAAAAAATTCTCAATAGTATCCTTTTAGAAATCATTGTCCATTCATGAAAGAAAAAAATCTGATTTTTTAAAGTCAACTCAGCTTCAAAAAGTATATCACAAATAATTATTTTATTTTCTTCAGGGAGAAGAAATTATGTCTGTGAACTTGTAGTTCTTGTCTTGTGAATAGTATGTTAATTCATTATTAGTCATTTTTTATACACCTAATGAAGACAATCTTCTCTCTCTCTGATGAAGAAATTTTAGTATATAAATATTTTTGAATAATTTATCCTCTGCAGTGTTGGCATGCCTTACCCTGTTACAGTAAGAAAAAAGATTATCACTCCCAGACTCTAGTCTCACATGTTGGGATTGCATTAAAGTGTCAGTTCTACAGGTGCTGTACGCTTTTGATTTAATCATGTATGAGGGATGTCATGACAGCTGCCCTATTTTCTTTAAACATTAGAATAAAAGTTTTTATTTACAGTAGCAGATGGTGAACTTCGATCCATTCCTTATGTCTCTGTAAATTTTATAAACTGTCAGAACTGGTCAAATATCTTCATCTGAAATACAGTTAACTAAAATTTGGGTTTTGTCCAAACTGAATTATTTGATTTTTATGGAATCTTCTTTTGGAAACCTAAAAACAAGTTTCTAGACTCCAGATCAACATCACAATTACCTCTAGTCACACCCCAACTTTCTGTTTCTTTGAAGCTACATCATAAAGCTCTTATGGTCTGATACCATCGCTCATCCTATTAATCTCCTCAGACCTGAGCTCATGGCATGATCTCCAGCCACAGCCATTCTCTTGTGCCTATCTGCCCCCAAAGGCATGAGCGTGCTTTTTCCAGAGGATGCTGGTGCAAAGATGCCTGAGCTGGGATGTAAAGGAGCTGCCACTCCATGAAATCACAGGCAGAAGTGTCAGTTGTGTCCTTGGAGCACTTTAATCACTCAGTGGGGAACAGCCTGACCAAACATTGCACCATACCAGTACTCACTCTGGGGCATATTCTAAATTGCTAAGCTGATTTCCCCTGCATATGTGGATATATTCTGTGAATCAAAGCCTGCATAATAAAGACTAAAGGGCTGGTGCTTTTAGGATTTTTTTTCGTGTATGTGACTTGTTAATGGAAAAATACTATTTAAAATGCACAAGATAAATTTGTCAAATTGATTTGACATAAACTAATATAAGAAGAACATAATAGTTTGTTTTACTTAAGATAAACTTTGCTATTTCCTTTACATAATTTAAAGAAGCTGCCCTAAATTCTTTTGCATGTTTCCTTAGTTTTTTGTCTCTTAGAGTATACATATTTTAGGAAACTAGATTTTCTTAATGATTTTTAAATGTTTAGTATTAAGGAGGACAGCTTAAAGACTTTCAGCAAGCATGGAAATCAAGGCACCACACCTAATTATATCTCTGAATGATCACACCATCTTTTACTATAGAAGAAGAAAATGTCCCCTCTCATAGCTGTCCTCTCTTCATATCAAGAGACTGTAATGAGACATCAACTAGTAAGGGAAGTCTGAAAAAAAAGACTTCAAATCATAACCTTCTTCTATGTCAGTGTATTTTCAGTGGCAATAAGGATGGTATGTAACATACCGTGAGCAACATCAAGATTTTTTTCCCTGTTAAACTGGGACAAGGTTGCCTATGGGGCTAGAAAAGAGAATGACTAAGATAAAGTAATACCAAGCCTCTGTCTTCCCATGCACCCACCTTATTAACTTATTTTAGGGTCACGCTTTTATTTTCGGTGTTAGACATCACACTAGAGCCTTAAACAGGTTCTTAGCTTTCTGCATGGACAAAGAACTCTTCAAGGTCCAGGCTGACACCTTCAATCTGCAGAATGAAGAGCCAGGCTCTTGGGGAACATCATTATCCCTGGGCCAGAGCTCCTGGGGATGTGGAACTTGAAAGGAAGATCCTTTGAGATTTGAATACAAGTCAAAACACCCCCAACTACAGACATATAAAAATGCCTAGAATGCTTTACAATGGATTTTAGTTGGCTGAACTCAGACTGTATTTAAAAGTCCCAATTTAGAATTTGAGCTACAATGACAAAACTAAATGAAAAGCTGGGATGAGGAGGTGGCAGAGCAAGGTTATGAACATGGAAGTTAACAAAGTATTTCAACATATTTGTGAAGATGGAACATGGACATTTGTATGGCCTTTTTTTATATTAGATCAATATATTTAGATTATGCCTTTTTGTCTTTTGCCTTTTGGAACTCTGGGTACCAGCTAAGGGCCCCATCAGGATGAGGTGTGAATTAAGCATATGCTCAGAAGACCCAGTCAACTTTTTAGAAAATGGCTTTGAACAAACACTCTTCCCATTGGGCTTGAATACTGTTTCTTATCAAGAAAACAGAAATTATAAACATATACCACTTCATCATCACTTAGTTATCAGCTTTGTCATGTTTTATAAAATAATGCCTGGTTTTCATGAAGTGGGTCATCTGTAATTCTTCTGAAACTCACAAAAATCCCTTGCCATTGCTGTATTTTTAGCAAAGAATAATGAATAACTGATAGGATGAAATATAGTGCTACATAATTGGCAAATGAAGAACATTTTGCAGAAATCACTCAAACTATTTTGAATTTCATTCTAGTCATGGTTTATTTAACACTAGCAGAGTGCTGGAAGAGTTTCACAAAAGATTGATAACCCTCTAGAGCAATTCCTAAGTGTAATATTATGTCTTAAAGAGTTATGCCACTTTCTTTAAGGGTGCTGAGAAAGATATTACTATGCATCAATAAAAATTCAAGTTTTACCAACCATCTGTATTGCATAAATCAAGTAGAGGGTAAGGGTTTCCCCAGAAAACAATTAAGGAATGGAATGAGATGGCCCAAAAGGCATTTACTGTACTAAAGCATGTCGGTAAATGCATTATGCTGCAGCTACAATGAACTTCAGAATAAATTTTAAGGACAGCATTTTCAAGGATTTGTGCCCAGGGCCCTGTATACATGGAAAATGGTGCTTCTTATCCTTTGAGTTGGAAATTCTCTGCAAGGAAGAGGTGGGCCTCTTCAGTTTGAAGTGTAGTTTACATGCAGCTTTAAAGCTGGTTGGAAACATTTTTCAGCTCAGTTTGGTCATTTTATTTCAAATTAA
Source organism: Sialia sialis (assembly GCA_009812075.1). NCBI lineage: Eukaryota > Metazoa > Chordata > Aves > Passeriformes > Turdidae > Sialia > Sialia sialis. The sequence goes on from VRYO01002355.1 coordinate 27,859,127, forward strand.
CTCAAACTGATTAGAAATCTTTCAGATGAACTGAAACAAATTACCTTGAAAAGAATGTGTATGTGTGTGCATGCCACTATATTGTGCATACATAGGACATTGTCAAAACTAAAGGGGAAAGTTTAATTTAAATGTATTTTTAATTTTCACATAGAAAGACTGCAGTCAAATTAGCCCAAAACTTTGAATTTAACATTTACCACCTTGCTAAGAATCTTGGCCACAGTAAAGCCACTTTACATATTTTGACAATGTTGGAGGAGATTAGACAATGGTAACACTTCAAAACTGATCAAATGTGTGCTGTCTTCAATTTCCTGCACTGAAGACACCAGTACATTCATGTGAAAGTCAAATCACGTCTAAAATATACAACATAGCTGATTGTGTACATACCCATTACTATTCTTTTGTAAGGAGATGTTCTGCTTGTCAGCTGCTGAGCTAAGGTGGAATGGAGTGCACTACAGCTCCTCCTAGAGAATTTGAGTTAGATCTCTATTTGTTGTTTAGGAAATATGCAAATATTTGATTCATAAATAAAATATAATAATCTTGAAACTTTGTCAAATTTGAGCACCCTTCAGAAATATTTATTTTGACAATAAATAAAAACCATTTAATATAAGGATTTTGAACAGAAATTATCTCTGAATATTATAAATACAGTGAAGAAGGAATACCATTCAGAAGGACTGTTGTCTAAATTATGGTGTAGCTTATATTTGGAAATGTACATTTTTAATAGAATTTATTTAGTAAAATCCGAAGTGCAAGGGGTTAGACTGTGCAATAAACAAAACTGCATGTTTTGGAAGGAGAGGGGAGAGGGCTTTCCTTAAAGCGCGTATCACTTGGATAGGTTAAGAGAGCTGGTATGACATCTCTCAAAGGATTGTTATAATAACATTCAATGAAAAACTGACAAAGATTGTGAAAGACAATAACACCTGTATTGCTTCTCAGCCAAGTAGCCCTTGGGACCTGTCCCCTCCTGAGGAGCTGCTCCTCACCAAGGCAGTGCCACCCCTGCCTGCAACCAAGGTGTGCTCTCTGACCACCACACTGACACTGGCAGCTCAGCCAAGACCACCGTAGAATTTCATGGGCATTTTGTTGCTATTAATTTTTCATCACTAACAGGCTGGGATCAGCTGAGTAGTTAGAGCATGGTACTGATAATGATGCTAATAACACCAGCTTCATGGGTTCAATCCATGTATTTACCATTTACATAAGAGCTGGACTCAGTGACACTTGTGGGTCCCTTTCAACTCAGAATATTCTGTGGATCTGTGAGATGCAACTGGAACAGATTGTAAGTGGCAATGGGGTCTGTTTTATCAATTACCCTAAATATGTATTTCTCTTCTGCTTTATTTTTGACAGTGTTTGTAAAGCTGTGAAGGATGTACCACACTTATCAAAAGTGCTGTGACATATCAGTCTTTCTCACAGTTATCTACCAAAAAAAGCTTATCAGTTTCATTTAATTTCCTGAAAACTCAAGGCCACTCTACAGTCTGTTGAAGCACTCAGTGATATTTAGCAATGTTTATTAAGGAAAGATTAAAATGCTGATCACCCAAGAAAGTCAGTTTTATGAATTCAGAGGGCAGCCGTTGTCAATAAATCTCATTTTCAAGTGCTGGACTTTTTAAATGGCCACCAAAAGCATGCCTTTCTCAAAGTGGTGCTTCGCTGCTGATGTTATTGATTCCAAATTTGCTGTGCAGTATCAGCCTCAGTTCTAGAATATTACTCAATTGTTCTAAAATGCTCTTCTTGGTTTTCATTCTTTGTATGTGGGCTTGTGGAAAGGTTTACAGACACTTTCAAGATTGTGTGGTTTTGGTAAGAGAGGTAAGAGTCTGACAAGCCCTTGATGGGGTAGGTCCTTAACTAGATACAAGTATTCAGTGCATTAAAATAGAGGCAGTTTGCAACCTTCCACAGTGATTGTAAATCATTTTATTGTTAGCAAATTAGAAATCATATTATTGTTAGCAAATGTCCTGTCTCAGAAGCTACAAGTGCTAAAAGTCTGAGAAGTCAATGCTGATATTTTCTGATGTAACGATGATATTTTTTACTGGGAAAGGACCTGGGCTTCATCATATCAGTAAATGAAATATTAATAACTTACATTTAAAAGCAAAAATAAAAATGTAATTCTCAAAACTAATATGATGTACGATGAACCACTCAGATGCATTTTCAACATAAGATTCTCTATTTATTTTGACATTTATTCCAAAATTTCAAATATTTTACAAATCAAGAAACAGTATTTTTCATCTCACATTTTTATTATAAATTTGCTAGATCAGTCTCTCTTATCAAGGATCTGTATTATGCCTGTCATTAAAGGACCCTGTCATGGTTCTTCTTCAGGTAAAAAAAAATGTGTTTCCTTGCATGAGAGGTTCTGACTCAGAAAACTTCAAACAGTCTTATGGAAAGTGGTGCAATGTCTTGCAGGTACAGAGCTTAGTGCTCTGTGATTTAGTAGTCTAATTCTGTAGCCTAAAGCTCTCAGCTAGGTTAGCAAAAATCAATGATCCTTGTACTTTAGACTGCCAGTGTGTTTTAGGTAGTTCTCAAAATAAAAAATCCAAGAATGATGTGGTGATATAGACTGAGTTCTCTAGTGAATGTTGTAAAAGATAGATTAAAGCACTGTGCTGTGCTGAGCTGTCTTTGCTTCAGCCTCTTTCACGCCTGACTTTGCAGCTACCCAGATTCAGCTGGAAGATGTTCTTTATCTCCCTGGAACTCAGTCATTAAATAATAGCACTAAAAATCTTGTGAGTCAGAAGCCCCAGTTTTCAGTAGCTCTAACATTATTCCCAGACAACATGATACATACTCTCCATTATTCATTTAAAATTTATCCAAAATCAGTCCAAATGTAACTGTAATCTCAGCCATGAAGGCCTCCCTCTGCTTCGACATTTTGAAAAGATGAATATTGAAAATAGGTCATAATATCAAAGTCTGTCTGTACAGCACACTTAGAAAAAATAACTGTAAATTTATGCAAACCTGGCAGTCTTTCTTGGAACTGTAACTTCAGCTAATGCATTTCACCTAGGACAACATTGCAACCCTCAAGCTAACAAACTGCAATGCACTCCAAGTGGAGAGTGCCACAGTATTTGTCCTACAAAATAAGTGCAAGCAAGTACATAAAACAGAGGCTTGGTTTGGTTTACAGCCTGAAGGAGACTACAGTTTTTCCTGAGGCAAGCAGAAATCACAGTGGCCTGGGTGAACCAGAGCAATTAATAATTATCCAGCCACCTAATATAGCCTTATATGGATGCGAAAAGTTCCTTTCTCCTATTTCTGATCTCAGCTTGATGCTGCCTGCTGCACTTGGGACAATATCCAAAATCACAACTGGTCGAGCACTTGGCCAAGCATTTGAGTAAATTTGGGAAGTACAGTAATTTCACACTGATAAGCTGCACCTATTTCACTGAAGAATCAATCCAATCCTGGAAGTGCGGCTAATCACCAGGTGCGGTTTATTTATGGACAAATTCCGGCAAAATGCCAGCCTGGAAGTGCGAGCCGGGCAGGGAGGGAGCTGCCGTGGAGCCAAGCCCACTGAGCAGCCTCTTGCCGGGTTTCATGTGAAGCCAAGCCTGCCGAGCAGCCACTTTTGGCTGCTTTGGCATGAAGCTGAGCCCGCCAAGCCACTGCTTTTTGGCGGCACAGGGAGTCCCAGTCGCTGCCAAGTAGGTGAGGAGCCGCGGCAGCCAACACTGGGGGCGGGAGTGCCGGGGCCCACAGCACGGGGAGGGCACCTGGGGCTGCGTTTAAAGGCTTTGCCGGTCTGTGAAAACTGTTTGCAAATTGAGCCCTGACACTAAACCCCGCAATCGTGCGATTCTGTTACTAACTCGTTACTTTGTTGCACATGGATCCTCGCTTAAAAAAAAAAAAAAAAGTGCACGTTATCACCCAGTGTGGCTTATTTATGGACAATTTCCGTGGTCCTCCTGGCTACCCGGAAGTGTGGCTTATAACCAGGTATGGCTTATGAGTGTGAAATTACTGTACTTCAGCAATAGTAGATAATGACAATCTATCAGCTGGGGTGGTTAAGAAGCAGACAAATACCTAATTAGTCCATAAAACCAATCATTAATGGATTCAAGCTGAAAGAGAGTAGGTTTAGATTAGATATTAGGAAAAAATTCTTTACCTTGAGGGTGGTGAGACTCTGCAACGTCAAATTTTAAATGATCCATCCCTGGAAGTGTTCAAGGCCAGATTGGATTGGAATTAGTTGATTTTCAAGGTCCCGTTGCAACCCAAACCCTTCTATGATTCCATGAATTCTGCAACCTAGCTACTGTTGCACTGACCTTATTTCCCAAAGTACTTCCGGAGAGATAACCCAAAGATGTCCGCTCTTTTTGACAGCAATCCATTAAAACAAAAAGATTCTGATTTAAATAGTCACTGCTGAAGGATAAAAAATGAATACTAATGAGGTCATTAAAAAACAACTGAATGCAAATCAGATTAATATAGAATCCTTAGCTTTCAGGGGCATTAAAATGCACATATGCTAAGTGACATAATATGAACTCCAGAAGAGTTACCAAAAGGAATACTACCAGAGTAAAATGGGTCTAAGAACTGGCAGAAGCAGTGGGAATTTTTTTTAAAGTATGGGCCAAGTGATCAGCTTTGGGACCACAATGGATCACCTACCAGTCATGATGGACAGACTTGGAATTATTATGAACCTTGAATTCATATTTTGCTTTACTAATCTCTGTCTCTAATTTACAGAATTCCACTGTGAATGCATGGAGTTTTGAGCCACTGTAAAAATACAATTCCTTCACTGTTAGATTAAGTGTTAGAATAAGACATATCTAAGTAGAGTTTATTTTGTTTCAAAACCATTGTTAAAAATCTCTTCATTTTCTTTAGTCTTTCAAATTTGTAGTGTATCTTATAGAGGATAGATTTAACACCATCAGCAAAACACTTCTATTACTTCTGAAGGAGTGCCTTATTGTTATAAGAGGAAGGAGCTTTCAGTATTTCTTTTTTGCTGTCATATATTCATTGTTTCACAAAATACTAAAATCACATCACTATGTTATTTAAAATGTTACGTTTTCAGGACAGAACTGTGGTCTAGGGTCTTTATAGTATTCTTTTCTTCCTAGGAGTGTGTGATAATTTATATACAGGGAAAGTATAATTAGTGTCAGAGTATGCTCTAAAAGGAAATCAGAATTTTGCAACACAAAATTAAGGCAAAATCTTTGGGTAGGACATTATAACTCTGTTTATGTAAATGGAAAGTAGAGAGGTGTGCTGCATCTCTGGCAATAACTTCTGAGGAGATGGGAATATAGGATGTGCTCAGAGTAGCGTTTACCAATTCCTGACACCACCACGTGTTTCATAAAAGGTTCCCATTCTTATGCCAAAGTCATAGTCTGCTCAAACAGGACTGTTTGGATCTTGTCATCTCAGGGACTCAATCTTGACATCTGAGTTTGCACACCAAGTAATTCTGAGAAAAAAATATTTCATTCTGTATGAACAATATTCTGAAATTTGGTTTTATTCTGACTGGGTCACACACCCCCTCCATAGGTGCACCCATGCACAAAGTTCTCCACAAGAATAAAAATCCAATTTTCCTGCTCCATAGACAGCCTGCCTAGATTTAGACCGCCTCACAGCAAAGCAGACAATCAGAAAGTCTTTCACTGGATTCATGCTCCTTTCTAGAGACATTTGTTCCAACCAAGCTTGTAACTGCGTGACAGTTATGAGAAATTCTGACAGCAAACTGCTTTACTGACAACACCTTCAATCTTGCCATCCAAAAGTTCAGTTTTATAGATTGCTTAAAGTCTAGAGATCTTCCATCTTGAAATTAAATCCTGATGTATCACTAGGTTTGACTTCTCAGATTGGCACTTTCATCTACAAATTATATTCTGCAATTGCCTATTAACAGCAAAATTAATGGCTTATTACACAATAACCTCTTTGGTGATAAAGGTGGGATAACAGACTGGAAACAAATGGAAAATATCTTGTGTTTAATCTTGAGTTGGCTCCCATTGCTGAGCCATTAATGCATGAAACAAATCCAGTAATGCAGTGCTGCTGAAGGACAGTTATTTGTGATGGACACTGAAGAATGAACTAGCTGGACCAGAAGGACTGGCTGGGGGAAAATTCCTGGATTTATGTAGTCTTAGACACTGTGCTTCCTCTGAGAGCTGAGGAGACTGTGGCTCCTGGTCTTCTTTGTGTCTTTCTGGTCCAACCTCTTCCAGTGTAATTTTCTTTCTAGATTTGCCATCTGCCTGCCAAATTGCTTTCTAACCTATGTTAGGGAGAAAAAAAGACTGGAATATTGGAATTATGCTTCATGTGTTATTTCAAGCCATTTAAGAAAACTCATTTTAACTGAAGTGAGTTAGCCATTAATCACAACAGCAGCTGTAAGAGATGTCAGGGACCAGTGAGATCTAAAGGGGAAGAAGGGAGAGCCAGAATGCAATATGTTTCCACAACCGAAGACACAACAGGATTGAGCAGTGCAGGTTCAGATTGAGCAGGGCAAGGTGGGGTTTGCAGTTCCATCTTTTCCTGCACCAACGGTCACCTTGTCCAGAAAGCCTTTGGGGACTGTCATTAACAAATATTTTTGACAGTAGTTTTCCCAGCAGTTGTTGTGCTCCTCTCAAAACATGAGAGATGTGCTTTTCAAATGTTTCCCATCTCCCATGTTTTGATTATTCAGATTTTTCTGTCCCCAGTGCAACTTTCTTCCAGGAATATCACTGAACCCACAAAAGCATAATTTTTTAATTAATGGGATAAGAAATCATATGTAGTGATGAATGGGCAGAATAAAACTGGCATTCTGCTGCAGTATATTAATTTTGGCACATTTGTATTCTCTCTCCTGCCAGGTTGTGCCTAAAATATGCTAGGGTTTTTTACCTATGCCCTACTGGATTATTCTTTATTCTTTCTTTCTATGTTCTAATTTTTACAGTATTTATTTATATAGCTATTTTTTCTCTGTAAGAAACTATCCCTAGTCTCCCTCTTCAGCACCCCTTCTCCCCAGTCTTTAAGCCACACAGTCAGTTTCCTGCAGAGAGTAGATACTTGTCTTATGGCAAGCTACAGAAAGCCTTTTATCAGTTTTTGCATTTGTGATGGGAAGCCTCAATCTCTGACAAACTTAATTGGCAAAGAGTATTTGTAGACTCCTACTGCATTAGTAACACCTTGGAGCAGCATATTGTACTGTTAAAATGTTTATTTCTGAGGTGATTCAATAGCACAGAAGAAAATAATTTTTAGGGGGGCTTCCCTGATCTTTCAACTTTTTGAAGGTTGCCTGTGCCACAAACTTGAATGTAGCTTCAAAGCAAAAAAAAAAAAAAAAAAAAAAAAAGAAAAAGGGAAGACTTTATTACCCAGCATTACTGACTTTAAACACTGAGATTTACAATGTCCCATTGGATGTTATATTGTATTGCTTCTACCACTAGCCTGTCACTTGAAATTGCATGGGAAACTTCATATGATATTTCTTTTAATGAGGAAGAAAAAAGCTTGTTACATAAGTTTGGAACATTGAATTTGTAGAATCCTAACAATGGTGTTTTAACAGTTATCCAGCAGATTATGTTTGTTAATATTTGTTTGACACAAAGACATCTAAAGGGCAGTGGTGGGTTGAGCATTGTGAAGCTCCCTTTAAATCGGAGATCTCTCAGAACATATTCACTTTGTGCAATGAAGCATGAAGAAGAAACTTTCAAGCAAGACCCAAAGTGCTAAGGTGCAGAGAGCTGTGCCATACATGAGTATCAATTACTCAGGCTTGCCCCCGTGACAGAGGTGTGCAGCCCAGGGCTGACCCCAGGCCCAGAAACTTCCTCAGGAGGTCTAATTAGCAGTTTGCTAGTGAAAGTGGTGTAGTCTTACTGCCTCTTGGTCTACAACCAGCTCGGAAAACATCACCCTCAGGAACTCTGCACAATCTTCCCTCCCAGTGCTGGTGCACCAGGGGGAGTTTGAGGAGGTATCGCATAGTCTAGAAATTGCTGCAAGGCCACTACTGAACCCACATTTTCTGAGTGCTGTCGCTTATGCTGCCTGCAGACTGCAGTTTGCAAAACTCCTAATATGCCTTGTAAAATGTTCAAAAAAACAGTTTATGAGTCTTGAGATCTCCCTTTAGCAGTTATATCAAGGTTTTCTAAAATGATTAAAAAAATTAAGATAGCCATTTTATCACTGTAAATTTATAATGTAAAAAGTTCACACTTCTGCTTCTAATTACTGATTTGTTTGTAGTGAACAATTTTACAGTTTTTTCCCCTCCCATGCTTTAGTACTGTGTAGAGATTATTAGTGATGAAGATTGTTGGTATGCTATTCATTTTCTACAGCAGTTTTGGAGTATACAGTACTGACAGCTCAGTCCAAATGCAAGATATTCCCAACAGGCTGTGAGCCTTCTCAGCATACTTTCTAACCCAGGAGCAATAACAGCATTGCCCTCACAGCATAACTATTCCAAGGAGATCCAATATCTCTGTTCCTCTACAGCAGTTTTGAAATTGAAAGTTAATTCCTTCAAGAGAGCTTTGAAGGAGTTCATTCCAAAGTCAACATTATATAATGGAAGCCTGCCAGTTTAAAATTAATGTGAGAAAACAGGTTACTTAAGAACTGCTGTTACGGTATACTAAAGCTGGAGACTTTATTTCTAGCTGTGTTTTAGTAAGAAAAATATATATTGCATCATCCATCAAAGCTTGTTAACTGTATCCACTAACTTACATCCTTATCCTCAGTACCACGCTTAATCAGAGTCAATCCATTTTCAATACTGGAAGATAAGGCAGGCAATATAACAGCTTGAGATTTCAGTAACATTATCTTGCTTCATAAATACAAAGACAAGTCTTGGTTTTTTTGGTTTGTTGTTGTTGTTTTTAATACCACCTAGCTAACTAAAAAAGTCTTTTGAGCATTCATTTTATTCCAGAACACACTTGCACATACGTTTGTATAAATTCTTGTGTTTTTCTATTACATCAGAAAAATCCCTCAAAAGAGGAAATGTAAAATTTTAGCAGTAACAGCTCCAAGCTTCTTAATTTTGGAAGGAGTAAAAATTAAATACAAGACTGTTTCTTTCTCTGTGTTGGTGGTTAAGACTGCCAAAAGTTAACAATGAGCAGGTGTTCTCTGACTAAGACTGAAACCAAATTAGATGAAACCTAGTGCTCACAAGACGAGCTACTATGGAGTAATCTTTTGGTTAACTCAGTTCTGTGATGTTAAAAAGCCAAGGCCAGGACACATGTAGATTTTCAGATTACACTGGGACTCGGGTTGGGCTTTGGCACAGTCTGGTGTATTCTGTCTTCAGAGGGGTAATCAGGAGGTCATTCAAGACTGAAAT
>VRYO01002355.1:27881959-27923051 GCA_009812075.1 Sialia sialis
CGCGGCTTGCACTTCTGGGTTGGCAAATTTCCGAACTTTGTCCATATAGAAGATGCACCGGATTATAAGGTGCATTTCTGGGTTTCAATAGAATTTTTTTTTTAAGGGTGCATCTTATACGCGTGAAATTACTGTAAATAGTTCAGACTGATATTTGATAATCTGTCTCACATTGACCAAAAAAGATAAGAAAGTGCCCATCTCAGCATGAATTTGGAGAACCCAAAGGGCAGCTACCCAGCCAAGGGGTCAGGAAAGATTACAGAGAAGGGACCAGCTCTGATGACACGGTGACTTTTCAGCCGTAGCAGCCACAGCCATGCGGTGATGAGTGTTTTCCCCATACATGTTCCACCCAGTTTTTCTTCTAGCTCTATAGTCTCCCCAGTCATTTTCAGTCCTACTAGTGAGAATGTACCAGGTCTTGGAGGTGATGGTGTGTGATGAAACTGTCTCAGAGGCTGTGACTTTTTTAGATCGGCTCTTGCAGCACCATCCCTGTTACAGCGCAGTCACCATGTAAATGCTTTTATCCACCACTCTAGGCAACCTCCCAGACATTGTTTAGTAGCAGTTTTCTAATTAGAAAATTACTGCTCGATGATGAACTCTGTTCCATGTATAGAGACATCTTTTTCTTTCTGAGAATTGCTGAATTGGGAGATGGTGTTAGTTTTACTCTAGACTCCATATTTTCTGAGTTATAAATTTTTTATATTGGTACATTCCTCACTTTTGTCATGAATACCAATTAAGAAATGGGAATTCATGACTCAGGTTTCTTGAAATAGAAATTCTTCCACTCTTAGATGAATCACAAGTCTACATGTACATTATTTGACATACCTAATTTACAGGATTATTTCTGTTGCCAGTTTGACATTTTACACTTCAAATAAATTCACCCATAGGCACAGAACCACTTTATACAGATTTTCTTATTTAAACAAAATGTCACCATGAGAAAGAGACAAGATTAGTAAAAAAATACAGCTCTCCTGGAACAAAAGGGTGCTGAAATTTTTAATATAAAAAGTATGTTTTGACATAAGTAATACTGACTGTCATCTGTAGAAGTAAGTATATTTAGGAAAACTTATAGAAGAAAGAGCTTATGTAGAATGAAATATGTCCTTAAATTTTTCTGCATGCATCTGGAATCCATAATATTGCAATGAATTAATAGTTAAAAATTGAAGTGAGAAAAAATTTAAGTTAACATGTAATAAGTAACTTCTTAATTGTGCTGAAGACTTTTCTTGTAATGAATGTGTTCCCCATTCCTTCTAAAATTAAAATAATAAGTATATAATAGATTTCTACTGATATATCTGCAACAATTTTTGTTGCTGTGTACACATGGCCCACAGCTGCTTGATCACAGGATTACGATGATTCTTAGGAAGCAAAGGATAATCAGAGAGCAGGAAAGGTCTGGAAGTGTGCAGATAAGGTAAAAGAAACCTGATGTGATCTAGTGTTGGTAATGAGCCTTCTCAGAGAGAGATTCAGATCATGAAAATGACTCAACAGAGACACAGTTTTGGTACAGGAAGCAATGGGTTTGTGAAGGGAAAATTATATCTCCTTAGCACTTACTTCAGGTCACACTGCAACGGCCCAGAAGTTGTTCTCTGGAATGCTGCCTGCTAATTATATGACAAGAAACTACAAAAATTTGTTTAGAAAAATTTCTGTGGGTTCTTCAAGAATCCCTAACGAGTGATATTTACATGTTTTCAGAAAACCTGAAGACCATCAGATATGCTGACATCACCTTATATAATGATTGAAAAACAATTGTGAAGATAATCATTATCTGAGCTCATATACAGAAATATTTCTTCATATATAATGTCTTCAAGACTATGTCACAAAACACCCAGCAAGTAACCCTCCTAAAAATTGTTTTCTTTTATTCCTGTAATTATTCATTGCCTAGCAGAAAAAGAAGGTGACTTACAAGACTTCAGTCACCATGAAAACCAATGTTATCCTCAATCTCCCTCTAAAAATAACAAGCTATCATCAGGCAAGATAACCAAACTGATAAAATACCTTGGAAATAAAGGGAACGTTGGCTCATGATGTGATCTTTCAGATGTTCTTATTGAACTTCTTGATGTATATCAATACTTTATGGCCAGACATCAATATGACTTTCAGAGACTTTGCATCACACAAGATTATCCTCTACATCAGTGAACAGTTTAAAATGTGTCAAGACTTGATATCGTGTTTACTGTTCATATGGAAGATGCCTTCAGAGACACTTCCAGGACACACCACACTCAGGGCAGAGATCTTGAAATTATAGAGAGGATATTCATAATATACCAAGTTATTACTAGCATTTGGTAGCAAGCTCCTTGTTTTACTAATTAACTTTTGCACCTGAGAACTTTTAATCATCAGAAATTGTAGCAATCTTCTAAGAGTTAGTGAAAGTACTTTGGAAAAAATCCCTACAACCGTGGAAAAGGGCGAGGAAATTTCCAAACAGAAGAAATAGAGTATCTTAGTCATACTGGTATACAGACTTCTAGTGTGCATGCAACAATCTGGGGCATTGCAGCATTCATTAGCTTGGAAATTTTAAGCATTTTCCACTTCATTTGGCAAAGATGAGAATTTCTAGTCTGCTAAATCTAAACGACATGCTCACATATCACTGAATCTCCAAATAGTATAGAGGCCATTTCTATTTTTTTTAATTTTTTTTTTTGGAAAAAAAGGGATAAAGAAGTTTCTGTATATGTGCAACATACACCTTACAGTACTATCTGAAATATTTACAGAGAACGAACCATGCATGTTTCTACAGCTGGAGTATCAGTGTTGTGTTGCTGGTCATGCATATTCCTCCAGCATGGCTCACCTGGAAGGAGATTCCAGCTGCAGTGGCCAACAGAAATTGTTGTCTGTAAACCCACAGCCCTTAGCTCTATCAGAACAATATTAACAGAAAAATGTGCACAGACACCTACAGGGAGTTAAAGCACTTGCCAACTGAAGAAGAAGAAGAGAACTAGAAGCTGCAGATGACAGAAATGTGCCATTGTAGAAGTAAACAGCTTAGCTGATGAATGTAAAAGTTGAATATCAATAGGAAAGAATGCACACACATAAATATGGGACTGGAACATCCCAATGTCATAAAATTCATTTGTATGCAGTAATCATTCCTTAAATGTTCACTTCAGCTGAAGACCTTGTGGTATACCATACAAGATTTAAAGTAAAATCTATATCAACTGATGCATAAAACTGCACACAGAATGGAAGTTTTGAGAGCAAACACTGAAAGTTTGTGGTGTGATAAAGAGTTGTAGCAGTTATTGATTTTTTACATTGCTTTTCCAGTTAATGTGACAGTCATTTGAGTCAAGCCAGATGTAAACAAGATGCTGCAGAGACTGTGTACAGAGTCCACTAAGAATAAAGTTATATACACTCTCAGCAACAAAGAAGCTCTGAGGCTGATGTCCTTGCAACCTTCTGAATCATTTAAATTAGCCCCACATCTCAAATCAATCAGGACACGAATGCCTATGACAACTTTTGTGCTTCTAACAGCAGTGTCACAGCTTTGACATATATTGACTTAAACATTGTAACAGAACTAAAACAAAGCTTTCCTTAGCCAAATACTGATCAGAACTCCTCTGAAGTTACTCTTGTTGCTCCAAAGGTCCTTTGTGCTCTAGTAAGTCTTAATGCTTAGAAAGCACATGCAAGGGAGAGTTTAGCAGAATCAGGAAGCTAACCTGTGATCCTTATTTGTTTTCCTTTAGGCAAAATAGTGCCCACTATAGATTTTGATTTTGTATTTCTTTCCTTCACAAATGTGGTGGTGAAATATCTCCTAAAGCATAATTTTCTTCATGGGGCCATAACTTTTTAAGGACAACTCACATTGCTATTATAATTAAAAAGTTAATAGCTAATTGACCATATAGCTAAACTGAATCAGTTCCCTGTCAGTCAAAATAAAAATAGAATTATTAAATAAAAGTCAGTCTTCAATCAGTAGATGCAGGACTGTGGTGCAGCGTAACTATGACAGTCCTTCCAAGGAGCAGAACTGCTATGGACTGTGGAACCCTTCTGATCTTCTCTTGCTAATCAGCAACTTTCCATATGGAGTTGTCAGAGCCAGAAGGGCAACCATTCAAGTCAGAGGAGGGGGTCACTTGGTTGAAATTAAAACATCATAAAGACTTGTCAAGGAATGATCAGTAATTGTTGCTCTGCTTTTTCTGTTGCTTTGTGGTCTATGATTTTACATGTTTGACCTACTCAAATTGTAAATTCATTCATAGAAGCAGCTACTCCTTAATAAAACGCACAATGTCACTGAAGGATCCACACCGAATCACTAGCAATATATTTCTTTAAAAAATATTATTGTAGAAATACTTTAGATTCTGAGAAATAGTCCTGGGTACCTGTAGTGAGATATATCTGAACACTTCTTTCTTATAATGTTATTGTTTCTTATTTTTAAGACTGCTATTTAGCAAGTGTTTAAACAACTCAAGATGACCTTAATGCTTTGACACTAAATCATAGGAAAGAGCTTCCAGTGTCAAAATATTAATAAGAAATGCCAAGAAGTCTATGGATATGTCATTGTAAAATAGAGCTGTCAGCTCCTGTTAGAGAAACATCAGTTTTACATTTACTTCAACAAGTAGTAAACAGTCCTGACAAGTGAAATGTTTCTTGTGTTCCATCCCTTGGAGGATTTAGAGGAAGACAAATGCTGCTGTTTCTGAGGTTCAAACGCAGGTCAGGGTGCCACCAGGAGGGCAGGGCTGCTCAGCAGAAGGGAGCACACTGCCCTGCTGTGCCTCCCACGCCGGGGCAGTGTCCATGACCTGCTCAGACAAGCTGATCCTGGTCCCCTCCCTGTACCACAAGCAGCCCTTGGGACAGGTGCCCTCAAATGCCTGGTGAAGCTGAAGAGGGTGCACAGCTGCAGGCAGCCGCCGACACTTGCCACCAACAAACAACCTGCCTTTGCCTGCTTGAAGTTTGCCATCAGAGCATCCTTGTGTTCTACAGGATACACAGCTTGTGACTCCTCAGAGGCTGTTTTCCAACAGAGCTGCAAACAGAGTTTTTTACGTGCCACAAATACAAATATTAGAATCTTCTTTACTTATGGGAGGGCTTTTTTGTTTGTTTCTAGATAGAAGCTCCAGTAATGCCTTTTTGTATTAATTTTGTTTAAACAAACCCAGGTTTCAAGAAGGTGTGAAATCCTTGGAAGAAATCCAATACTTAAATAAAATATACACGAGCAATACAATAAATAAATGAAAGCTTAACCTTTAAAGGCTACTGTTAGGTTGGTTGGACCCATTTAGGTCAGCAGGAAGGTTAAACTTTAAAGGCTATTCATAGCTTAGTCTGGAACTTTGGTCAGTGAAACAGTGCCCTGCTAAATAGTGTTGAGGATGAGGTCGCAGTTTACAGCTCATATTGTAATGATTTGTTTGGAAATTTAGAGTAATAATGGTCCCAGTTCTTTAAAATCTGCTCTACCTCTTGATGGCATGATTCTAATCATGTTATTCTCTAGAAGATATCCTATTATTAAGTTTAATTTCATAACTAAATGAAGCTACATTCATAGCTAAATAATTTTAAATGTGCCTGGCTGAACACATTTGCACCTCTCTTGAAGGCAGCAGCCTAAGCTTAACATTCCCACTGATGTCTAAGCAGCACAGGGAGTGCTGCAGGAAGCCAGAAACAAGATCCCTACAAATGTTCAGCCTACTCTCCCTCCTTTTTGAACTACTTCTGAACAAGAAGAGCTCCTTTTGGTTTTTATTTCCCTCAGCCTGCATTAACTACATTTTGTGTTTTTTTCTTCAACTTAAGACATGCTTTTTTGATTGTGACTGAAATGGATTCTCTACTATAAACCCAACATTTATAGCTCAAGACTATGAAGTACACAAGTTTAAATGGCACATAAACATGAACTGCTCAGACTTTATGCTCAGTAATGGTAAAAGTAGCTGTAGAAATTTTTGACAGTCAAAGGATGTTTGTGCAGGATTGCATCAACTGAAGTTCTGTTTCTTTTTTTCTCATCAAATACAAACCCTTTGGGCCATGAAGAATCTTAATATTACATAGAATTGTGGCATTCATAATAACACTCTTTATAAAGAAAATTACTGTGTGTTCAGCTTTCTAGGTATTTTCTTAGTGAATAGCATTAAAAGAACAGAGATATCAGATGCTCTGAGCTTTTGCTGCAAATGCTCAGGAATACATATTTGTTTTTCCTTCTTTGTTTACAAAATGCCTGCAGAAATGTAACAAAATGTTCAGATTTGCATATATGTACAGAACTTTTTTCTCCTTGTAGTCAAGAAGTTTTCAAGGAGTTTTTTGAGTTTAACTATAACTCATGCAATACTCTATTTAGTGAATTTTGACTGGTGCATACGTACAGACAAATCCCTAGAGGTTACTTTTGTGTTTCCAAGGAACACAACTGCATGGAGCTACAGAGATTTATATTGTTTTGTCTAAAAATCAAACTTGAAAAATACTCTTACAGAGAGCAAATCAATTTTGCTGAAAATTTTATTCAGAAACTAGTCCAGTTTTTCAAGTAGAAATTTGGAAAAAGTAACAGCTCTGTGTCTCAGACCACATTTCAAACATGTAACATAGATACAGATCATGAAGTTATATAAGAGACAATAATATAGATGTGTGGTTATCCAGTTTAATAATTGACCTGGCTGTCTGTATGAGGCCTCCTTAAAATATCACAAATACCAGGAAAAACTTAGAGATATCAAATACACTTGTGACAAATGAAGCAGTTTAAATCAAATTTAAATCATGATTTCTCGTAAAAATGTCAGTGACAACAAGTCCAATCATAACATTATCACTTAAATTCATAAGCCTCCCACAAGAGCATGAGAAGAAAATAGTGATTCTGCAACAGAAATAAGTGGCCATTTGAGTTTTCACTAATATCCTTTGGCTTTACTTCATTATCTGAGACTGCTTTAGAAAACATTTAATAAACCTTTTGTTTTAAAGCATGTAAACTTGATTCTGCCTCTGGTGTGAAGTTTTTTCAGTTGTACACAATCCTGAGCATGTTGATAAGCAGTGATATTTGCTGATGTTCCTTGCAGTTTTATTTGCTTGCCTCAACACACCACACTGCTATCAAGTTGTTGAAAGAAAAACCACATCAGTTTCAGATGTACAGAAAATGAGTCTTCTTTGTACATAGCTGCATACCATCAACATGATCCTGGCACTGTGAACTCAGATTATTTTTGCAAACTTATCCAGGAGAGCTTATGAATTTGGACCTCAGTGATGGGACAGTTATGTTTTTTAAGAGTAAAGCTTAAGCTCTTAGAGCAAGCCATGAAGCACCATCACAGAGCAGCTGAGGGAAGGCAGCTCTGGGAATCCTGACCTTGGCTAAAAGCAAGATCAGCAAGAGCTGGTTACTCAGAGATATTTCCTGTCATGTTTGTAATATCTCCACA
Organism: Sialia sialis; assembly: GCA_009812075.1. Classification (NCBI taxonomy): domain Eukaryota; kingdom Metazoa; phylum Chordata; class Aves; order Passeriformes; family Turdidae; genus Sialia; species Sialia sialis. The sequence continues at coordinate 27,889,504 of VRYO01002355.1, forward strand.
ACATCTCAGCACAACCTGTTCAACCATCCTTACAATAAAAAGGTGCTTTGCTATCATTAAACTGAATTTCCTGTCAATTTGTGCCCTTTGCTTCTTGCCATTGGACAGCACTCAGAGCCACTTCTCCCCCTTTTCTTTACTGTCCCTTTCAGTTATTTTTATCCATGTCCAAGGTCCCTCTGAGCCTTCTCGTCTCCATGCTGAACAGTATCTGCTTTCTGAGGCTCTCCTTGAATGAAGGATCTTTCACTCCTGTAAGCATCTTTGTGGCTCTCCACTGGACTCATTCCAGTAAGTCCATTTTCTCTCATGTGGCCTCACCAGTGTGATAAGAGGACAGCTGTCAGCTCCTTGGACCTGCGGGTAGGGAAACACTAATGTTAGAGAAATTAAGATTTTAGTTAAAGGTTAGAAGAAACTGGGCTTCAGATAGTTACCTGAAACTTAAATAATTGATTGCCTGTCAATTTATGTTCGCTTAGCTGTGCTTGCAATGGGAAAAGATGAAACTAATAGGTAGGTCCAAAGGACACAGACAATTGCAACCAGAATCTCTTTCTTTGGAGTTTCCCCAAAAGCCATTTATACTGTCATTATAAGAAAAGGTTGAGAGTTCAGGGCGAGGAAGACTTGCTTTTCTTCCTCCTTTTAAGACCGCTCCCCACAAAAACAACCCCAGACTTAATTCAAGAAGCCAACCAGGTATGCCTAATAGCCATTCAAGCTAATTACCATAGGAGGCTGGGGATGGGAGGGGCTGGTATTATGAATATGTATTTGTTTGAACCTTTTGTCAATAAATAGATTCTGTGACTATCTGTAATTTTGCCGTGTGTATTAGGGGGCTACCCCACGCTGCTGCCCAGTGCTGAATAAACATACACTTTCTAACTTTAAATCATTAGAGAGTCTTTTGTCTGTCACAGTTGAGTATCGGTGTTAGACCAATACTCGTATTTTGGTAAATCAGTAGCTGTGCTCCTAACACAGCCCAGGATGCAGCTGGCCATCTCTGCTGCAAGGGCACATTGCTGGCTCACAGTCAACCTTTAAATCACCAGAACATCCAAGCCCTTCTCTGCCAGCATTCCTGCCCCCATGAGGTGCCTGTGGTTGTTCCTCTCCTGCTGAGTTCCCTGAGGTTCCTCTGAGCCCTTTCCTCCAGTTCATCACGGTGTCTGTGGATGGCAGCTCACTCAGTGCTGCATCAGCCCCTGCTCCTGTTCTGTCCCACTAGCAAACTGGCTGGTGGAGCACTCTGTCCCAGAGCCCGCGTCATTTATGAAGATGCTAAAGAGTATCAGAGCCAGCTCTGTCCCCCAGAGCCCAGCACTGGGACTACCTCCAGCTGGAAGTCACCTTGCTGCTCACAAACCACTGGGCTGGCTCTTCAGTCAGTTTTAAATCCATCTCACTGTCCACCTAACTATTTTGTACCTCATTTACCTGTGTGTACTCATCAGCTTTTCAATGAAGTTATGATGTGAGAAACTGCCCATAGTCTTCCTTTTTATTTCATTTTTAAATTGTCTTGCCAAGAAGCCCCTTAGACATATCCATGAAGTTTTTAATCCCTCTTTCTTATTTGAGCAATTTTTCAAAGAGAAAAATTTTGAGAAGTTTTCTGGATATTTTCCTTATTTTAAGGAAATATATGACATTTTAAAGTTTGACAGTTAGAGAAATATGGTGTGCTTAGATCAGCATGCTCTTTAATTTCAATGTTTCAGCTAGTTTGTCAGCAATAAGAATTTTGAATTAGTGTTTAAAAAAGTATTCTGGCAGGCCTAGGGTTTTGGTTTGTTTTTTTTTTTCCAAATATTTTATTCATGAGAATTTTTAGAGATTTTTGACTGTCTTGATTTGTACTGTATTTTTCTAAAAATCAAGCAAAATGCAGAGATGGAAGAAGACTCTATTCAGCTCCTGTAGATGTCTATGACAGCCTTTGTCTTCCCAGAAACCCAGATATAATATATCATGTGTATGATTACATAAAGGATTACCATTCTGCATTTATTCTTCTCATCTTCCTTGGAAGCTGTGCTGTGTACTCATTTTATACAATCCAATTAAAATACCTTCATGCTTAAAAGTAGCAGTACTCATCATATTTAAAAGACTAATTCGTTATTGAAAAATCATGCTACAATATTTCTAATTTAGCTCTAAATTCTTACTAGAGTTGAGGAATTTTAAAACAAAAGAATAAAAGTCAGAAAGAAATAATTTGGTTGGTGATCAATATAATTGATGAAATCCTGGATCCACTGAAGTTTAAGAGAAAGGTTATCATTGACTTGAGCAGATCCAGGATATTATCCAGCAATCTTATACTGTCTTTCACATGCATTCCAAAGAGTCAATTATGTCCTTGCTTCATATTAGCATTTTGGTAGTGTCAGGAAGCCTCAGTGAAAACTACATTTTGATAGGTATTACTCTTTCATGGGTCTTATTAGTCTTACAGATGTCACTCCACAGGCTGCAAGAGGAGCATAACTGCCTTGTAGAGTTATATATTAGGGCAGAATCAGCATCTTTCTCCTGTTTTGATTCTGAAATTGAGTTAAAGGCTCCAACTGTAAAGTAAACCCCTTCTTTAAAATGACATGCTTTCTTCCTTTCAGGGCAGCTGCACCAGGCTCAAAAGCTGCTTTTGAAGATGTTCTAGCTTTTTCTGAGGCTACCACTTCTCACACCGGATTTTGCTTCTGAGTTGAGCACAGGTACACACATCCACCCATGCAGGTGAAAGATGTGCCAGGGAACATGGGAAAGCAAATTTTTTTGCTTTAAAGTTCTTAATTACCATGAGCCCTCGCTATTTTCAAATGTGAGGGTTTAATATAAGCCAGAGTTTCTAAATTGCTTTTAAAATTACTTTGACCTGATTTCTACATAGAAACTCCTTTTTCTCTCTAAAGAACCTAAAAAGAGCCCCCAACCCAGGTGTTCTCTTTCAGTGCCTGAAGATGTAAGATAAAGGCAAGAAAAATTGAAGGATGGCTTCTGCTTCTGAGGAGCACAGAGCTTCCAGGTGAGTGACAGAAGCCACAGCCCAATCCCAAGAGCAATTGAACTGCAGACGTTGGGCTATGTATCTATGAGCCTAGAACTAAAACCCATGCAATCAGACTTCTCCAAGCACTGTGCAATTCTTGATCTGGAGATAGGCAATCTCACACTAAAATTTAACCTTGCTTTTATTAGACTGTTACATTGCTATATGCAGCCAAGGATACTTTGGTGATTTCACAGTGTGATAACAAAAAGCAGTCACCCAAACCACTATTGTGATTAACATCACTTTTCTCAGAAAAATAGCTGCTTGTTAAGTTTCTGAGTGAAACCCAGAACTGGGTGTCCTGGATTTTCAGGTTCTTGTTTTTGTTCATGGAATTATATTATTTATTATAAATTTTGAATTATAAATAATATCAGTTTTTACTTTTTATTCTTTAAATAAGGACATGTCAATACCTGACATTTAAGCATGGTGAATTGGAAATTTAATATGGAATCGATATTCCTGCATAATACTGTTCTCAGACATGCTTTTGTCACAAGAATGAACTTCATGTCTTCTCAGGCTTTTACTTCCTTCTCAAGCAATGTGATTGCAAGTTCTTTGGCCTGGAGTTTGGATAATTAGTTGTCAAATGTTAGCTAAACATATAAACTCCTTATAAATTTATAAACTTTTTATAAAACCCTGTGTTAAATGTGAGCACGTAAGAGCATTAAATCACTGTTAAATGTCCCAGCTGGAACCTAAGCCAAGTGTACTATTCCATTTGTAGTGATGTTCTCTCTTTGATTCAGCTCTGTGCTCTTTGCACACAGTACGTCCAGCCGTCTACCTCATGTTCATTGTAAAGATAATACATACCAGAAGCATAGAACACATTTCTGCTTTGAATTCTACTTAGACTTACCCACATTAAAGACTCTTTTCAAGCAAATAAAATATAGCTTCAGAGCACAGAAAGTTTATTTGTAATACATTAAGTCAGTATTCATGTCTCTTTTTGTCCAAATCACAGAACAGGTCTATCACACCTGTCACTAATCATAGAATCTCAGAGTGGTTTGGCTAAGAAGGGATCTTAAAGATCATTGAGTTTATAGGCAGGAACAGCTTCCACTAGATCAGGTTGATCAATTCCCATCCAGCCTGGCCCTGAACTCTTTCAGGGATGGGAATCCTTACCTTATCTGGGCAACCTATTCCAGTGCCTCACCACACCCACAATAAAAAATTTCTTCCTAACATCTAACCTAAATCTCTCATTTCTCATTTTGAACCCACTTTCCTGCATCCTATCGCTATTAATACCATATGGAAGCAAGCCAGAAAAGTTAGCATATTATTCAAAACACTTTGAGGTTATGCAAATTTATTCTATGAGTTCATTTCTATGGATAGCTATGTCTTGAAGGGAGTCGTTTGACACATTTGTTTTCTTCTTAAATTTCAAGTCAGTTCAAGTTGGTGTGCAGAAACAGAAGACAAATCCCCCAAGCACCAAAAATTCTTGCTCCAGTACGCTAGTATTAAAAAGTTGCTAGCACAGCAGAGCTCCAGCAAATCCGTTCATTAACTTTAGACTGCATATGCAGTCTGCTAAATGTTAAATCATCTTCAGGCAGTCTGAAAGTAAATTGTGGTGTTACTCTTTAGGTTGCTTGGCTTTGGTGTATTAAAAAGAATAAACGAGATAAGACTTTCAATGCTTCTGAGTGCTTTAGACAAATTTGATAGACTCTTACGGACCTTTACTCACTTTCCATCATGGATCCTTGTCAAAACTGACAGAAACTACTTAGACAAGTTTTTTTCCATACATCTCTAAATTACTCACCACGCCAAAGGTTTTTATTAAATTAATTAAAATTGCCTAAAGGTCAAAATTTTCTCTTGACAGCATTGATTTGTGAAGCATGAAAAGTACTTCAAGTCTTTCAAAGATTGCTTTGAACCCACAATTGTGATCCATATGAGCTACAAAATGTCACAACAATCACTTGAGGAAAATCTGCAGAAAGATTTTGCCCAACATGATCAGCATAAGTATGCTCTTTGAGTTGGTTTATAGTGAAAACTGCAACTACTTAATAAAAATGAAGAGTTTTAAATGTGACCAGGGTGAGATAAAATCATAAGGCATATTATTTCATTAAATAGCAGAACCAAGAAGGTTATTTTTTTTTAAAGAGCAATCTTTTCTCATTTACAGAGATTTAAATTCAGGAGCTTTTTTGCATAACCAGGGACTACTAGTAGGTATACCTTGGGATACATTTTAGAGATTTGATTAGTAACCTTTGCTTACCTTTTCTTTTCCTAGCTGCACCAATTTTCAGAAATAATTTGGATTTCTCACTACTTTCACTTCTTTGGGAGAAGCCAAAAGGTTTGGGTAGGTTTGAAGGAAATCAAATATTTTCCTGCAGCTAATTTGTCATGCATATATAACCTAGGGATTACCATTATAAAATTTGAGCATATGTAATATGACATATAAATTCCAAGCATTAGAAATTTTTATATTCCTATAAGTAATATATACTTTAGAGGAAAGTAATATGAGGACCATGATAATAGTTTCTTATACAAAAGCAGGGAGAACTTCAGATTAAGAACAGTTTTATAAATTGGTCTATAAATGAAATTATCAGATCAATTGCATGGTTGTCTTAAGCATACTTATAATTCTGTTGATTTGGAGGGAATCTGAGAAATCTGAAAGATGCAAGAATTATTAACCTGTCCAAAGAGAAGTAAGGAGAGTGGTACCACAGGTGGTTCTACAGTTGTGCCTCTTCTTTAGAGTACCTACCCTATGAGGAATGGGTGATAGAACTGGGATTGTTCAGCCTGGGGAAGAGAAGGCTTCAGGGAGACTTTACTGTGGCCTTCCAGTACCTAAAGAGGGCTGTGAGAAAGATGGAGACACCTTTTACACAGATGTGCAGTGATAGAACAAGGGGGAATGTCTTCAGACTGAAAGGGGTACATTAAGTTCAGATATTAGGGAGAAATTCTTCACTGTGAGGGTGGTGAGGCAGTGGTACAGGTTGCCCAGAGAAATTATGGATGCCCCATCCCTGGAAGTATTTAAGGCCAGGTTGGATGGAGCTTTGAGCAATCTGGTCTAGTGGAAGGTGTCCCTGCCTACAGCAGGGGTCTTGGAACCAGGTGATCTTTATGGCTCCTTTTCATCCCAAAATCATAATATTTTGATTTTATTATGTTTCTGTGGAAGTAGAGACTGAATTCTGCTCTGTGCTACCATATAGCTCAAAGGACTGAGCTGAAACTTGAGTGATAGTTTCTCTTCTGCAATTTCTGTTCTTTGCGGTTTGCATGGAGTGACTTAATCAGCTTGGGTCCAGTAGATGACAGCAAGCAATGCTTCATTTCCATCTGATCACATGCTATGTCATATACATAAAAAAGGCTGAAGCCTCAAACCATACTTATTGGTCTGAGCCTCACAGACCCCTCAGGAGGCCTATGAAAATGTGATGCCCTCAGCCACATTTCTTGTGTTTGCAGCATTAACCTTTTATAGCTAGGGGACATGGTATGTGAAAGTGCTCTATAAGGTATTACTTATGGGCAGTCTTGTATGAACTAAATTTGCAATCTGTTCTTTTAAACCATCAAATTCATTTTGAAGCAATTTAAAAATTATGTAGTATTTCAGTCATGAAGGATTTTATTTCAATAAAAGTAATAAGAATGCTTCAAGGTTTGTGATCATTACTAGACAACCATATCCTTAGGGAATTAGAACCATTTAGATACTTTTTCTGTACAATTAAAATATGACACCATGGGATTAAATGTTAGGACATACACCATAAGTAATGACTTCATGCCTTATTAGGTACAAATAAATGTTATCAGGACAAGAAAGATAACAGGCCAAATTAACTCTTGGGGCACATAGGACAAGGATCTGTTGAATACTGCACACTTTCTGTGCCTGATATGCCATGACAAGATTCAGCCAGCTATGCTTTTATGGCTGTGGTATTTATGGTGCATACCCATAATGTTCTAGATGTATATTACACCATAATTCAAGAAGATTCAGCTCACAGACCAAAGATTCATCTGATGCTGAAAACACTATCTTGCTTGGCCTTGTTGTCACAGCAGTCAGCTGAGCAGCACAGTCAGGGCTAATAGTCTCTTTACTGGGGCTATGAGGCTCAGGATCAGATGCTCCTGTCTCTTAAAGCCCCAGTGGCAATGAGTTAAATCCACTGTATTTAGAACTGCAGCATTTCATTTTAATCACCTTTGTTTCAAGCAGCAATCAGTCTTGCTCCTCCTTCTAAGGAAAGGGAAGAACTAAAACTGCATCAAGTATCACTGAGTGTCAAACCACCTAATTACCTGGAAGCAAAGGCTGAGAAGATACTCTGATCCTGCTGAGGCAGCTCAGCTCCAAAGTCTGGGCCAAGCCGAACCATCAGCAGTCAGAAACTTGCCCTTAAAGTCTGTGGTTGCCTGAACCTCACAATGGTGGCAGTGGCTACAGCGCTGCACTCCTCTGCTTTAAACAATGCACACAATATCCCTGTATGGCAAGGGTAACAAGGATTGTCCTCTTCTCTCAGAAGGATTTAAGCTCACAAAGGACCCCAAACATTTCTTGGTCCATTCTGTGAATGAGTATATACACCCTTAATTGACTGCTCTTTTGTACATGGAAATGAAACAGCATTTGCTCTCTACAGTGCTGGAGCTGATTAAATTACTCCATGCAAATCAAAAAGAACAGAAATTGCAGAAGAGAAGCTACCACTCAGACTTCAACTTAATCCTTTGAGTTACCCAGTCAAGGAAGCAGATCAGGACTCATTTTCTGAATTGTCAGGTAAGATGAAAACACAGCTAAATGCACAAAGCTAAATCCTCTGCTCTCTAACCTGTATATGCTCAGACTGAAGATGCCAAGTCCCTCCTGAGTTGTGCTGCCTCCCTGATCCAGCCATGAGCTCAAGCATGCCAGTGCTTGAGCCCTTCCTGCTTGCTGGGACTGACATCCCTCAGACCATGTGTGAGAGGGTACAGGGAGTTTTCTTGTCACTAGAAATAAAGTCAGCTCTGGTTTGGAGCCCACTTGCAAAACAAGCAAGAAAAACAAAACTTTTAAGAGTGAAGTCTGACTGATATAATTGAAATAATGGAAATTGTTGAAGTAGATGGAAAATAATGAACTTTGCTAGAATATTTGAGGACACCAACAGCAACTCATAATGGTCTCCTTGAGGTAAAAAAGAAGCACCAGGAGACCTTTTAAGACCCCAGTGTTCCTGCTTTTTTATTTCAATGAAGATGCTATGAGAGCATGATGCAAATGGAGCCCCAGAAGAGCCCAGCCAGCAGCAACCCTCCCTTCCCCTCCACCCACCCACCACCTCCTGGCAGGCACATTACCCCTTGGTGTTAATCACAGTGCACCAGCTCCTGACAGCCTTTTAATAGGCAAGGCAGGAGGCAAGGAGGCATTTGGTTATAGGTCTTTACAAAGTACTAAAAGGCAAATTTTAAATGCTCATCACACTCGAGTAGTTCCACTCTACTTAAATACCAGCTCCAGGTTTACTTCATTATCCTCTTACCAGTAATTAAGCTACCTAGAGACAATCAGCAAATAATAAAATTCCGTGGTGGAGGAAATTGGTTTAGACTACAAAGAGCTGAATGAAATTATTGTACAAAATAGAGGAAAGCAACAGTGTGAAAAAGGCATTTAGCTATTTCTAGGTAAATACATCCTAAGGGCCATAATATTTCCTCTACATAAAATATATAAACTGAGGATTTTGAGAAGTCCCTACTCATTTCTTCTCAATGAAGTTTATTAGGTAAATATGGTTTTTTGTTCCCCTAATGTCTGATCCATGGACTGGTGATTTTCCTAGATATTCAGCTGTTGAAATCCAAAGGCTAAAGGCAAGGCTTAAATAAAGTCTTCTGCCCCTGTCTTCCATCCCGTTGACTGAAAAGTACAAAGACATAAATGCATGGAAGAGGCAGTTTCCACTATGCTGAGCTGTAAACAAAGTGTTGAAATCAGGTCATCCTGGAACTGAAGCCAAAGGTCTAGCTAGGTAGTGTCTTCACTCTTTATTTTCCATCTCCTGATCTTACCTTAGCTCATGTAAGCACATTTTTTTTCATATCCTAGAGAAATTTTTCTGACCCTGAGTTCAAGTCAGAACAGGGAAGGACATTTTAATAACGGAAGAACTGACATAGTTTCATTTCTAATGACTTTATAGCAAACACTCAAAAAAAAAAAAAAAAAGGAGTAAGTTATGACAAATTGCGAGAAGAAAAAGCAGAAGTGAGGGAGAGATTTTACTTAATAAAGCATCAGTAAATCCTAGTTAAATGATCTCAGTTAATTGTCTGAACTAGATTAGAAGACAAGTGACACACCAGGGACAAACCTAGCACATGACTGATCCTTCTCATCCACCCTGCAAACACTGATATAAAATCTGTGGAGGCTAATTAATTCCTACAGATGGGAGAGAAAAATCTGCCATTGGAAAGCAGGTAAATTTCCAGAGGTAAAAGCCTTACACAGTATGGAGCTTCATTAAAGGAACAACTTACTCCCTTTTAAAACTTTATGGGTGGCAAACCACAAAAGAAACTGAGTACCTTCATAGTAAAGAAAATCATGCCCTGGACCTTAAATGCTGTCAGGTATTTGCATCAATTCCTCAGTTACAGAAAGTGGTTCTGCAGCACCGGTGTTTGTAAACATGATGGACACCTTGACATCACAGGAGGAAAAGACAGACTCTATTTTCTGTGTGACTCTGGAGCACTTAACACGTTAATACAATGGGTTTTTTCACAGAACACACCTTCCCCTCAAAAAGCTGCATTTGTTCAATTTCACACTGCAGTGGGCAAATTGAAGACAGCTGGCTTTATTACTCATCTGTGATTTTTTGGTTTTGATGGATTAGTTGCTTTGTTTCAGGTATTAGTGGAAGGAGAAACAAATAATTCAAATTGCAAACAGAATAATTAAGATTTTGTTATCGTGCCAGTACAATGTGATCTTAAATTTTAAGGACACAGCTGAAGTGAGGGTTGCTGAAAACAAATATGTTCATGGCGAGGGATGAAGATCCACCTGAGTGTAGTTGCCCTCTGATCTGATAAATCAAAGCTTTAAAATAGAAATGAGGGAAATAGGAAGTCAGGTCCTTCCTTGTATTTATATCCCTATTTATGTTCTCTGCTGTCCTGATGGCATTGACATCAATCCAATTGCACTGCAAAGTAGAGATATTTGGTGTGTTTCTAAAATCCAAACTCCCTGAAGTCAAGTGATTATAGTTCCCTTACCCCTTTGTGGCTCTGGTAAGTTCTCTGTCCTCAGAGGTACAATGAAACTATGAGTTCTAAAAGGTCAAACTCCAAAAGGCAAATAGAAAATCTGAAAATGTATGTGGGTCTTTAAAATATATTTTTAGTCCATCCTTATGGTACTCACAGGGTCTGGCTCTAAATTTTTGAGTATGCACAGTAGGTAAGGCTGTATATTTAAGTTTCTTTCACAGCCACAGGAGAAAGAAAGTGCCTGTGATGGATACACATTCCCTTTGAAAAAGATTTGTGCCCTATGAGCACCATCAGTGGCCTTAATTGCAAACAAACTTTTCACTGGCTGTTTCTAGAAAATAAAGAAATTCTTGCAAATTGTAGAGAGACTGACTTGAACACTTATTTCATTATCAGGACTTAAGAATAATTGCAAACCATTTTGAGGTATTCCTTATCTGTTTATCAGAGCTTTGTATGTATAAAAAAAATCTAGTTGATTTTGTTTATGTTTTGGGCTTTTTTTTTTTTTGTTTTTATTAATTAGTGTCATTCTGAAAGTAATGGATTTTCATGATTTAAAGAAAAAAGAAATAGGGTGGCTGACTTGTTTGGGGTTTATTTTAAGGCATTCTTCAATACCAGCTAAAAACAATCTGAGGTACATATGATGTGCGATGAAAATTTTGGAATATAAAAAGGAACACTTAATGTGGTGTGTGAATTGCTAAATGAATTTTAGTAATGCTGTGGGGTTTTTTTCTCCACTATTGTAAGTGGAAATTTACTAAAAATTGTAAATTGTAAATACACTTTCAAAACTGATCTCTCATAAAACTGCTAGAACATTACAAGCAGAATCCTTGTGGTTATTAACTGAATCCTTGTATTATACAAGTTGAAAGGCTGTTTCAGATAATGATGTAATAGTAAATATTTTCTCTGAGAAAGCACAGTTAACAAATATGTTTTAAAGCAGAAATGAAGTGTACTATGAAAACTTACTTCTTAGGAGCCCTTTTCCAACTGACAATATAAACAAGACTTCTTTTCCTGGCAATGGAGACAAAGTTTGAAATATATTATTTTTCTAAGCTTGGGGTAACTTTTTCTGGGATAAAATATTAATATTGCTTTGTCCAATTCGTACATCATAAATTAGAATTCTATCAAAGTCTTTTAGGTAGCTTACTGAAAGACTGCTATTCATAGCATACAAAGTCACTTCTTTTTCAGGAAGAACATAATTTCTCCACTAAAGGGTTTTTATTTTTTATTCCAGAGCACTATTTGTGAAATTCTTTTACACTGAGTTCTTTCTCTAAATTTTTAATGTAAACAGAATATGGAAAACACAGTGATAATCAAGCTGTATTATAGCACTATAGTTTAGAAATAATCAAAAAGATAAATACTGAATAGGCAGCAAAGTCTTATCTTCCTCCCCAGCCTGCTCCATGTGGTGTTTTGTTCCAGAATTATTGGCCATTAATAAAAAACTTATTAGTCTATTTAGTAAATTAAAACTTTACTGTGATTCAACAGCAAGATTTATCCTCCATGCAGAGCTCATTGGAACTGGACAACTTTGTTAATATTACAAACTCACATTTCCTTGCAAGGCTTCACGTTAATAAACACCCAGCACGTGGCTGTGGCTGCCATGCCAGACCTTTCCCTGCTGCAGGCTGCAGCAGTGGAGTGACAGCAGAGGGAATGGATTGTCCTTGGAGAAGGGCAGAACATGTGGCACCCTGCGACCTCAGGGACACTGCTGAGTGTCACTGGGGCATGGGAATAACCACACCACGGCTCCAGCCCCAGCCTTGACTGTCAGCCACTTGCACCAGCTCAAACACACGGTGGCACCACAGAAATTATTGTGTTGGTGTTAGTCAGAGGAGTACAGTAATTTCATGATTATAAGCTGCACCTTTTTCATTGAAGAATTCAGCCTCCCCCAGTAGTGCGGCTTATATTCAGGTGCGGCTTATCTATGGACATATCCCAGTGAAATGCCGACCCAGAAGTGAGAGCCGGCCAGGGAGGGTGCCTGGGGCTGCCTTTAAAGACTTTGCTGGTCTATGAAAACTGTTGCAACTTGAGCACCTGACGCCAAACCCAGCTGGCAGTGATTCTGTTATTAATTTGTTACTTTGTTACACATGGATCCTTGCTTTAAAAAAAAAAAAAAAAAAAAAAAGGTGCGGTTTATATTCAGGTGCAGCTTATATATGGACAAATCCCGTGGTCTGCCCAGCTACTGGGAGGTGCGGCTTATAATCAGCTGCGGCTAACAATTGTGAAATTACTGTAAGTCTAGTCCCAACTGCTGATCTCACTAGGAGATCAGAAATCATAACAGACATGGCTGGCAATAATGAAACTCCGTGCTATCTTTTCTCCCTGCAGACTCATACCCACACTGCACAGGGATGGTGCCTCATGGAGATCCAGGGAATGTCCCTGAGCTGGGGAAAGCCCAAGGAAAGCACATAACTCCCCCACTAAATGTGAAGCAGGGTGCCTGCTTGTGAGGAGTCAGCTCCTTGGCACTGCTGCTGCAGAAGAGCCTGGGCACAGATCACAGCTGTCATGTCCCTTATTTCCCACCAGGCCCTCCAGAATAAAGCTAATGACAGCCTGGTAGGGCTTGCACCACTGCTAGTTGCACTCCAAAGATTCTTGGTCCCTCCTGTTGGCAAGATTTTAAAAGAATTTCGAAAGGTCTCATTTTGGCAACTTCATCAAGCATATGCTTTATTAAAAGGAGCAGTTCCCCTGCTTTAACTATTTAGATAGTGGTTTGACTAGTTACTATTTAGGATATTGAAATCTGATTTTAAGTGCATTTAACATCAATAAAAACCTTGTTTATTTCCTACTTAAACTTAAAGATGCCCAATGGCTTTTTGGATCTGCATTTTTGTCCCAGGGTGCATGTGAAGCAGTGGAAGAATTGACAACAATTTGTACCTTTCATAGAGTTATGAATTGGGACAGATACTCTTGATAAGTCCCCCAGGGATTCATTCAGCAAGTATTCTCCAGACTAATTTGTGCCACACATAAGAAAAGGTCACATTTGTGCCCATGATTTTTTATCTTTCTCAAAGCACTCACCTGAATGTGTAATACCCAGTTTCAAATCTCTTTCTAATTTCTCTCTTCACTGCTGGGATTAATAAGCACCAATATATTCCTTGCTTGGAAATATCTCTGCAGGTTGAGCTACTGCACATGTGCATGCATAAAGAAATAGAGAGCTTAGTCCTGATGCCAGGATAGCAGCAGCTGGAGTGATTGCTGCAGGGCTCAGCTCCTGCTCCAGAGCTCTTCACATCTCCTGGATCACAGGGTGGGTGCTGAGCTCCTGCTGTCCCTGCAGAGAACAGCTCACTGCACTTTTTTTCTGGCAGTTCTCTCACACATCACAGGGGCTGAAGAGAAGGTCCTTGGGTGATTTTACAGCTGACCCTCACACCCCCAGGGGACACAGAAGGGTAAACACCATAAAGCAAAATGCCCTTTATGTATTCCTAGGTTGCTTACATCAGTGTTCATAACAGTGTCTTCCCAAAAGTGTCCTTGCGCTTCCTGTCAGCAAATGAAAGTGGATCTGGAAAAGTCTTAGGAGCAAGGCATCTTTCTGTTTACTTTTCAGGCAGACCCTGGAGGAAGGCTTTTACCTGCAGGTGAAAGATCTCCATTCTAACCAAAGCAGCCTACTTATAAATAACCTCTCTCTTCCAATAAAGTTTTGGAATTATATATAAGCAATTCTTTGATGAAAAGAGTCTCATCTGGATCAGAAAAAATGAATTTGTCTCTGACTTAAAAGCAGAAATAATGCTTCCAATAAATAGATCTTGTAATACCTCACATTTTTCATGAGCTGCAATTGTCTTACATTCAACGAGGCTTAGATAAAACTAGATGGGATAGGAAAAAGAGTGAATAAAGATATTTAGAAACCAAATGTCAATTTTTTCCTGAAGAATCGAGATCCTTCTAGATAATACCTATATATTTCTTATTTTGAAATTTCTACACATTCTTTTGTTGTCAAGAGTCTGACTCATAACAGTATTCAGGAGCTTTCTCCAGTAAACTTTACTTCTCTCCTACATATATAGATGTTTTTCTGCCTATTGACATTTTTGATAGTTCTGGTAGATGAAAGTCATTCAAGGAAATTCTTTGGTTGAGTTTTTTGAGGAACTCCAGCAGAGAGGATAATTAAATGGGAGCTTCATTGAATTGCTTCTTACTTGTGTCAGAGATCTCTTCCTTGAGGTCCTGCTTCCTCAGGCATGTCATAGAATCATTATTTATGCACAATGTATATGTACACTGTTATGTATAAAATATTATACTACATATTTCCATATTGGAAATTAAAAGTTGAAAGAACAGGGGCTATTGCCTTCTGTTCTGAATATTGAAGGCTCTGCATTTCAAAGTTTTTTTTCTCTTTGTTGAAAATATCACTATTTATTTATTTCTTTAAATTCAACTTCACTTCCATGAAAAAGAGATCTCTGCATTTCTTGCAGAGCTTCTGCAGCCCGAGAACAGGAAATTGATTGTATTTTAAATCTTCCTATACTGGGTATTACAAAGCAAAGATGATCTTGTAAAGTACAGTGCATGTATGCTGCTTCTCTGCTAAGTAGCTTGAGAGTACTTTCATTATGTATTGTTGAAGCATGCTGGAAATCTTCATCAGCTCTAGAGTCTACATTCAGTGCCTGAGATTCTATCTGAAATTTTAACACTGCCAATTTCAAACTTTTTAGTATAGCTACACATACTGCAGTTCTTTTTTAGTGAAAATGACAGAGGTCTCCAATTGCATCGGCAGATTTGTCTTGCTGACGACATCAGCTGGGGATTCTCCTCTTTTTTACTTCATAATGCTGCAGAAGTTTGGTTGTCGCAAATTTACGTAACTATTTCTAGGAGCAATGAAGACAAAAGATAAATGTACCTTCACCCTACCCAGGTCTCTTTAAGCCCTTGGTTTCTTTTACTACTTTTTTTTTTTTTGAGAAGAAGTTCTGGCAAAGCATTTAACTGTTAACTTTTCATCCAGCTCCATACCCTGATGTGCCTCAGACTGCTGTCCTGTACTGCAGTTTCTGCCTGCATGGTAAAACACTCTGAGCATCTTCTAAGCACAGAGAAATAGAATCAGAAACCTAATTAAGATGCCATAAGTTGGGTTTGTACCAAATCATACTCTAATTCTGTATTTAACCAGGAAAAGGCCTTTGACTTTACTGCTCACCTACTCACAGACCTTCTCTATTCTTGTATGATTTGTACCAGTCTGTGGTCTCACTGGGACACAAGCACCATAGTTGATGGACCAGTGTATGGCTGTCTTCAGTCTGAACTCCATTTGCACATCCCTGGTACTGAATTTATTCACCTCTTGCTGCCTTTCTAAAACACCAGTGAGGCAGCAGACTTTATTTTGTATTTTTCACTACTCCTATTGTGACAAAAATTTATTTATAAAATACACTTTGCCAAGACTGATATCTAGAAAAAGTCACTTCATTCACATTTCTTTCCATTACCTTACGTACTTCATTACTAAGAATGATATTCCATGGTGTCCATCTTACTGCTGACCATATTTCTACGGTGAAACAAATCTTAGGAGTAAATCAGAGGATTTTGTCTGGGGAAATGTCTGTATGGTGAAGGAGAGATCTTGCTGTGAAAGCACATTGTCACTGGGTGAAGAGGAGCAATGAGCTGTCCCCAGAATTCTGCCACCACCATAGTAAGGCAAATCCACTGAAAATTTGCTTAGCTCCAGTAATGGTGGCGTACACCATAAAATATGTGGAATATGCTGCTTGGATTTTTTTTCCCTGAAGAATCTTGACAGCAACAGGAAAGGACATCATATGTCACCCCAGTATTTTTTCTCCTTTTGCTATCCTCCTGCTGGATAGTCACTAGACAGGAAAAACACTGTTTCCATAGAGTCTTAGAAGAGGAATGGTACTGGAAGTGAAGATTTAAACCCCTTCTGTGCTCAAACACAGCAACTGCTGTAGGAAGGGCTTTGATCAGGTCTAGAAAAAGGAAAGTGCTGTCACTCTTTCTAGAGGATAGCGTGACTTATAACTGTGAAAGAAAAATAACTTGAAAAAATTTAAAAAGGAACTTTTGGGGGAATTAAGAATATAAAATGTCTGAGCATAGATTCCTTCATGAAATAAATGGAAAGCTATTATTCATAACAATGAAATCTTAAATGAGATCATACCACAACCACAACTTAAGTACTAAAACTTAGTCTACCCCTCTCCTCTCCTGCCCACATACCTTGTAAAAATAACTTATTACATCTTTATGTTAAAAGTGCCTTAAAAAATTAAAATGATAAAAGTTCAGAAGAGAGAGCAAAATGATTGTAAATTTTCTAAAATAAAGAGCATATTCTCTTTTTCTATTATGGATATTCTAAAAATTTGCCATCACTAAGCCTTCTCTCTAGGGTACCAAAATCTGGAGTCCTCCTGGGTCCTTCTGAAGACCCATGGTTTGTTAGTTGACACAGTCTATCCCCTTTCCCCAATATTCCCGGCTAGCCAATTAGGGATAGGGAGAGGCCCTGTGTCATAAATAGGCAGAAAAGAGGGGCTCTTTCCTTCTTGGCTTAGTTCCAAGGTTTATTCTTGAAAGGGAGTGGACAAGGGAAGAGGAAGAGCACATGATACACAAGGGTTATAAAGCCTTACAGGGGAAGGGGGGTGGTCAAGGGGTCAGGTAATAGGATCTCCTTCCTGTTGGTCAGGTCCACAGGCCAATGGAAAGCAAACATATGTTGGTCAGTGAAATGCAACAGTTAGTCAGCTAGCAGTGATTTTTCAGTGCATCTATGTAGCCTCTAGCCCAGCCTGAAGCCACAGTAGACAATTCCTTTGACATTGTTTTTGACAGTTTCCATCTTTTTTTGTCCGTATTTTTAAAGGAAATTCTCAATTCTGGTATATCCCATACTGTATAATACAGGATATGGAGGCTACTCCTTGTTGCTCAGTTGGCTAAATGGCTTTTTCAGTTAATGAACTGGCAAGTGGTAGTATATGGATAAAATTTGTTGCACAAAAAATTCCTCTTTTATCTTTCTTATGAAATTATATCTGAGAAACTGAGAAGATTAAGATTTCTGTTTCCATCAGAGTAGAAAAGCTTTTCACAGTCTGAATCCCCTATTTCCAGCCAGGACAATATTAGTCTTTAAAAAAAAAACCTTCTAATAATTTTGTACTATATATACTATGAATGTTTCAGGAGAGTATTCACATCAGACTGGAATGCCTTTCAAGACTGAACATGCAATATCTCTCTTAAATATTCTTCTGCCATGTAAGAAAAGATTGGCTGTTTCCAAGGTACACTTCAGAACAGGAATACTGGTTGATCTTGGGGACCTGTGCTTCCCTGTCAGATGGTGTGATATCAAGGTCTTCTGCTCACCTCACCTAGGAAGCCAACAAGCAGGGAGATCCTCTGTGACATAAAGCTGATGCATTATAAATAACTGGAAAGACTGACTTTTAGCAAAACTCTGCAGTGCTATTTGACTTGGTGGGTTTGCAGGAGTTCTTTGTATGCTGACTTCTCACTCGAGTCCAAAGACCACAGCCAAAGCTTTGTGT
The DNA here is from genome assembly GCA_009812075.1 of Sialia sialis. Lineage (NCBI taxonomy): Eukaryota > Metazoa > Chordata > Aves > Passeriformes > Turdidae > Sialia > Sialia sialis. The sequence goes on from VRYO01002355.1 coordinate 27,907,558, forward strand.
TGTCCTGTAGGTTCATCCCTAATTTTCTCATGAAAGAAAGTAAAGATGGTGCACACACACAGTTCTCTTCATTCTTGAGTCCATGGGCTTTTCCATCATGGTCACCTCGCTGACATTGCTTGCTGTATGGTAACAGCTGTACTGGTTGTATTAACAGGAGCTAAGCACTGGTGTTGCACTGGCTTTTACAGAGGTGAAGAGTCTGGGACCCAATCAAAACCTTTTTAAGAGCTTGAGAAGACCTTGGCTACCCAACCACAGGGTTTGGATCAGGCCCCATGTTAAAATGTGTGACTAACAAATGAGCACCAGTTAATGCTGTTTTCGAGGGTAAGCTTGAAACAGGTCATTAATGCAGTGACTGATGGAAGTGAATTTCTTTGGAAACAGGAGACTGAGATGATTATGGCAGGTCACAGAAAGATCAAGAAGTAAAGTTCCCAGTATGAATCTCCTTACTGGAAAGAGAAAAGAGACAGAAGAAAATAAATATTGCCTGTTAATATTTAAGTTATTTGTTTTGACAGAGAAATGTGGCGCATATCTGGAAGAATTTTTAAAATTGTATGATAAAATAGCACAAAGATATGGAAATTTCTATCAGTTGCTTCTTTTTCTTCCATGTCATTTACTAAGATGCATGAATGAAGAAATCCTGATAGTCTTGGTGTATTGGGTGAGGTAATATTTATTATACAGTAATACTTATATGCAAATGTTAAAGGAAAAAGACATTTGAGTGATTTCCTCCAGAAGAAATTTTAATGATGCGATATTTTGCTTTATGCAAATTTCTTACCACAGAAGATAGGGTCTTTAAAACTGGTTTGGGTTTGTTTTTTTTTTTTTTTTTTTTGCCTAGAACAGGTGAGTGAATGACACATTTCATTTTTGGTTTGGTGATAGTCAGAGGTGCTGTCATTTGTAGCCCATGAGAGTTGCTGAAGAGAAAAAGCATATGATACAAATATTCCTGATTGGGCTGAAGCTATTCTTTGTATTATAATATTCCTGCAATCTGGAAGATACACAAAGGCTTAGCTGATACTAGCATTAATTTCAAGTGAATTCAAATTAGATATGCTTATTGCAGATCAAAGACACTGCTTAATAGCATCACGCTGTCATGGTTGAGAAAACAGAGGACTGTTTCAGAGAGCTCAAAGATTTTTGTTTCCAGCTCTCTGAATTTCCGTGACTTTCCCAGCCAGGGTCCTTCATTTCCAAAGTCAAATCTGCAAGGAAAACTTGAATAAATTGAACTCCAAGGTCTTTTCAGTCAGCTGCCTACAATTCTCTAATGCAACAAATAACACATTTTAGAGAGAACCCCTAGTCTGTGCATGGAACCAAGACAGATTATTTAGTTTCTAATGCGTTTCCAAAATGGGCCAATCAAACGTAGTTTTCTTACAAAACTTATTGACAGGAAGTTGAAAATGTAAGTTCATTTTCTTATCCATTCATAAGGAGTTGAAAAGTTTCGCATTGCTACTGAAAAGTAGAAGTCAGTAAAGCAGGATATGAAGGGAAAATAAACCCAGTGCTCTTTTCTGATGATGTATTTTGTGACATACATTAGAAAGTAAACTGTTTTTCCATTTTTTAAGGTAAATGTAATATGTAGTGATCATATTCAAATAATAAATTTCCAACTTGAAAATGCTTCTTTAAAAATCAAAATTAAAAATGAAAATCAAAAATGAAAACTATGTTTTACTCACCATTAAATCTTGTAGGAACCCTTTCAGTTGCTGCTCACATTTTAATGATCAGGTACTACATATTAGCTTTGAGTCAATGAGAATTGTTTTCAGCCCTGCCATTGATTTCACATACTTCAAACCAAAATAATTATATATTGAAAAGTGTAGTTAAAATATACTGAAGTTTAGTTATATTTCTTACAAACAATAATGCACTGTTGAGACATTTAAGAATTTTCACGGCTGTTCAAGCTGACTCGGTTATTTTGGATGAAATTCATTTGACTAACATGTTTTGCTAAGCCTGAAACTGGAAATCTTCCAGTCAGCCAAGCACTAAGGCAGAAAAGAGCAAGCTGGGGACAGAATCCTGTCTATTATCTCTGTTCCTGGACATCATAGAAAAGGTTTAAGTCCTTCACCTTCATGACCACCTGTGACAGAGTAGGAATGCTTCCAGTGAAACAACAACTGCAACATTTTAGGGCATAACTTGTTTCAAAGAAGAATTTTACTTTGAAAACTTTCATCAGATTCTATGCTTTTTTTCTTAAAGTCTAGATTATTTTCAAATGCCAGACAAAATCTGCAGGCATTCTTGCTGGTGCGTCTTTGGCCAGGGTCAATCTATTTAAGTTGTCTATTAACCCTAATTTTATGTTGAGGTATTTGTAACTTGAACAACAGCACGTTTTATGGAGAATGAGTTACTTCTCCCTCCCACAGCTCTGCACCTTGTACATTGGCACACATACTGAAATGAGGAACCCTCACACCAGACATCTCAACTCACTTCTGCTTTTGTGAAAACATTTTTAGAGCATTGCTCTTTGGTCCTACACAAAGCAAGAACATAGATCTTAAAAACCTGTTGTTACTGCCCAGATCTGTTCAATTTTTCATTGTGGATGTGAGACTACTTGGAAGTGTTTGGGAAAATCACAAATGAACAGTGCAGTTGGCTTCTCATACATTCACTCATCCAAAGTGCTGGTGGCAGAACTCTCCCCAGCCAGCTCTCTCATAAACCAGCCCTACTGGCATGAGCTGAATGTGGAATCACTTAAGGGCAGAAATGTCCTTGCAGGCCTGACCTGGCATGCAGAGTGCCACTTGGATCTCCACCATGACTAACACTTCTGAGAAAACAGGCTCTCTTCCCTGCTATCCTGTGAGAACCATGAGTGGTGGCACAGTTAAACTTCATTCATCAAGGCAATACCTGGATAAAAATGATTTTTTAATAGTGCATATATTTGGAAAAATGTCTTTGCGTCCCTCTCTGTCTCTGCTTAAGGACCCTTATGGTTCTTAAGTATAGAAAAGCCACCAGTGTTTTTCTGAAAAAGGCAATACATTTGGTTTTGTGAAGATTTTCCCTTGCTCCAGTTGCTAAGCATTTCTAAAAATAGTCATTCTGGTTTCACTGAAACTACACACTGAATTATGAACGTTCTCAGTTCGACCACATGTTTTACAAAAAAGTGCTCAAAGACCAGGAGGTTGCTAAGATGATTAATGTGGTAAAGGGTTTTCTTCCTTTATTCCTACTGGAGCTCTAACACAAACTCTGGTACACAGAAAATTTGACTTGTGTTTTTATGGCAGTGAGTCAAATTCAAGTACTCCTGGTTTTGAGCATCCTTCTGCTTAATTTATGAGCTTGATTTCTTCAGGACAGGATGGAAGCAGACAGAAGATCTAGTTGTGAAAGACTTATACAGTATCTGCTCCTATTTTTCCTGGTTTACATTTGTCCTGTTTTGTTATGCTATTGTATGGTGTGATATTTGGTTTTTTTCATTGTTCTCCAGAGACCAGCTGCAAAATAAAAAAGGGCTGCAGCATGCCCTTTTTGCAGCCAACAAAAGCTGCAAGAAGCTTAACATCTTCCAAGATTTAACCCCCTGGCCCTTTAAACAGAACATTTTTTATGTGTGTAGCATTGTAGCATTCTTATTTTACTCTGAATAAACTGTAGGAGACAAGTAATAAGTCTTTCCCCTTTCCTATCCTCTCTTTCCTTATCATCCATCCCATTCTGGCCTCCACAAGCAATTTTAAGGTCATCTGAAGGAGGCTTTCCTTCCTCTACAGTATAGTTCCTCTTACTGTTTCCCATATATTAGTGTTTCCTGCTCAGACTAATTGCTTTTATTTTACTTTTCAAGGTCTGTTTTTTTCAAAGAAATGTATGTGGTTTGTACTTTTATTCTGTTCTTAAGCTAGGAAACATACCAAATAAGAAATTAATCCAAACCTGGCATTCCTTCAGTTCTTACACAGCTCCCAAACATGCTGCTCACCTTCTGCTCACCATTTACTTTCTTCATATTTTACCATTGTTTGCAAATCTTACTCAAAAATATTTTAATGTAAATAAGTGGTGAATCTTTACAGCTTTCCTTGGTACAGCTCAGAGTTGAAATCTCATGTGCCTCTGCTGATGCCTCTTTCCCTGACAGGATGCAAGTGGCAATCTTGCAGCCAAATGCAAGGTGGGCTCACTTTGCAAGTATACAACATCACGAGTCTTGTTCATAACGAGATTGCAATCAAGATTTTAAATTCCCTAGCTCAGCTTTTCTGGGGGTTCACACTTTCAGAGGTGATTACATTTCCTACCAGTGAAGTACTTTCTAACATTATTTCTGCGGACTTTGATAGATTTAGCTCTGAAATAAGGCATGTTACTGCTCCAATATCATGCTTTTCTAGTAGACTGTGTATGTGTTCTCCAGACAGCTCACTGCATCTAAGAAGCCCTATAATTTCCTGCTACAGAAAGCATCTAAAACTGTGGCAAGTAAATCTCTTCTTTTAAAGGTTTCAAGTTTAGCGTGGAGCTAAAATACATGTTGGAACAGGACTGAGATGAGAAGATTTCGATTCTATGGGAAATATTTCAGGAGGGATGTGTCAAGGTCTGTGCTCCAGGCAACTTGTGTAATGAAAGTTAAATGTGCAGAGGTCTTGATTATTACTTACACATCTGCAGGGCACCAGCAGTGGAAATGGCACTCACACACACACACACACAAAACACCTACAAAAACTCAAACCCCCCAAAAAATCACAAGTTTTCTCACAGTCTAAGAAGGGCAGCTTAACTGAAATACTCTTTAAAGTGAATGGTATGTAACCTAGCTTGACTATTGACATAACAAAAATTAACCTGGGAACTTCCTCTTAATTTTGGACTTTTATTTACCTATGGCACATTTTATCACTGGACATATTTTTGATTTTTACAGAAAACAGATTTTTTCTCCTTTCTACTTCTGCAGGATTCTCTGAAAAGAAGATATTTTTATAGTAACTCTAATCATAATAACTCTTACATTCCAAATAGATCCAGAGCTCATGGAAACCTTTGTGAAGCAGTAAATGTCAAGAGTCATTATTTAGCCTTTTCACAAAGGCTCACATTACACCTAACAAAAGAGTGACTGATAAACACATGCCTTTAAAGGCCATTACAGAAAATTTCTCAGCTGAGTAGAAAGTGTAAATATGAACCTTTTCTGAGGTCAATAAAGGCCTTCCTTGAGAAAGGTCCAGATCATCCAGAGGTAGATCATCTCTAACAAGTACAGTAATTTCACGATTATAAGCCGCACCTGATTATAAGCCGCACTTCCAGGTAGCCAGGAAGACCACGGGATTTGTCCATATATAAGCTGCACCCGAATACAAGCCGCATGTTTTTTTTTTTTAAAGCGAGGACCCACGTGCGACAAAGTAACAAGTTAGTAACAGAATCACTCCAGCGCAGGATTTGGTGTCAGGTGCTCAAGTTGCAAACAGTTTTCATAGACCAGCGAAGCCTTTAAACGCAACCCCAGGCACCCGCCCCGTGCCGCGGGCCCCGGCACTCCCAGCCCTGAGCGGAATCGGGTCAGTTCTCAGCACAGCCATGCAGGCAAGCACAGACCAGGGTGCAAAGTTTTCCTCTCTTCTGAGATGCATCTCTTAAGGACATGACTCACTTCACACCCAGAGGAAGCATCCCAGTGTCCCAAGGAGCTGCTGCTTGGGTGGAAAAGGAAAGAGGGGAGCACAGCTCTTGACTCCTTTCACTGAAGTGACTGTTTGACATAGAAATTCAATATTTAAACGAGAACCATGTTTGGTCAGCAGCAGTAAATTGGCCAGCAATAAAATAGAACCATGTCCTAGTCCTTGTTCTACTGTGTCTTTGCTTATCACACCTACATTCCTTACATAAAATCTGTAAATAGTCAGTGGGACAAAAGTCCATGCTGGGATTCTTTTCTACTGAGGGCTTTGCCAAGGGTGGCTTAAGTGATTGTTTCAGGAGAGGTCACCCAATCAGGTGGAAATGGCAAGGTGATTTGGGTGGAAATTCACATCAAGAGGGGCAAAGCATGCCAAAGCAGGAACTGAGGGGTATTGAAGTGCTCAGGTGAACAAGCTGTGGTTTCTCAAATGTATGATATAGAACAAACATGCCTTTTTAGAAGGAACAAAGGAAAGAAAAAGCCCATGGATTTTCCCCAGGTAAAAGTAATGAATTATTTTGTTATAGTTTTTTTAAGGTAATGAAGATTCATTTTCAAGTCTTGTCTACTGACCTGAGCACTGTCCCTTGACTGCAGTCATGATAAAATAGATAAGGAAAAGTTTGCATTGACCTTACTGGAATACAATGACTCTTGTGTTAGCTGTCACATTTCATGACTCAATAAACAAAATATGACCACACTGAATACAGAATTCATTCATCACAAAGGGATTAAAACCTTCTTTGTTAAAAGACACATCTGCTGTATGTCAGGCAAAGACTTGCTGCTACCATGCAAATTAAATTCCAATGTAAACCCAAAATGACTTTGTTATCCCTGTTTGGACCATGGAAACCATCAATAACTGGGGTTTGGCCAGGTCCCAGCATGAGCAGAGTTTAACTCTTCCCTCTCTTGGATGTCAGGGTCACAGCAAACACCAATTACCAAAAAGTGTTCATTCATTATGGGAATTTCTCTGAGCAGTTTTCTTCTTGTGGCTATTTAGATTGTCCCATCTTTGACACACACTCCACATCACAAACTGACAGGAATGATAATTTCAGTGGTGCACAAGACATACAGATATAAGTGACCATCTTGTTCTATGCCTGAAAAAATGAAGCAATTAATTGGTAAATGGTTCAGAAAACAACTGATGCTATCTGATAATGCTGACTGTGGATACAGTGTGGTCAATTTCTTCCACGAATGAAACTCGGTCATACTTTTGGCTTGTTAAATCACAGTGTGCTTTCATGCTCTTTTGATTGTAAATTAATTGAATCTGACCTACAAAGATGTTTGCTGCAGCTTGTCTCACAGAATTATAGTAATTCTTGTTGTTTTCCTAGTTAAAACCCAAATTAATGTTAAATTCCCTTAAACTGCTCAGACAAATGTTGTTATTCAAGAATTTATTGCCATAAAACAAATTAGATTGCAGCTTTTTATAATTTTAAGTAGTTTTCAAAATTTCATAATATACAAACAATAGGTGATGACTTTGAGAATAATTCTTATGTTTTTATTATAAATCTGCAAATTAATTTCATCCCTTGAGTACTTCTACCTATTATCTGACACCACAAATTTCCCCATAAGAAATGCAATACATTTTAACTTTTATTTTTCATAGACTTTGTAAGACTTTTTAATGTATTCTCTTGACAAAACATTTTTCTCTTCAATATGTCTTAAAACTTGCATTGGTCTCTTAAAAAAACCCTCAGCAGACACCAAAGGATGAACTTAAACCACACAAAAATGTGTTGGAAATTGTAGCTACTGTAACTGTGAAAATAAGAAATGTGTACATTGGATAGAACCAAACCTACAAGAAAGTGAGTTTTGATTTATTATATATTCCACATTATATGTGTTGGCTAAATTGTATTATTTGTTTTGTGAAACCAGAAAAAGTATAAAACAATCCTTTTTCATTTTATCTGAACCATTCCATTCCATTCTTGGTGCAGCACACACTTTACACGTTTAGATATTATTCAGTTTATTTCTCCCTTTGCCAATGAAGTGAACCTCAGAGAAGCAAATGTGGAAGCAAGAAGTCTTTGAGCAAATATGGTCTTTAGGGGAAAAAAAAAAAATTAAAAAAAAAAAAAGAAGAAAGCAACCATCCTCTGAAAATTTTGAAATAAAGTATTTTAACAGTTCTCTCTTTTTTTCCCCCTGACCAATGTCTTCCCAAAATGCCAGTTTTTGGTAAATTGTCTCCTCATCAAAATACATTTAGTCAGTCTTGCTGTAAATAGAAAACACGGTAAAAACACATAAAATATGCCTGCTTAGCAATGTGGGGTAAGTCTGCATAAAACATCCCTTCGGTAGCCAAGACAGCTGAGGTGCTCTTTCCATTGGAGGTGATGTGGAAAGCAGGAGAGGCAGAGAACATCTCGGGATTTTCCCTTTTCCGCATTTTCCCTTTGCCAGGCTCCCTCTGTGCGGGCTCCAGCGCCACCTAGCACCGCGCGCGGGTACTGCGGGAACCGGCGCCGGCTGCGGGAACCGGCGCCGGCTGCGGGAACCGGGACCGGCTGCGGGAACCAGGACCGGCTGCGGGAACCGGGACCGGCTGCAGGAACCGGGACCGGCCGCGGGAACCGGGACCGGCTGCGGGAACCGGGACCGACTGCAGGAACCGGGACCGACTGCAGGAACCCGGAGTGACTGCAGGAACCTTGACTGACTGCTCAGGAACCGGGACCGACCGCAGGAACCGGGACCGACCGCAGGAACCGGGGCCGATGGCAGGAACTGGGACCGACGGCAGGAACCGAGACCGACGGCAGGAACCCGGAGTGACTGCAGGAACCGTGACTGACTGCTCAGGAACCGGGACCGACTGCGGGAACCGGGACTGGCTGCAGGAACATTGAATTAACTGCTGCAGGAACCTGGACTTACTGCAGGAACCGGGACCGACTGCAGGAACACTGACTGCAGGAGCATTGACTGACTGCAAGAACCCGGACTGAACTGCTGCAGGAACCGGGACCGACTGCAGGAGCTGGGACCGACTGCAGGAACATTGACTGCAGGAGCATTGACTGACTGCAGGAACATGGACTGAACTGCTCAGGAACCCGGACTGACTGCAGGAACCGGGACTGACTGCAGGAGCTGGGACAGACTGCAGAAACCCGGAGTGACTGCTGCAGGAACTGGGACTGACTGCAGGAACACTGAACTGCTGCAGGAACACTGAACTGCTGCAGGAACCCGGACTGATTGCTGCAGGAACCCGGACTGCTGCCCTTAGCTCACCCAAATACAGGCAGCAATGCTGCCAAACCGTAGGCTCCAGGATGTTATAATGCCAGGAGTTCTGGGGTGAACCAAGGTGGGATTTCCTAAGCATGCAGTGTTTGTGAGCTGCACCATGGGGTGTGCCTGGCACTGCTGACCCTCTGCAGTGATTGGTAATAACAAACCCCTTACTGGTGATCAAAGTGGTTTGGACCTTCCAAAGACAAAACTGTTTAGCTGGTGACAAGGATTAGTCTGAACAAAAACAAAAAGCTAAAAGCAAGCAAACAAAACAAAAACAAAGGCCCCAAACCCAACCAAAAAACCACCCCCCCAGAAAACACCTCAAAAGTCACAAAAAATGAATCATTCTACTGGAATCAGACCTAGTTTGATTAAATCTTCATTGGAAAAGTCTATTTAGGTTCCCAGGTGGATTTCCTCCATAAATGTCTTGCACAAAACCCTCTAGAATACAGCTTGATGAAGCCACATCCCTCAAGGCAAGAACTATTATGTCGAAGTTACCTCTGAGGAGTGATAGTTCAAATTACACTAGACAACCTTCCTTCCAATGCATTGCTTTGATTGGGGTTTTTGTTTGTTTGCTTTTGTTTGATTGTTTGGGGTTTTTTTGTTTGTCCGTTTATTTGTTTGTTTGTTTGGTTTTTTTTGGTTTTTTTTTTGTTGTTTGTTTTTTGGTTTTTTTTTTTGTTTGTTTGTTTGTTTTTTTTTTTTTTTTTGGTTGGTTTGGGGGTTTTTTAGAAGTATTTTCCTTATTTCTGAACAGAACCTTGTGTTATGTAACATGATCCCATTATTTCTTATCTATCCTGGACATAGAGAGGTAGCTCCCTCCAGGGATATTTTTATACCTAGCAAAGTTGCTACTATATCACTTCTTCAATCTTCTTTTCTTTAGGCTACAAGTCCCAATTCCTTCAATATTTTCTCATAGGTTTTCAGAGCCCTGATCACTCCTGATGTCCTCTTGTCACCTGAGGCTTAGGGCACTCATGGAGAACATGACCCCCTTGTTTTGCAGATAGAACGAATGCAAAAGCTTTACCTGACAGCATTGCAGAGCAATACCTCTGAGCCAGGTTTTATGGGTAGTCTCATTAGTGAATGACTTTGAAAGTACACAGTGATGTTGGCCTAGTTTAAGCTGAGTGTAGATGTTCAAATCTTTTAAGAGTTTTATTTTACACCACTTGCTGTTCTGATAGGAAGCCATGAAATATGCATAATATTTTGATGTCTCTTACTTGCCTTCTCTTTAGCAATGCATGCAGGCTACCAAAAAATTCTCAGTCTGGGTATGTTTAAAAAACAAATGCAATTAACTCAGGGTATTTAATGCATCCTGATTGTAAATAAAGGAAACAAGAAATCCATTTCTCCTGAGATCTATGGTTTCCATATCACCTTAAATAATTAACAGCTCTTACCATGCCAGCAATTATTGGGAGACATTTCCTGGAGATGGCCTCTTGCCCTCAACAAATACATTGACTAATTTTGACCAATGTCATTGGTCTCAGAAAAATGCTTATTCCTGGTAGCACAATTAATGATCTGCAGAGCGTGTCCTTTTCTAATACTTAGCAGTTATAAAAAATACCTCCTACACCCTGCAATTAAAACAGTCTGAAAAATAATTAGTCACACAGAAAGAATGTCAGACACGAATAAGGGTTCCTAAGATCATGGCCATTTCAATAATTGTTAACAAACTAGACAACTACTCAGAAAGCTGCTGAAAGACATAATTTTAATGCTAACACCATTTTTAGAGCAAGTTTATAAGAAATATTCAAAATTAGTGGATTTCATAAAAATAAAATATGCTGTTCGGATATTTATCACAATGAAAAAAACACAACCAAACAAATATTGACAAATTAGGGTTCCAGACCTTTTGCAAAGTGTCTCAGAATACTATAATAATCAGCTAGCTAATATAAATCTCACTAATATAGTTTAATTTCATAGGCTATTGCAGAAACAACATTCCTCCTTCCATGAGAAAATAAAGAAGAGAAAATAAACATCAATAGAACAATAATGTATTTTACTAGGAGCAGAAATGATGTTATCAGATCCTGTGACAATTCTGGACACAAATTCAAGCCCTGAACCAAGCTGATGCCAAAAGCAATGTCAGTGCAAAGGGGGGGCCTGCTCATCAGAGCTGTCCAGAGTGCTGCTCCCATCCCTTCTTTGCACATCACGGGCCAGGGGCACTACCCAAACCATGTTAGCCCATGGGTCTGGGGACAAGGACAGCTGTTTGGCTGCACTTTCATCAGCAATCACGTTTTCTTTTTCCTGAGTTTTCGGTAGGTAATGCCAAACTATCTGACACTATAGTCCACAGTTGTTTTCAGTGAGCTTTTGGGAAATTCTGCATGAAGGTGCAGCAAAGCTGTTTCCAGTAAGAAGGGTATAACATATTCCATTCACAATGGAAATCAACTTTGTATCAAGTCTATCTTTCATTACAGATGTTTCCTTTTACATTGGAGTCTTTCTTTGATGTAACAGGTTTTTCTGTGTCTTTTCAGTGGCTGATGTTTAAAATGGCATTGGACTTGTTTACCTCACTAGTTTTTGGCTTCTTGTTCATGGATGATCATTGTTATTATAATCCTATTTTACTTTGACTAAGAGGGATTTCCCATTTTTAGACGTGTTTCATCTAATGGAAGGCAAGCAGCAGATGTTTCATACACATCCTCATTAGTCTCACTGAAAGATTACTGTGTGGGTAGAAACATCTTCTGTTTTCAAAGTAATTGTCATATAGCAACTTAATCTGCTGCACACAATATTCCAGGTTTTATATAATTGCCTTAGTTAAGACTCAAGAAACAGGTCTCTGTTTCTCTTGAGGTCTACAGGAACATTTTTGACCTTGGGTATGTCACTTCCTTTTTACTTTCTGTTTCTCTTCTAGTTTATGGCACAAGTTCTTTGACAAATTATCTTTCACATTTGGTTTTGTAACAGGTGCCTTTGTGTAGTCAGGGCTTCTGTACTCAGTGTAATAAAAAACCCAAGAGTACCAAGAAATTAAATACTGTAGATCTTTAATCTGCTGTGATAATAAAGTGAACAAAAAGGAGTTTGAGCGTGTCATCCAGGAGTATGTGAGGATCAAGCTGTGACTCATGAATGAAGAGGCATGAAGTCAGAAAAATTCCCACTGTAGTCACCACATACAGATAAGAAGGCTTTATCTTTATCCACATCTGTTCATCACAGAAAACTGAAGCAGGACAGAAATGGGGAAATATCTGATGGCAATAGTAGCATGGAACTAGTTAACTCTTCACAATTAAGAAATTTTCTGGCTTGTATGAGCAGTTCCTGCCAATCTGAGATATAGATTCCAAGTCACTTTTATTCTAAAGTGACTCAGTCTGAAGACTAAGAGAATTTTTAGTCAAAACTCTCAGCCTGAAGACCAAAGAAAGACAGAACAGTGAAAATTTTCACAGAAGAATGTATTGTTACACTGCACCAGCTATAGTGAGTACAACTTTGTGTCTCTGTTTCCTTAGTGGGCAACCTGTGTAAAAAGATTAAATTAGAACCATAAATTAGAAACTGTTCTTTCAAATTACAGTAATTTCACAACTATAAAGTGCACCAGACCATAAGGCGCACCTTTTTTTTTTGCAGCGAGGATCCACGCACAACAAAGTAATGAATTAGTAACAGAATCACGCAATCGCAGGGTTTACTTGCAGGTGCTCAATTTGCAAACATTTTTCACGGATCAGCGTAGCCTTTAAATACAGTCCTAGGTGCCCTCCCCGTGCTGTGGGCCCCGGCATTCCCACCCGCTGCCGGCGCCGGCTGCCACGGCTCTCACGGCTCGGGTCCTCAGCTCCCGCACTTCCAGGTTGGCAAATTTCCAAACTTTGTCCATATATAAAGTGCACTGGATTATAAGGTGCACTTCTGGGTTTTGATCAACAATTTAGTCAAAAAGGTGTGCCTTATAGTCGTGAAATTACTGTAACTATTCAAAAATATTCTACATATTGGGGTGTAAAATTTTCCTCTTATGAGCAGGGATTCTAGGCTGAACACTTCAATACTCATGAAAAGAATAGCTGAGAATATAACAACTGGCCAAAAAAATATACATTTTCTCCCACTACTGTTTCAGTTCCAATTATGAGCTTGACTGTACAATCACAGCTATGCTGACATAGTGGCTGTAAAGGCTGGCCTGGTACAACCATACCTGCACAATCTCACTTAGTGCAGCAATACTCCTCATTTGCCATGTTTAACTGCTGCTTTTGCTGCCATTGTCACTGACAGTACAAAAGCTGTCTGTTTGTGTAAAAAAATCTTCTCTTTCCAGCAGAATTCTTTTCTGTGACTCCTGGGGTTAGTTTAGAGTAGCTCTAATAAATACCAAATTGATTCTGAGTTGTAATACATGTATAATGTGGTTTTCCAGTAATATTTTCAGTATGTCAGGAAAAGAGAATGTTCTTTCTTATTTATTCTAATTTACTTTCTTCTACATAGAAATCTGAATACATTTAGGCTGCTGAGTCAAAAGCAAAAAAAAATATACAATACTTTCACGATTATAAGCTGCACCTTTTTCATTGAAGAATCCAGCCTACCCCAGTAGTGCGGCTAATCATCAGGTGCGGCTTATTTATGGACAATTTCTGGCAAAATGACAGACCGGAAGTGCAAGCCAGCTGGGGAGACAGCTGCTGTGGAGCCACGGCTGGCCAGGGAGCTGCCATGGAGGTGCAACCAGGCGGGCGGGGACAGGTGGGGAGCGGGCTTCGCGAGGCAGCGGAGCCGTGGGGGAGCGGTGCTGGTGGCGGGAGGGGGAGTGCTGCAGCTCGGGGCCGCCCCGTGGCACCATGGCTCAGGGCCGCTGCATGGCGCAGGAAGCTGCCACCACAGCCGAGCAGGTGGGGAGCCAGAGCTGGTTTCGCGCGGTGAAGTGGCGGTGGGCAGCCGGCTTTGAGCGCGTGGCAAGGCGGAAGCAGCGGGCCGGCTTCAAGCGTGCAGCGAGGAGGCGGCGGGTGGCTGGCTTTGAGCACGCGGAGAGGGGGCGAGCCACTGGCTTCGTGTGGCTAGGGGAGTTGCCGCCGCTGCCGAGCAGGTGGAGAGCCGCGGCAGCCAGCGCTGGGGGTGGGAATGCCGGGGCCCATGGCATGGGGAGGGCGCCTGGGGCTGCGTTTAAAGGCTTCACCAGTCTGTGAAAACTGTTTGCAAATTGAGCAACTTGACAGCAAACCTCGTGTGCGATTCTGTTACTAACTCGTTACTTTGTTGCACATGGCTCCTCATGTTAAAAAAAAAAGAAAAAAAAGTGCGGCTTATCAACCGGTGCGGCTTATTTATGGACAATTTCCATGGTCTTCCCGGCCACCTGGATGTGCGGCTTATAATCAGGTGCGGCTTATAATTGTGAAATTACTGTAATCAGAAATTACTTCCATAAACTTGGCTGTAAACAAGAACCAAATACACTTATCTGTGGCAGGTGGAAGGAGGTAAGTAGCTACCCCCAGCCTGGTGTGCAGGATGCTGAAATGGGTGGAACATGTTCACAAGAGGGCCTGGGTAGGCACACAGTAACATTATAGCTGTGTTGCTCTTAGTGCCCCTATGTTTATCATTTATTAAATAAACTTGTATAGAAAGAGAAAAGGATGGAAAAAGATATCCACATTTCATTATATATTTTTTTCTAAACAGCTCTTTATGGCCTGTCAATCTTATTTTTAATAATGTTTTAATAACGTTTATGGTCTACTATAAGTATGAGGATATTCCTTCTGCACATTTTTTGCTTAACACTGCTTAATGGCCAACCAAATATATTTTCTAGTGAGTTGTGTGGATGGGAGTAAAAGGTGTATATTAAAACAGTTTTAAATTTTATAATGAAAAAATCACCATGTAGTAGTGTAAAAAAGTTAAAATTTCTCAAGAAATAATGTTGATTTCAGTGTAAATTTTAATGAAAATCTTCCAGCCAAATGACTATCCAGGTCTAGGACTCAGGCTTTTTATTCTGCCCACTACACATTTAGAAATATCAGATCTTGATGTCTGACACCCTGAGATGGAATTTCTTTTAGTCATTTTCTGTTCTTCTCCAAGCAAAGAGCCACACCATCATCTCTCTCACCCTGGGCCAAACACAACCAGCTGGCCATATCTTGGTGACAGAATTTTTTTCCCTTGGGAAGGATTTCCCATGTCAGAGGACAACTGGTCACCACTATACCAAGGGTTTTACTCTGTAACAGGGAAGCTTCAAGCAACTTGAGTGGAAAAGTTAGTGCTAGGGCCTAGTGTTAAATAAAAAAAAAAAAAAAAAAAAAAAATTGGACAAAATATCTATTGATAACATCGTTTCTGGTCTGACCTCCTTGTTCTTCTTAGCCTGTGAGTCTTTAGCACAGAAATTTGGGGTTACAGTAATTTCACAATTATAAGC
>VRYO01002355.1:27924051-27977488 GCA_009812075.1 Sialia sialis
TTATAATCGTGAAATTACTGTAATTATCCTCCCGTGCCTGTACAATTTTAGGGTTTCTTTCCAATACCTTAAGTTTACTAGAAAGCTATGATTTAATGAGCAGAAAAGCATAATTTTAAGTGTACATACTAGAAGTTTAGTTTGATACCATCCAATACATTGGAACAGTCTGTAACTCCTTTCTCAGCCAGGAAAAATCTATTCACTTATGCATTTTCAGCAGTAATGTGTTTTGAAGGAAAGCTGCTATTGTTTGGCCTTATATCATAACAGTCCTTAACTCCTTTATGTATGTTCCACACTGGACACTTCCAGGTATTACTTTCAGTGGTAGTTCACCTAAACTTCTTCAACAACACCTACAAATTATATTCAAGACAAGTCTTCTAAATGAATAAGGCTCAGAAATTCAAAGTAATCAAGGCTGGCGAAAAATATTTCTTCGAGAACTACATTAATGTAAAATAAATTAAAAACACCCTTCCACCAAAACAAAACAAAACCTCACCAGTCATTCATCCAGTTTTAGTTTCCAACACAATTAAGAAATGACTGTGAGGAGAAGAACAGTCTAGGAACTAATATGCAGTTTAGATACGGAGCTTTCTGCTTTGCCTGATTGTATCCACAGTCATTGCAATGAGAAGTAACCCTCTAAATTAAAATAGTCTAGGTGAGTGTGGACAGCCTCATATTTGCTGTGCTCAGGTAACAATTTAAAATAAAATAACTTTTGTAAGGATGAATTCTGAGCACGTTAAAGCTTCCTGATTGACAAAGGCAGATAACCAAATATTAATGACAGGAAACATTCAGGTTTATCTTTGGACTTTTCAAAAAGTATAAAAATATAGATATATGCAAACAGTATAAAACATAGAAAACAGTTATAGACAGAAACCCTTTATCACCCACCAAATAATTGTTCTTTGCCTTCTTACGATATAGTCCAGGACTATGACCGCAAACAAATTTTGTAGGAACTCAAACCCTGCCCTCACGAAAAACTTAAAAGTGGATAATTATAAACTATAACTTCTTAATTTCCATAATTTTACATTTTAGAGTGGGATTAAAGGTGAAAAAAATCCTGCAGAAATTAAGAAAAATTGGGAAAATAATTGCAATCCAAGTGAGAAGGCTGGTGTCTTCCACTCCTGCATCTCAGAGCAGCTCATCAGCTCCAAGGCACTGTAATGTAATGATAAACAAACTGAAGCTCTTCTCTAGGAAAAGAAGGGAGCTTTTTTCCTCTCCTAGCACATAAAATATTTAATCAGCTGCTGGAACACAAGGCACTGTGGATTATATTGTTCCTCACAGTCTGCTGTTCTTCAGAGGGGCCATGGCTCTGGGTGACAGCAGGGATTTACAGCAAGCATCTGTGTTCCATCCCATCCTCTCACCCTCCTTTTCCTCCTTTGCATTGAAATCACAGACTCATTTTAGATAATAACAAAGCTGAAGGAATGCAGTTGAGTCAATATCTTATTCTTTGTTTTAATGTTCTGAAAAAAAATCAAATGAACATTTTGATTTTTCTGAGGGAGAATAAATCATTATTATCGTGGAGTTAGAGTACACAATAAGCATATTTAGAGGTTCTCCACTCATAGCAGCATTTCAGATATCCAATATTCGAATTCCTTTGGATAAACAAATATGTGGAAAAATAAAATACTTATATAATGAAATGTCATTCATCATTCAGTGTTACAGATGATGTTAGACAAAATGCCAAGTACAGAAATCTGTGTACTGAAACCAACATTCATCTTCGAAAAATCAGTGTGCTAAGTAATAATAGCCAACCTGAAAGAAAATATATTTGCAGAAGTTCAGTTATGCATGAAGAAAGTGGATGTGAGTAAAGAATAAATGCTCAACAAGAAATAATAGAGCAATTTTTTATCTACTTAAGATTTATCTACAGAAAATTTTATCACTTTTTTCCAAATCATATAACTTATGCAAAATTCACACAAGATGTGTTTTACATTCCAGAGGATCTTTATTTTAGAAGCTCAAAAGTTCACTTGTCTGTTAAAAGAAGACTATAAGGATCCCATGAGGTTAAAAACCAAAAGAATCACTCACATTAGGTAGTACACCAAAAAAAAAAAAAAGAAAAAGAAAAAGAAATGGTAAAGCAGTCACATAGTCCATCTGCTGCGGTAGGCTAATTTAAATAAGACCTTGTCCAACAGTATTTTGTTATTCAGTATTCAGATTTCAACAGGGAATAAAAAAAATGAGGCAAACCTTTCACACTTTTAACTGTGACAAATGCTTCCTTCATATTCGTATCTAAAGGGAAACAGAATATGGTAGAATATTTTAATTAACATGAGTTAGGGTATTTACACCAACAAGCTTAGAAGAGCTCCATTGCTCAAAGCAGTGCTCTGAACTAATGCCTGTGTGCAAAGGAAGATTGAATGCCTTGCAATATTCCCAAAGTTATCAAAATCCCAGAAAACTGAAAGGAAAACAGCTCTTCACACATGAAAATGTCCAGAAGTATATAACCCACAACTGTGGGTGAAGCTGGGTTCAAGTAAACTCCCATAATTAAAGTGAGAATTATCTGAATTATCTGTATTTTTTTCAGTATACATAAATGAACTCCTATATAAGGACCTGACACTTAGCAGTGTTTCATCCATGGGGAAGATTGCATCATACATCAGAGACATCATACATGTAGAGACCTCCACTCATGAACACCTGAATGAACTTGAATTCATGCAGGTCCAAATATACCAGACTTGAAACAATGTGCTTAATTTGGTCATAACAGAGGGGAAGTAAAATACGCAGCAGAGTTCTGTATGATTAATGCTTAGCCTGACTTCACAGTTAGATTGTTAAAATTCTGTGGAAACATAGTTGTTAACCAAAATATGGCCCAGTGCAAAATCCTCAACACAATAAACATAATAATTTTGTCAGTGATAAAAATACAACCAAAAAACCAAAATTGTGTTTGAGCCAAAACCAATATAAGGCATTATACCACAGTGGTATTTTTCAGTATCTGGCATCTTCTTAGAGCTCAATACAGCATGTATAAGTGCCTGGTGGACTACTGAGACTCTTTGCTGTAAAACATCTTACCTCAAAAAACACACAGCAGCCTCATTATAGAGGAGCTTGGAGATGAATTATAGCTGAATCTAATAAGAGATATAAACCATTATTATAATGTCTTTCCAATTTGTTTACTGAATAACTGAATATCTTTGCTTCTGGATTAGGAGCCATGAGCTATGCATCTCAAGGGCTGCCACTATTATTTAAATGGATGATAAAATGGGATCCTTTTTTTGGTCGTCTTAAATTTAGCAAGCCCAGAATAAGTTCTTTTTCACATAGAACTCCCTTCAAGTTCACTGAAATGAACAGACAATGCTTTTCTGATAAAAAGTTTGCATCCCACAATATGAATAACAGCTCCGCTCCTAAATTTTTTAAATTACCAATCCAGTCAAGAATGCCTCTCATTCTCTTCTAATGCCATTCAGATTATGGAAAGTTAGAACATTAAAAAATATTTTCTTTAGTCCCCAGGACATTTTCAAAAGCAAGATGTTCATTTTTACTTCATTCAGATAAATGTGTTGTTCCTTCCAAAGAACAATGCATAACTCAATAAAGGGATTTTCCTGTTGATATCCAAGATACAAACTGCTTTCTAGTTTCATTTTATGACAAATTATCTTTTCATCCCCAGCATGGGTTTCAGTGTCTCTCCACATATGTGACCATAACTTCTGTGTGCAAAGTCAGAAATAAATTTAGACACACAGCATTGGTATCTAAATGAGGTCCACTGAGAATTACCAGATCTTAAGGAAAAACAACAATCTTCAGAAATGCAACCTAAGCACCATGTCAATGATGATTGTTTCTATGAAAATAACACTATTTGTAACACTTGCTGTAAGCAAGCTTGAAATTGGAGGCAGTCTTGAAAGAATAAATCCACAGTGCAGTATATAGAAGTACTTCTTTGTAGGAAATGGATTTTAATTAGAACATCACTGGTGTCAAATTTCTAATAAAATGTTTAAAGACAAATGGAGATAGCAGAACCTTGGGAGCTCTGCTAATAGAAACAGCTGTTAATTGCTGGGGATTTACATTTTTACATTAGCACAAAGTCTGAGGTACAGAACTGATAAAGAGACACAAAGGCTTTGTATTCATCTAAGCTCTTTTCAGATTGCCAATAAATGGCATCTTCAACTGGTGTGCAGCACTCAGAAACTCAGAGAGGAAAGAACCCATAAGAACCATCAAAGTCCAAGTCCTGACCCAAGGGTCACCCAAGTGCCTGAGAGCATTGTCCAAATGTTTCTTGAGCTATCTCAGGCTTAGTGCTTTGACCAGTTCCCTGGGGATCCTGTTCCAGGGCTCAGCCACACTATGGGTGAAGAACCTTTGTCTCATACCCAACCTAAACCTCCCCTGAAAAACTTTAATGCCCATTACCTTGAGTCCTGCCATTGGTCACCAGAGACAAGAGATTGGCATCAGCTCCTACATTTCACCTCATGAGGAAGCTGTAGTTTGTGATGGAGTCTTCCCTCAGTCTTGTCTTCTTCAGGCTGAACAAGTCAGGAAACCTCATCTGCTCCTTATGTGGCTTCACCATTTTTGTGGTCCTTCTTCATATCTTCTCTGAGAGCTTTTATGCTCTTTGTGGCACCCAAGACTACACACAATATGTGCATAGGTGCATAGGTGCATAAAGATCTCTCATTTCTGGATAGGATACCAGGGATTTGGGGCAACATTGTCAAAGGAAATGAGCTCCACACTAATGGACAAACCAGCACACTTTGGACGTGAGGTGGTGAACTCAGAGAGGATGTGGAGGCTATTCCTGAGCTCCTCTGTCCATGTCAGATGACACTCTGCAGATACAGCTTCACACCAGAGGCAAGCTCTCTTCACTAATGTTTGTACCAGACACTTCTCTTGCCCATTTCACCCTGCTCCTGCAATTATCAGGCTCCAGCTGTTACTTTTGCCAGGGAAATGCAGTGGGAATGGGTGAGAAATAGAAACAGACTTGCAGTGCTGTCACTGGTGTTAGGTTGGCTCTGTTAAGGAGGAGATGGTTAGAGATACTGAGGGCTTGAATGGACAAGGTTCTGAGCAATGGAAGTCTGTCTGTCCCTGCTTGGGGTTGGGTTGAAACCAGATGAAGTATTGGACTGTGTCTCAGTGGTACTGCAGGGAGATTTATACTGCATATCACTCACCACCCTACACCTCCTTACCTGTTAAGGGCACTAATAACACCACAGGTCAAAGCACTGGATTTGTACCTGCTGGAAAAAAACAACCAACAGAACAAACAAAACCCCTGAAAAATTCCTGTTTTTCATATAGTTATTGAAAGAAATTGTTTTACATAACATTCAAGGATGTTTACATTTGCAGAGAGGAAAACTGAAGTCCTGCTAGAAGAGGAGTGACTCTGTAACCCACATTTTTCTTTTGCCAGAACTGCATGAGGAGGACAGTTTTATATAGGGCAGATACATTGGGGCTGGAGGTTTTCTCATCTGCTGTGGTGATCTCTTACTTTTGTTGGCTGGGGAAAATCATCGGTACTGAATATCAAAGCATTCACCTCTGTATTCAAACACCTGTAAGGGGCTAATAAAGCATCTTAAGTTCATCCTGAAATGACTATAGTACCAAGCTGAATATGCTTGAGAGCCTCCAGACACCCCACTCTGTTATAAAAAACAGTCAAACATTTTTAACAAGTTCTGCTAATTCAGAATGAAATAATTAAAACTTACACATTAGACTGCAAGAAACACTTCTAAGATGAAGTTCATTTTATTAAGCTATTTTAAATCCTAAAGTTTATTACAACATAGAGTTTGTGCTCTTTTCATTGAATTTCTGGCACTAAAACCTTGGTAATTTGAGTATCTAAATGATCTGAAAGGCAATAAGTGGAGTTATAACTGCTTTCATTTAAAAAGATATATATCACACATCTATGGGTTGTGGCATTATCTCAGGTCTAGCATAAAGAGACTAATTTAGGGATTCTGCCTCAGATTAGGCCAGGACTAAACCGGGGTTCATAAAGTCATGCTTCCATTTCTGACAGTGCTTGTTGCAGGGCACAGGGAATAGGGGAAGCTTTAGCCCTGATGCACAGCTCCTGAATTATTCCTGACTGATGTCTGTGCCACAGGAATCCTTTCCCACCATGTGTCCCGTGTAAATGGTTGTCTGCCTTTGCTCCAGGAACATATCTCTTGATGTAGACAACCTAACCAGGGAAGCAAAATATTTGCAGTTTGTCACAAAATTCAGCAAAGGTAAATGCACAAATTGGGCTGGACAGGGAGCTGGCTTCACTTGCAGATGTAGAGAGCTTCAGCTTCAAACCCTGGGAGACACCTAGCTAGGAGAAAGGACATGCTTTATATCATGGTGAGAGAATAGAAAGAAGAGCTGTGTCTTGGGAACTAATATGTTGACTACTTTGTTACAAATAAGGTGTTGTTCTTGGTTTTGATATATGGTTGGCTGGCTGTCAGCTGCATATATGGTTTTGTTCTTTAGCCTGGTTATTGACTGGATCCTGTTCCCTCTACCCCAGCTATATACCTCTGTACTTTCAAGGTCTTTGGAGGTTGCCCCTCATACCATGCGATTTTGCTATGTTTGTTATTTTATACACTAAAAGTTCTTTGCTTTTTGGCAACCTCATTATTCCAGTCTCTCTATACATATTTATGCCACGGATTCCCTGGCTGGCCAGGATTTTAATCCTTAAAATCATTAAAAATAAATTGGAATAACTTTCAAATCACATGTAAACACAGACCATGTCCTTGTTATCGTGCATTATGTGGAATGTCAATACCTGAGTAAAACTATAAGGACATATTTTCATGTATCTTTTTTTAAGTAAATGAGAAAGAGCTTTCTTGCTCTGAGGATTCTTTGCTGAATGTATTATTAGGTATTACATAAATACTGAGATTAACCCCTCTGTACCTTGTTTATCCAGTATTAAAATCTACTGCATTGACAAATATGATGATCATGCTGTAATAAACTGGAAGGATAAAAGCCAATTCAACTATATTTGCTATGCAAGAGCAGTCAACAATCAAGTTACAGTAATTTCACAATTATAAGCCGCATCCGAATATAAGCCGCACTATTTCTTTTTTTTTTTTTTGGCAAGGATCCATGTGTGACAAAGTAACAAATTAGTAACAGAATTGCGCCAGCGCAGGGTTTGGCGTCAGGTGCTCAAGTTGCAACAGTTTCCAAAGACCAGCGAAGCGTTTAAACACAGCCCCAGCCGGCTCTCACTTCCGGGTTGGCATTTCGCTGGGATTTGTCCATAAATAAGCCGCACCTGATGATTAGCCGCACTACTGGGGTAGGCTGGATTCTTCAATGAAAAAGGTGCGGCTTATAATCATGAAATTACTGTAATAACATTTTTGATGATTAACTTTTTTTGGTGTGAACTCAAAGTAGCTAGAGCAGGATGATCTTTCTTTTCTATACAGCTTACCATTTGATATGAAAACATTTACAGATTTAATGGTTACTGAGAAAGAAGTACATAAGTACCAAATTCTGAAGTTCTAAAAGAGCTCAATCTCTTAAGAGAGCTCTTCTGCATTAAGGACAGCAGGATTTGGTTCTGTGCTTTTAAATGAACAAACTAATAAATAGTTTTGAAGATGCAAAGTCAAAAAAATAGTAAATAAAGGTTTTTGATGGATTAACTGTAGAAAAGATTCAACTAATCACTGCTTATGAAGGGGTGACCTTCAATATAAATAGAACTATTTTGTCAAACCGAAGTTGATTTGATGGAAACAGAACTAACGGGGAATAAAATCACGAATTGTCTGCAGTCAAAATGCTTTGTGCAAGGTTATAAAACATTCAGTATATCTATCAATAGTAGGGCACTGACATATTTTCGGTCTATGATTGTGAAGAGTGTGGTATAATAGACTCATAAAGGCTGAGGCTGGAAGGACCTTTAGATCATTTATCTGACCACCATCATAAGATTTCACATGTCCCCTATGCACTAGTGCACTGAGCCAAGCAGTTCTTCTGGGCCAGACCATGGTTTGATATAAACTCTAGGAAATGCATATTCTTGAATGTTCTGTGGAATAAGGTTATAGATGGAGAAATTTATCAAGCCATCTCTAATTCCCCTATGGTTTGTAGACCACTGCAAGGGAGTGGTTTGGCTCTTCCTTGTACTGAGGAGGGAGGATGTGAAAGTTATCTACCCCTCCCCTTGTCCTGGGGTGACTTTATGATGCTCAATTGTATCCCCATTCATCTGTTTAGCCCAGAAATTAGGTGGCTGTATTCAAAAAACAGAGATAAGAGCTTCAGCATTCCTGCTCCCAGATTGTGTTTGCAGCACTGACAGACAGCAGGACAGAGCTCTCCTCTGCTTTTCATTAGCTTCTAGCTGAGGGAGTGAAGTTCCCTGGACTGTGGTTTTTGTTTTTCTCGGAGCTGTTCAAACCTGCTCTGGACTGAAAGCCAAGAGCAGCACTGGGAGCTCACACCTGTGTCCCACCGGGGCTGGGATGTGGCATTTTCCAGCAGGAGGGACTGATGGAGATTGAGTGAGCTGAGACACAGCCACAACAGGGACTTTCTGTGTTTGCTGTCTCTTCAGAATAGAGAGAGGTTTTATTTTTTAATATTATTCATTTTTTATGCTTGTGAATACTTTGCTTGTTAAATAAACAGGTTTTTTCCACTTTTCTCTGAGGAAATCTTTTCCCAAACCAATAGGGGGAGGAACCATTTGAATCTGCTTTCTAGAGGGACCCTTGGGAAGTTTCCTCCCAAATTTGCCATAAACCAGACATCCCTTTACACAAAAGCCCAGCTTGCTTTACTGCTCAACAAGAGCTTGGGAGTTGTGGTGGTTAGTCCTAAAGGGTGGAAAGAGACCCTTGCAGGTTCAGCCATGGACCTAATCCAGGAGAGAGAAAAGTTATTGGCCTGGCCTAATCACATGTCTTCAGATTTTTTTTTTAGTCTTTCTCTGCTGTGTGACAGGAATGAAACCTTCAGTTCCTGCTTTGGGGGAGAGGGACAAGTAAAATTCTGTTGATCTGTGATGAAGAGAAGTTTTGTGAGGGCTCCAGGGTCTGACAGGCCTGTATTAACTGCCTGGTGCATTGAGAAAAGAGTAAAAGGGACGGTGCAATAAAAATACAAAGTCCACAGGCAATCAGAAATTACTGTAGGGCCTGGGAAAATTTGTAGAGGGATCAAGAGCACAGGTAGTGATTTTGTGGATTCTTCTGGTACAAACAAATAATATTGATTGGAGTAGGCAGATCCATCAGGTCAATGCGTGGCTCTGAGATTGGTGCCAGCTCAAAAACTTGATTTGTCAGCCATGGGAGGATCTACTCAATACCTGGTCTGCTGGCACCAGACAGGATGCACCTAACTCAGAGGGGCAAAAGAGTTCTAGCATGGGAGTTAGCAGGACTCATTGTATTGCTTGCCAACAGAGAGGGTCTCATGAATGGAGTTTGGTGATCCTCTTGGTGGCAACAACCACAAAGTGATTGAGTTTAAAATCTATTGATAGGAGGAAAACTGCCAGCAGAACCTCAGCTCTGGACATGAGGAGAGCTGACTTCAGGCTGCTCAGAGAATTAGTAAAGAAAAAACCCTGGGAAAAATGTTTTTGCAGGTGCTGGGATCCACCAACCATATGAAGTTCAGCAGGTAAAAGTGCTGGATTCTGCACCTGGGATGAGGCAACCCTGGATGTAGGGACAGACTGGGGAATGAGATGCTCGAAAGCATGCCATAGTAAGGGAACTGGGGGGTCCTGGTCAGCACAAAGTGCACTGTGAATCAGCACTGCCCTGCCAACCCAGGAGCTGGACTTAATTATCCTTGTGGGTCTCTTCTAACTCAGCATGTTCTGTGATGCTGCAAGTACCAGAGCTCCATCTGAACACAGAGCAGTACCTTACATCTAAGCACTGGGCACTATGACTGCCTTTCCTATAAAGATTATTGGAGATGCTTGGAGTCTGCAGTCTTCATTTCAGCCATCAGACAACCTGCTAGCACAGTGGTTTTATTCTAGCTGCCTTTTTTCCCCCTGGTGATTCCTTTTGATTTATTGCTTTTTTTTATAGGCAAATGCCTGAATGGTCTAGTACACTATTTAAAGGGAAAGTGCTTGTTATTAGCAATTTAACTGTAAAGCTGATGAAGCATGAGGAGCACAAACCAAGTTGACAAAAAAAAAGACAGCTGAAAAGGAAACAAAATACAGTAATTTCACGAATATAAGCCGCACCTTTTTCATTGAAGAATCCAGCCTACCCCAGTGGTGCGGCTTATATTCAGGTGCAGCTTATCTATGGACAAATCCCAGTGAAATGCCAACCCGGAAGTGAGAGCCGGCCAAGCAGAGTGGCAAGTGGGAGCTGCCGGGAGCATGAGACTGCCCGGAACGGGGCTGCAAGTGTGCGGCCCGGCCCCTGTGCCATCGGGAGCCGGTGGGAACGGGGGATGGCTGGGAACGGGGGCTGCGCAAGGGTGGGCCGGCCCCTGCCGCTGGGAAGCCGGGCTGTGTGGGGCTGGGCCGGAGCGCCCCGCCCCTCTGCCGTGTGAGTTTAAAAAAAAAAAAAAAAAAAAAAGCGCGGCTTATATTTGGGTGCAGCTTATATATGGACAAATCCCGTGGTCTTCCCAGCTACCCGGAAGTGTGGCTTATATTCAGGTGCGGTTTATAATCGTGAAACTACTGTATATAGGCCACACCCCCCAAATATTCTGAGTTGCAAATTAATTAATCTATCATTAGTTTAAACTAATTTCCTTCCTTTCCCTTCTTCAAAAAAAAAAGAAGAATGGGAAATATTTATATATGCCTAAGTTCACTTAAACTTTGACTTTGTTGAGTTTTGAACCAAGCCCGAAGAGTAGTGAGTTAGGAATGTGAAAGCGATGAGCAGGAGGAATCTGACTGCAATAGCCAGACCAGAGTATACAGTTCCCCATGGTGAGCAAAACAGCAGAGAAAAGAAAAAAAATGTTTCTTACTTGTGACTCCAGTAAAGAAGACCACCTTAAATGACAATATACCAAGGTTTCCACATACATGATCACAAAAAGCAGGAAAACATTAGGAAATCCTATTTGGAATGGGTAATAAATGTCTTACTGGATATCAGAGCATGAGAATAGCAGAGCATGTTTATCCAAGTGTTCAAGCAATCTGATGATAAAGTGGACTATTAAACATTTAGACTCAAAATAGAAATGAGACACTGTTACATCTGCTGAAAAATAAAGAGGCACTGCTCATGCTCAGACCTCAATTGGGATGGTGGAGTTTGTATAATTTTTGTATCTTTGCCTGTAAAAAAGGCATGATCCTGGAGTGGGAGAAAGAAAACTAACATAATGACAACCCAAAACCTACAAACAGTTGACTCATTATATCATGCAAAGTACCAATTATTTTTGCTCTGCAATTTACAATAAGAGGTGACAGGATATGGGAAAAGACAAAGAAAGTTTAATATTTTTGACTGGAGATAAAGAAATGGAGCAAGTGATTATGGACATAACAGTATAACAATTCTCTTGGGTAAATAAAGGTCTTCTAGGCCAAAATATGAAATATGGTCTTTCTATACAGAGCTTTTAGCAGCTCATATTCAAATCTGTCATTATATTGAGTATTGCTGGAATAATTTCTACCTTCAAAAGAGAACTCTACCAAATTTCTGTACTCATTCAGAAGTTATTTTTTTGATATATTCTCTCATTTATCTCTGTTGTCTGTTGTTGCCTCTGAATCATCCAGAGATAAACTTTCTTTAATTTTTTTTTTCTTTCCAGGCAACTCCATGGTTATAATTGAGAATTAGCTTATTCAATCCAAATATTACCTATTGATCTGAAACAGATAAAAATACAATTCATCCAGGTGCTTATGCTCCCTGAGGCACTTGTTTTACATATCAGGCGAGTGCATGTCATAGCCAAATTGTGGAGTAAGTGGACATCTTGTAAATGGGAGTTTGTAAGGTTTTCATTTAATTCTAGTTTGACATTTCAAAGGAAATGGGGCAGATCTCCTCAAATTAATGGAAGGGCAGAGAAACCTTTACAAAGACCATTGTTAGGCCTGTGAAAGATAAGTGTTACTTTTCATACTCACTGAGCAGGAAATTTTTATGTCTCAAAAAGCAGGGGAAAAAAAGCAGTAATTAGACTCTTTAATGGTGAAATACAAGTATATGAATAGTTTGAGAGAATTGTATGTCCACAAGGTCAGTTCAACATTCCTACCAATTTAGACCTGAGATTGTTTCCATTATGCACATCTAATACTGCCTTTCCAGATTCTCCTGAGCTGTAAATAGTGACAGACTTTCATGTCAGTAATTGGGTGGTATTGAGTTATTGAGAAGTGGGCTCAGGGGGCATGATAATGTTAATGAAAGCTCTTGCACAATACACACTCTTGAAAGGAGTATAGAGGTATAACTTGTCTAGGATGGCCTATTTCAGTAGTCAGTAGGAAGATTAATACCATGGTGTCAAACAGAGATAATTGATACCAATTTTATGTATTTAGGTTTCTATCAAGGAAGTGCACTGAAATCCATCATTCCATTTAGAGTGACAAGCTGGTGTAATAGCAGCAGAATTTTTAGGTTTAATTCTTTCATAACTTGTGATAAGCTGTTATTCTGAATTATCAAGATTATGAACGGGCAGATTTAAAGATCACACTTGGGGCCCAGTAATGCATTCCATATGAAAAAGGTATTGGAAAAGATGGGAAAATATTTTTTAAGAACCGAGCTGCCAGGAGACACTAAAATTGTATGAAAAGCTTTTTCAGCTGGAAGGCTACCACATATCTCTCTTCTTTCTGTTAGGTCCCACTGTTCAAGTAGTCATCCAGCATCACTTTGCATTTTTTTTGCACCTTCTGCATCATTATCCAAACTTTCATCAGTACCCCCTTATAACCAGTAAATCTTCACTTTCCCCAGTGAGTCACCAAGAACTTGGGGCATTTGGCTAAACAAGAACTGTGTGGTGAATTGCTGTGTAAACAAACAGCAAACAGCTTGGAGTTACCAGTTAACAATGGATGAGTATCACATTCTTCACATGCACAGAGAATCCATCTCATCCAAGGAACATCATCTTCTTGGGAGAGCCAGAGGTCCTTTGAAGGACTCTAAAAAGCATTGTGTGCAGACAGCAATCGTGGAAAGGGAAAACAGCTGGAAGGGGAAAACCAGCTGGAAAGGGCACTGCCTTGGTCCTGGGCAGAAGCAGGTGGGATCACCAATGCAGGTGGGATCACCAGTGCCTGTCCTGAGTGCTACTGATGTAGAACTGTTACTGCTTGCTAAGGACAGTCCTGAACCTATCTCACCAATATAAATGTATAAATTCTTCAACAGTTGATTTATTTGGTAGGCAATAAAGTTCCAATACAATTTCTTCTTCATAGAGAAGTGTGTTGAGAGAACATTTAATTTCTGTTCAGATTTAGTTGAAGCACTGCATTATCATTTTAGTTACAGATTTCTTACAGTTCATTTTGCCACAACCAGCTTTGTACACACATGAAAATTTAAAAAATAAAGAAACTTTTAATATAAACACCAAAGACTCCGCTTTCCTGCAGACAGATGTTTAAATAAATACTTTGGCAGTTTTTTAGTTTCTCAGCATTTTTGTTTTCTTTTCCATTCTGCTGCACAAAAAAAGGTATATAAATACATCACCAATCTCCATATGGTTTCAATATTAAATTGAATGGAAAATTATTAAAAGATTTTACAAAAACATTTGCTAAATAAAAGCATATACATGTCACTGTTGCAAATTTAAGGTTTTGTTTGCTTATAAATGAAACTGAGTATACTACATGGCAATTTCAACTTTGCAATGATTTGTGTTTGTTTTGTCTTAATTTTTCAAAGTTGACAATGCATTTACAGAGCCTATTGATAGGAGTGAATTTTTATTTACTCTGTGATATTCTGACATACAAAGGGATGTGTTTTATTATACAAACAGATGAGGAATAACCCTATATATTTCCATATTCTTTTTATTTAAAGAACATAGAACTTACACTTTTGTTTGGCTGAGACAGAGGACTCTTGTTGTTAATGAAGTTTCATCACTGGTAGTTTAGAAAAGAGATTTTTAACACTAATAATCTTTCTCACTTCAAGTGGACATGGGGCTTTTGAGAGCAATTACTCATTCAAAAGACCCACGTGCAGAAACACTTCAAGTAAGAGCCTTCTCATAAGACATCCAGTATTCCTGAAGATGCTTTACAGATCCCCAGTCCAACAAAAGTTCTCGTCCTTCTTCTTTTCTCTGTGTTTTCCTCAACTAATTACAAAATGGAAGACCAAAAACTCAAACTCATTCTCTCCCAGCAGGCCTGCACCACCCCATATGTTCTGATCCATTAGGAACACTTTGCAATTTGTCATTTGACCTGGTTTTCAGAGGGAAGTCTGAAATCTTGTAAGTGGCTTCAAGCAACAGTTTCCTATTTATCACAGAAAAGAGTGTGTGATGGTAAGGAGCTGGTAAAAAAAAATACATCTCCTGATAAAATGTTTACTTAGAAAATGAAAATATTTCAATTCTGATCAGCTGCTGCTGTTTATCATTGGAGTCATATTTTGACTTTGCTCCATCTCTGTTCCCTGTGGGCCTATCTGCTAGTTTGAATTTTTCTTAACTCAAAAATACTTTTATGAAAAAAAAGCGCCTGATTTTCTAACCAGTAAATAGATTTATATTTGCCTGTTTTGTGCAGAGAATAGATTTGTATTGATTATTTAATACTAATGGTATAGATTCTTGTTATTAATAGAATTAATTTTCAAATTTAGATGATGGATTTCTTAATATAGCATAGATAACACGTGTTTATTTTTATGACTATAATATAACAACCATAGTATGCAACATGTGCAATAATGTATTATTTTTTACATTAACGCAATCAATATGAATATTATGTGTTTATGCAGCCTAACCTGCATGTCCTAGGGTGACTTTATGGTGCTGAATTGTACTCCCATCCATCTGTTTAGCCCAGATAATTTGGTCTTCTGAGAGAGTTGCAGACCATTGGCCTTTTATAAACCGGGATATAGTTTTCAGAGAATTCAAGGAAGCAAAGGGTCGTTTCTTTTTATCATCTTCCTTCTCTAGATGTCTATTAGCTATCTGAAAAAACAAACATGCAAAAAAATTTCATCAACCAATTTCAATATTTGATAAGTCATAAAAACTATAACCATTTAAATACCACTTATTTGTTAAAAATCCCCAAAGACAAACAGATTTCTTGTTGATATTTGCATAGTTTCAGAGTTATTTGCAACCATGAACACATTTCTCTTGTATAAAAGACAGAGCATAACCAGACTGGCTGACAGCTTTTGTTGGACTGATTTTGTGTGGAAGTTCACAAGACCTCCACAGAGGAACAGGACATTGGTAGCATCATTTTCCAGTGTCCCTTTTGTCTGCCCCCAGAAGCGGACCTGGAAGAGGCAGTGTTGCTTCAGGCTCCAGTGCTATCCTCACTGGAATCCACTCTGGAAAACCCCTCCAAAACCCATGCTATAGCCTGCACTGTGGTGGCTGGACATTGTGAGGTAAGGGTATGTTAACTTCACCTGATGGTCAAGGTCCCTGGGCTCTTTATGAGCAAACACACAGAAAACCTCTGCAGAAACTTCCTTTGAGTCAATGCTAAGGTATTTCTATTCCTGTGCAGTTCAAAAGTGGTGTCAGAAGTTTTCTCGGGCCATTCTGTGAACTTTTCAGGGGATATTCTTTTGAAGATGCATTTGCCATGGCAATCCCATAGGTGATAAACCAGTGCTGCAGCAGCAGGGCTGTGTTTAGCCAAATCTACTGGCTCAGCTTCCAAATGGGTGCCTGCAGGAGCGCTGCTGCCAAAACCAGCTCACTACAAATGAGGCTGGGCTATGGCAGCCCTCATTTAGATCAGTGTGTGCTGATCTGTTAATCATCAGCCATCTTGACCAAGGCTTTAATTTTTATTATGCCAGATGCTATATCTATTAAAATTACATCAGTTACAGTAAAGTGTAAGCAGCTCTATATGTTTTTGTGGGTTTTTTTCCTGGTTGTACTTATGCTAAGACTGAAATTCAAAACTAGGGAATCTTAGAATATGTTAGCATATTCATTATCACTCTAAAGCTAGTTAAAAATAAGCCCCAAATGGATAACTATATTTCTAGTCACAGATTCTTTTGAAATAAATATAAAAATGGCAAAATGCCAGTGCTTGAAATAACATGGAATTAATTTGTCACTCTGTAAAACAAACCAAAGCATGATTAGATATAGTTAGGTAAAGAACAAGACTGAAAGGACTTAAATTTTTTTTCTTTTATGACTGTGTGTTTCCCTTTCCTGCCCAGATACAGGCTGTATTTGTACTTCAAGCTGTTTGTTTCACATTTATTTAGCAAGTGCTTAGCTACACACTCAGTTTTTGCCACCATATATACCTGGGCGTTTTCCCCCTTTTATCTACTACAAAAATACAAGAAAGCATGAAGATACTTCACCTACACTGGCATAGAATATTTACTCTTACTGAGAAAAGAATGCACAGTAAAGATATGAAGCTGAAAAGCTGAAAAGGTTTAAAGCTTAAACATCTAATTTATAAATTCCAACCAAATGCTGCCAAGCCCTGCTTTGCTTCACAGTTCTGCAGCTCAGGTCAGGGGCAGTGGACAATGGGGAATCAATGTTGACTGGGTTCCTACAGGACTCAGTGCATGAGGTTCTTTGGAGAATTTTAAAGCAGAACAGAATGACCCACATCATGCTATCTGAAATATGTATCAGTTAGATGACATTCATAGGAGTGATAGAATCCCTGGAAATTTCAATACACCTGATTGTTTGTTCTGCTGACACTAAATTCTGAAAAAAGTACTTTTCGAGTCTTTCATAAACATTTAATATTCAAGTTCCCAAATTTTCACAAGAAAGAAAGTTGCTTATTAATAGGAACCTTTTTTTCCTATTCATCTAAAGAGGCTGAAGCTAAAATCCTGCTTGTCCCAGACTATGGATGTTCCAGGCTTCAGATTAGGGAAGAGTCCTACCTAATGCATCCTAGCTTCTATTAGGCTTTAATTTCAGACTTTTTTGTCAGAAGGCAAGCCTGTCCACTTTCAAACTACTGAGATTTAGATCCAAACTTTTGATACTGCTAAGAATTGGCAAAGTGTGGGCAATTTCCGAAAGGGTGTTCTTAGAATGAAATTCCAAACACAACTTAGCAGTTTACAGTTGTCTCTTCTGTACATTAGCAAGGATTAAAAGTACAGTCCTTTATTCTAAAATAAAATAAAACTGAACTAAGCTAAGCTAAAACCTTACTTTTTGGCATGATGTGATATTTACTGTCACTGTTGTCCTCCTGCCATATGATCCTGCTTGCCCTGTACTTTGAAAACGTGTGTGTGCGTGTAAATTACTAAAATCTTTGTTATAATAGTTAGGGAATGAAATACCAGTGATATCAGCTGCCCTAATTAATACAAAAGGCAGATATTACCCTCAGAGGGGATGTCTTCTTTGCATTGCAGTTATATTTGTGAGATATAATTTATATCAGAGTTGTTATATCAGAGACAAAACTAGACCAGAAATCTTAGTGTAATTAGGCTTAAAGAGATGGCATTTAGAACAGGGAGGCAAAAAGGTATGTGCTTTAGGGTTACCCCTGGCATATAAATGAGGCCAGTTAAAGACAGAACTGGATCAATTTTGATCCAATTCCTTGCAAGTGAAACCAGCATAGCCCCTTGGCTTTAGCGAGACTGCGAAGATGTATATGTCAGACTGTGTATCTTGGATTTTAAAACAAAAGAAGGAAATGGCTAAAGGTGAATCCTGCCTGGCAATGAAATACATTTGAATTTGAAAAGAAGGAAAACATTTAAGTTCTCCATGGGGGTGAGCATCAGTAAAGCTTTCAGACTCTTGGCAGCTACAGGGATCTTCAAATGTTTAAGTTGAAAGTACTTACAGAAATCCTGAATAATCAGCAAAGCAACTTTAATGAGGTTAACCTCGGGGAGCACAAGGAGCTTTTTCCTTGCTTAATGGCTAGGTAACCGTTAGGGTAATTTATTGTGATTATTTTTTACCACTTTTCTTCCTTCAGTTATATCCAGAGGTGAGTTAATATGGAAAATAATCATGAATTGCCACCAAATTTTGCCCCTACCTTTGTTACTCAAAGCCAGTCAGGAACTTTGTTGCACCAATAAGAAAGACTTGTTAAAAAAGTGGACTATACCATAATGCAAAAGCTGGATTTGTAATGGCAAGCCTTTTTTCTTTTTTTCCTTTTTTTTTTTCTTTTCTGGAGATAAAATCACATTTGAAGAAAAGCTAAGGAAAGAATATTTTCAGATGAGAAGAAGGTAACTGTGCTCATGTTTTAATCAGAATAGAAGACGTGTAAAATGTTGATAAATTGTCAAAAGCTACCACAGTGTTTGATAATGCAAATAAAACTGGTTAGATAATGCAAGTTTCTTACTTTGTAAAGTAAGGTGAAGGGAATTAACTCTTTCCACAGGATCACAGAGTCATTTAGATTGGAAAAGTCCTTCACCTCCACCAAGTCCAACCTTAGAACAACCAATATCCTGTAGAGAGATCTAAGACTGTGGAACACAATTCCTTTATGGAGCACGAGGCAGTTAACTGAGCAAGTGATTTAGTACAGGGGGCAATAGTGGCTCCTTCCTTTGTTACTACAGAGGAGCAGCTCCAAAGGGTAATTTTGAAGTCTACATAGGATGAATCCCTTTCCTCTCTCCTTACTGAGATTTGAAAGGGTATAAACCATTGTAGGTTGGATCTCGTGAGCCTAGCAGTACATCCTTTGCAAAGAACTGTGTACATTAGTCAAAAGCAGCCACAAAAAGACTTGGAAAAGTCCAGCCAAACAGCTGGTGCAGAAAGATGCTGGGAAAGTATGATGACTATCATTAAAGAAAAAACTCCTGCCTTGATTGGTTATTTTGCTGTTGCATATCTACCATTGCCATATTTCAACATACAACACACTGTGATAAAGTAATAAACCAAAGTAGAATTCCTCTCTCTAAAAGCCAGAGCTGAAAGAAGACCTGATCCAAAGCCAACCAATGTTTTTCTACTGATTTCAGTGGACTTTAGATTATACCCATAAAATCAATTCTAAATTCTCATCTAACCAGCAATGCGGCACAGCAAAGACATGACTGATTTTATTGCACGCATAAATGTGAGCAGGAACTCTTCTCCCCCAGAATTCAACTTGTTTACCTGATCAGTTTTTAATGCCAAGCCTTGCTCATGTGCTTTTTAATTGTACCCAGCTATAAAATCATGACTGACACTTTTCTGCAAGAGAGGTGTTAGGTCTGGTATCTCAGCTGGCTTCAGATTTGGGTAATTACCTTCTGCCCCTGCAGTTTAAACAAGATACACCATTTGTCTTCATTACCTGCCCTAAAATTGCTGTTCCAATTTGCTGTGCTTTACTGCAATAGCTGCTGCATTTCACTGCACTGCTTTAAGTGGTAGGTGAGCTGATTTCAGAAAGATAGATAGTTTGTATAAAATATTTTGTTATCCTTTGAAGTGAGCAGTGCTCAGAATTATTTTTGATTTTTACAGTCCTTATGGGTATGCCAGGATAGTCACATTAAATATGCTACTTGGCAGGTTTTATTTTTAAAGACTACCATATGGTATATGTTCATCACCCAAGCTATTTCCTAGAACAATTCCATATGACTGTTCGATGTTAATTTTATTTGGGACTGTACTGAGATCATCATGCCAGGTTAATTAAAACATGGCAAAGAATGCTCACAATGAACTGATGCTAAAACAGAAGGAAGTTTCAGTTTTCAGTGAATAAAATAGCAATGCTAGAAGGTAATTATTTCTTGTTGTTAGAAGAAAGAAAATAAGAATATTTCAGTGCTCTGGTTAAAAAACAAACAAACAAAATCCCCCAAAAACAAAACCAACCTAACAAAACAAAACAAACAAACAAAAAAACCCAACCAAACAAAAAAAACCCTCCCCAAAACCAAATCAAACCAAACCAATCAAAAACCTACAAAAACAAAAACAAAGAAAAAAAAAGACAAACCCACCAACAAGAGGCTATCCAAAACTTGTAGTAAAGATTAACAACTTTGGTGAATTTATTCTTTACTTGGCAGCATGAATGTAATATTCAGAACATTGTCATATAGCATGTCATAAGGAACAGTATATGTGAGTCAACAGGGATGGATATTTCAGTCTGAGTCTTTAATTTATGAATATTGCCACTGATAACTTGAAATGTAAAGTGCTTTATTCTCTGTGGGTGTGCCACACTCAATTCAAATAAGGCACTTATTTGATAAAACCTATCTTTCCTTTAAATGTGTTTCTGCCAGTATTCCTGAACGAA
Source organism: Sialia sialis (assembly GCA_009812075.1). Classification (NCBI taxonomy): domain Eukaryota; kingdom Metazoa; phylum Chordata; class Aves; order Passeriformes; family Turdidae; genus Sialia; species Sialia sialis. The sequence goes on from VRYO01002355.1 coordinate 27,944,663, forward strand.
AGTCCTTTCCAGAGTCCTGGATTTGGTTTTCATTGTAATTCAGTGGGTTCAATTAATCACTAGAGTGATTCAGTTTTATACCTGTGCAATTCCATAAATTTAAATTCTAGCACTTCCATGCTAGCTGTAGTTATGCAGTGTTGACTTAAATGCCATGCCAAAAGACCATCAAACCTGCAGGACTACAGAAAATATTTTTTGGTTGCCTCCTATTTTCCTTAGAGTGAAATACACTTTGTTGTGAATAAAAAATAAACATAATATCTTAAAATTTTAAAATCAAAATATTTTCTAGCAAAAAAATTTTTTTTGCAAAGCAAAATCTTTTAAAATCAAGAAACAGGCAAAATCAGAGTAAGCAACTATGAATCAGTACACTGGCATTTTTCATTTAGTAGAAGACTAATCTTCTACAGGTACTGATGTCATTGTCATGCTTCCACCCAGAGTGATGTGCTGCTGCTCTGTTGCATTTGTTGCAAATGAAAAGCATAAAATTCTAGGAAACTGAAAGCCCCCTCCTCTGAGGAGAACAGGGCTAACTGAAAAAGCAGTGCAATTAACCTGCACTGTGACATTTCATGTTGCTTGTGGAAGAGTCAGCCTTCCCTGCAGGAGAAGGTGGAATTCACTAAATACTGTCTACTGTTATAGCATCCCCTACACTGGAGAGGCCAGTTCCTAACCCTGAGAGTACCACTAGAAGAGGAAAATTGGAGAGCAATTGGCTCTTATAGTACCCTTTTCCTTTTCCCCTTCAATTAGCAATTTTTATGATTTGGGTCACAGAGTTCACATCTCACATTGATCTACACCATAAAGCAATATCACCCATATGCAATACTTGTAGTATGGGCAGTCCTCTGCCTTCCATACCATGTCAAAAGTTTCAAGGCAGAGGCAGAAGCATTCTATCACATCTGGAGATCCCATAGAGCAAGCCAAGCCTGCCAAGAGACCTCTCCTGCCTGGAATCCTTGTTGGCATGCAGGGTATCAGGACAGGCCTGCAGACATCAGGGAAGCATGAATTAAGGGGCTCTGGGGGACAGCTTGAAGCCCCATGATCAATAATATTCCAGAAAGGACAATATCCACAAGGAAAATATCTTCATCATTTATCTTCCTTTAAACAACAAAGTATACTGCTGTGTACTTTTTCATCTTGATTCCAGCAGCCCAAGAGATCCAGCTAAAAAGTGGTCAGTTCGACATGGCCATGTGAAGGCACACAGTCAGCAAAAAGAAAATACAGGAATTTCACAACTATAAGGTGCACCAGATTATAAAGCGCACATTTTTTTGCAACGAGGATTTGCGCAGAACAAACAAATTAGTGACAGCATCCTGCAGTCTCGGGGTTTACTGGCAAGTGATCAATTTGCAAACATTTTTCATGGATCAGTGTAGCCTTTAAACACAGCCCCAGGTGCTCTTCCTGTGTCACAGGCCCTGGCACTCACAGCTGCCCTCACGGTGGCTACCACTGCAGCTCGCAGTTCTGTGTTGGCAAATTTCCGAACTTTGTCCATATATAAGGCGCACCACACTATAAGGCTAAATTCTGGGTTTTGATCAAAATTTTAGTCAAAAGGATGCACCTTATAGTCATGAAAATACTGTACTTTCTTTTTTCTCTAAACTCTGATTCCTTTATATGTGACAGATTTAAAAAATATATACTACAGCAATATAGTGATATTTTGTATTATTGCTTTCTAAAACCCATTTCTTTACAGGTGGCTGGAAAATGTTTCTGTTGCTTTTCTTATCAATCTAGTATGATCTTGCTAAAAGCATGTATGGGGTGCAAGCACTCTTATGAAACCCAGATGAGGTTTTGGAATCTGAAAATTTTATCTTAAAATTTTTAAGCTAATAAAGATATTTTAAATAAATAAAAGAGACAGGCAGCTGATGTTTTTTTGAAGCTAAGCCTGACCTTTTCTGTAATGCAAAACAATTTTACACATCTTTAGTGTGTACAATTTTCATTATTGGCCTTAAAAGATTACTGTAATTGTATTTAACTTTGTTCTCTCAAGAGGAAAGACAACATTTTCAATTTAGTTTAAGATTACCTTATTGTTAAAAAAAAGTTTAGATGTGCTACACACAACACAGAAAACTGTGAATGATATTTCCTGGGAAATTTTCTAATCTTGCACTATGATCTGTTCACTCAAATGCTTATAGAAATTAATGTCAAGTCATCAGACTTCTTTCCACTTTTTAATTTGTCATTTTAGATCCTTTCAAAATTACATCTAGATATTCATTCTATAACAGCACTCCCATGAAAAATTTGCCAACCAAAGAGAAATAACCGCCTCTCTCATAACAGAATCACAAATCTCAGCTGAGCAGGGTCAGTCATAGTCTGGGTGGAGGTCTGCTTAATAGTTTCTGCAGTGATTTAGACCTGTGTGTACTACAAGCCTGGGGCTCACTTTGGAAATGCACATTCAGTGTCAGATGGCATGTTTATTTTGGGCCCATATTGGGCTACATCACTACGTGCTCGCTTGGCACCAGACTCGGCAGGCATTGTTTGCAGAGGTCTAACACTGTTCCCACTGGCTTCTCCTAGGCATGCTAAGGTTCCTGGTTTGAATGTACACGGCACACAGTATGTAATGCAGCCAGCCACAGATATTACACCTAAGTATGTGCCTTTACATTACTGGGGTGCCTCACATCAAATCAAAGTGCTGCATCAACCAATTGCACTGATGTCATGAAATTTAACTGTTCCAAATGCCAGATTCTGTGTCTGGAATGGATGGAAAACACCAGGCACAAGTACAAATGGGGAGAGGAGCAGCTGGAGCTCAGCCCTGCAGGAAGGGTCTGGGGGTGCTGGCCAGCAGCATCTCAGTGTGAGCCTGCAGGGTGTCCTGGCAGCCCCGAGGGCAAACCCCACCCTGGGTGCATCAAGCAGAGCACAGAACCAGGCAGGACAGGGTGACTGTCCTGCTGTGCTCAGTGCTGAGCAATTTAAGGATGTTCAGGTCTCTGAATGCATCCAGAAAAAGGAAACAAAGCTGCTGAAAGGGCTGGAAGGAATGTCCTGTGAGGAGTGGCTGAGGACTCAGGGCTTGTCTGGTTTGGAGGAAAGGATGCTGAGGGCTCGTTGCTCTCTGCAGCTTCCTGAGGAGGAGAGATGGGGAGGGAAATGCCAATCTCTTCTCCCTGGGATGCAGTGATTCCCATATGGAAATGGAAATGGTTCAAAGCTGGGCCAGAGGATGTTTAGGTCAGACATCAAAAATATTTCTTTATTGAGAGGGTGGTCAGACTCTGGGACAGACTTACTCTAGAGGTGATCAATGCCTGAAGCTGTCAGCATTTAGAAGGCATTTAGAATCAATGTCCTTGATTTTGGACCTGTCCTTGACAGGTTTTAAGTTTTGTGCAGCTTTGAAGTGGTCAGGCAGTTGGACTAGAAGATCTTTGTAAGCCCTTCCATCTGAAATATTCTAGCCTACTTTAGTCTAGTCCATGGAAAAGTAGATTAAAGAGGAGTGGTGAAGCTTCATGATACTATGGTACATCCAGTGCCAAAAGCCAAGCACCTTACTGAGCTACCTCTTGTATGCCATTAGTATATTTTGAAAGCAGAGAATCTTATTTCACTCAAGGATACTTCTAATAATTAGAAAATGTATACTGTGTTGTTTAGCATGGAGTACTTCATGTGCCCAACTTTAAATTCTACTTGCCTTTGAAAAGCTATCTACATGCATACTTGACTTTCTGGGATGTCTTGAAAAACAACAGAACATAATGTAATACAAATATTCACGTGTATACATTATTCTTCATGTTCTTACTTGTTTTCTTTTTAAGTGACGTGTATTCAGTCACTGATTTCACACTAAAAGAAAACAAGGAGAACTGTATGGACTATATATTTTTTTCTATCTTCCAAAGAGTTCTAAGCTGAAAAAAAAAACCCGAAACAGCTATTATATATTTTCATGATTGTTTGTTCAATTACCAATCTTATTACAGTAAATTATGTACAATAATTGGAGGCTGTATAAGGAGTATAAGCTTGGTCAGAAAAACAGGCATGAATGAACACAGTGACAGAACTGACTGCATATATCTTCTGTGTCTTGAGAATTGGCTGTCATTCATGTCTATTTAACTAGGACAAAGAATTTTAATTGAGAGACTGACTGCAATCTTGCTCAATAAAAGCCCTTTCCTTGCAAAAATTGTGTCAAATGCCATTGCTCTTCACTGATATATCCTCATTACTACAGCTTCAGTCTAACAGATTTGTCTCAGCATCCAGTTTTTCTTCAATTCGTCACTTTTAAAATGCATTTTGTTGTGACTTTATATATGACACATTAATTCACATGAAAATATTGATAGGTGGTTTTACACACTGAAGACTGAAGAGTAAAGATTTATGTAGCACCTGTATATAATACCACCAGAAATTAACATTTACTTATTTGATAACTCTTTATTTTAGGGTGAAATTACAAAAGAAGAAAAAATTCCAGCTTTAAGCCAATGGCAGAAAATCACATTTAGAGTTGAAAGAATGGAAAACAAGATCTATTTACTTAAAGAAGGCTTTCATTGAAGCTCAGCTGGTAGTTACTGGAGCAGGAAAATCCCATCTTACAAACCAGAAATTTTTTGATGGTAAGATTTTGCAATTTCCCCATCTTTTTTATAATATCTTTTATATACACATCAGCAGAAGTTCTGTTTTCTCTTAGCATCAGCAAGTTTGTCAAAAGTCTTTGTTAGACTGCAAGTAGGTTTTGTTTCCTTTGAAAATCCTAGTTCAAATAAGCTAATTTGGATAATGTTCATCAGACAGCTTCAGGCACAAACCACTCCTGACACATTTCAATTTGAAGCATTGATACTTTATACCTCAAAGCAGTTAAAGTTTTCAGAGACTTTAGCTAATTCTATCTCAAAGGAGTAAAAGCAGCCCAAAGTAAATTAAAATTGTATATTAAACAAATTTCATTCCATCAGAAAATGAAGCAAATAATTTGAACTCCAAATTAATGATTTTTTTTTCTAGCTTGGTCTGTTGTTAAAAATTCTTCAGCTACACTTGTGTTTGTGTGAATCATCAAATTTTCTACATATTTATATATATACATTTACTGATGAGTAGCTGTGCTGCTGCCAAGACTGTCTAAGTGCATAAATGAGCTATATTTGTAGGGAACTGCAATAATCTTTATTAGACCAACTGATACAGCTGGTAGGAAACAAATAAGCTTGCAGGTTTACAAGGCCTGCTCCAGATCTGGAACAGATGCAACCACCTCAGGCTAAATACTCACTGCAGACAACTGCTCCGAGTTTCTCTTGATTATACTAAATTTGAGGAAATATGAGACAATCAAAAAAAAGTGATATTGGGCACGAGAAGAGCAGAAGGGCAGGTTAGCAAAAGGGGAGATGATAGTGTTGCTTACCCCCATGGGACAAGCAGAAATTGAGAGAGGGAATAATTATCAGCTTGAACTGTGAGATACAAGTGCCATTTTTTGCTTCAGTTGAATAATGAGGGAATTAAATATCTTTTAGTTTTGTGATAGCTAAAAACAATGGAATGCACTGTTATAGGCAGCAACCAGCGTGGGAAAAACCTGGTGTGGATCTGAGGAATAAGTTGATACATATTCTTTGAGGAAAATTTTCTTGTAATCAATCTTATTTCCTTTGACTTGAGACCCAAATCCCAGTGCCTCACTTGCGCTAGCCACTATCTGTAGGGATTTCATGGAAGCACTGGAATATATTAGGCTTGTTCAGCAGGCTGGTTTGCTTTTGTCCTGGTCCATTTCATTGATCGCTTTCATGGTATTTTCCCCTGCCTCCACAAACAGTCCTACTGCACCATGGGTACAGCATGTCTGCTGACATATATAACAATGAAATGTTAAATGAAATAATATTTAATTTAAAATGTCTCAGAACTTCAAGATATTTCATTTGTAATATAGCTAGATTATGTACAAAGAATGACCTTTTTTGCACTGGAAACATTCTGAGATATTTCAGCATTAGAACGTAGAGATGATTTTCATCCTCTGAAGGACAAGGTGCAAACATGTTCAATAATTTTGTTATTATCCGCTGCATCAAGCAGCAGATGTATTTGCTTCAGAAAATGTAGTCACCAGTAATTCACTCACTCTTGGCTGTGTAAAAAACAATAGATGGAGAATGAAATGAGAATAATGCTTCGCCAATAATACAGAAAGAACAGTTTAGACATGATTTTGAAATACTATCCCAGGGAAGAATTTCTTTGTTCCAGCATACTTAAGTTGGAATATTTAATACTAAATTACTATGAAGTTGAAATTGGATAAGGAAATACACTGTGTTCCAGAAAGTGCCTTCTTTCAGGCCTGTGTACTGCTGAGCAGCCTGCATGAGGTTGCAGGGAAACGTCTGTGGAAATGGAGATGAGGGAGAGACACAGGATGGAAGGAGTTGACTCAGTTCCCTCCTTTGTTAAAGACTTTGTGTGGCAGCCTGCTTAGGACTCATTCATAAACATCACAGTAACACTCACATTTTAGATACAATTCTGCTAATTTTAGGACTAACTCTAGTCCAAGCCTCCCTATACCATGGCAAGCAAGAATTATTCACCTAAAATAATGGGATTCAGTGATGCCAGAATGCTAGGCAAAGAGCTTAAAAATATGCACAGCCATACCCTGTACCCATAAGGCTGTTATAGCAAAGTACAGTCAATAATGCTATGAAGTCTAAAGGATAGGAAAAGCTAAGATAAATCATCGTCAAGCTCAGTCTTAATTATTCGTGTGCTTCTCACTTCTGCTGAGTACAAGGGGTAAAGGTGTCAGAGCATGAGAACATAGAATCAGTCAAGTGACTGGCACTCTTCTGCCTCATTGTGAAATAGATACTGGACAGTACACACACATATGCACTGATGCATTACACCTATATATGTATATACATTGTATATGTGTATATATGTATATTCATATATATGTGTATATATATATATGTGTGTATATGTATATAAGGAAGACATTGTCATGGAATGCAGTTGTGGGGTGAATGTGATCTCCAAAACACGACCCGATCCAAAGATGGTCCCTTCACTCAGTTATCTAACCAACGCAAGTTCAATAAAAATTAAATGCTTGATTGAGAAAGAGCTTTTGACTGTAAACATAAGCCCCTTCCCTGTTCCAGTGCTATTCTTTTTTCTATACACAGAGGAAGTGCTGTTTTAATTGTGGATATGTTAGCCCTAAATCAGGATTTTAAAAATTAAAAAAAAAAGACATCACAACTTACTTTTTCATCTTCTCACATTTTTTTAACATGAATTATTCCCATCTGTGACTTTTTCCATTGAAAAGTTAAATTTTCTGCAGTGGTCCTATATACATTTTAAACATAATAAGATTAAAAACATGATGCCATTTTCCCCAAGGACTTCTGCTTATGCTATATAGTAGTTTTCCTCATCCCTTTACTCTGCATACTCATCTGTAATGTTCTGCCTCTCTTCTTATTTTTGTGGCTTAGATTTTCATCAGCAAACCAGAAAATATTGTTTTTATGTCGTGATTTAACTTATTATTTCAGTGAACTTTTTCTGACAGTGTTCATAGTGTAGTTAGTGTGAGTACAGATGATAACAGTTGCATTGGTTACTTTACTGACAAGTAATAATAAAAGGAAAGAAACTAATTGCAATGGCTTCTCAAGGAATGAGAATTTTTCCAGAATTATAAAGGGAAAGGCAGAATGATATAAGCTGTAGCAATAAAGATGAAAATTAATTCCAAGCTTTTACAGATGACTGCAGCTGTATTGCTTAGTATGCATGTCAGCTGCAGGAGAATGCTCAAGAAAGGAGATTCAGCTCTGCAGTAACAAACCACAAAGCTTCTTAAATGGGCCAAATTCAGCAGTAGACTAAAACACTGAAGTCAGAGGAGTTACAAACCAGGTAAATTTTCCACCCTATGTCCTGCATCTTTTAATAATTAAAACAAAATTAGAGGGAAAATACTTGGTGTCTACTAAGTTGCTCTTACAGACAGGTTACCAATACCATATTAGAGGGAATCCTAAAGCAAGATAAAGTGCTTTCCTTTCATTTTTTAGGCATTTCTCTAGATAGAAGAGCATTCTACATCCTTTCATGGTAGAAATAATAGACTCTGTTAGTAATAGTCATTGCAATACTTCTTTATTTCCATTTGCAGGGAATGAATATTATGGTATTAGATTGAGGACAAGTGTAAAAATAGAAGCACAACCTTTATTAAAACAGAAATCATCATTAGAGCCTTCACTTCACCAAAAAATCCACTGCTGTAAAGCCACAGTGTGCTCCAATGGGTAAAGACAGAACTAAATGAGAGTTCAGTGCCTTACCTTGCTTTCAGTACAGATACCATAAAAAAGCATCTGTAAGCTGCAGTAACAATTAACCTCCAGATTTATAATACTTACAGTATTTCTTAAAAACACATTCTTTCATATCTGATATAGCAGAATTCTGATTTTCTTTGCCAATAAATAAGTTTAAATGCTTTAAAGGCATAATAAATAAATTCATTTTTATTATTTTAGAAATTTGATTGCTATTATGTTTCACGTTGATTTTTTTTTTGCTTATTCAAATTTTAAATGCAGAAGAACATTCAAAACCTCACTGACAAAATTACAAGCGAATTTTGTTTTGAATATTTCACTTTACAAGAAAAGCAGAAAGCGAGAAGAGTGGTTTAGTATCATTTTCCTAAATCTTTGATGACATTTTTTGAAAATTCTAGGTGAATTGGGCTTTAAAGTCCTCTTCTCTAAGAAGAGTTTTAAAATTCCAAAAAGGCACTTTACAGAGCGTATGTTTCAAGAGTTGCATCTGTACTGCAAGATAACTGCTCTCTGTGGAACTGAGAATCTCAGCAATGAGATTCTTTGATCACCAAGCCCAGGGTGCAGCTGGATGATCTGTGTGGACCCCTGCTGTGTTTCTATCAAAGAAAAACAGCCTGCAGGAAGGTTAGTGACAAAGCAGGTTTCATCCTCAAATTACTGTCATGAGGAAGGCAGATCATAACAGAAAAAGGGGTGAACAGAGATAGCATTTCATTTACCAGAAATTTTATTTTAGTTTGAATTTTCATCAGCCTCACTGGGACAATCAATATATTGAAGTTAAGCCTGTCACTCCATTTTTGTGGATTGGAACCTAAAAGAGAAGTGAACAGATGTGAGAACATCTGTGTGCAGAACTGAAGTTAAGGTGCTGTCCTCCCCAATTCCACTTGCTCTGGAGGGTGCCTCCTGATTTAGGGGGCACTGACTAGGTGGTCCTCTCTCTTGTTCAAAACAGAGGAGTTCCTTCATTACTAATGCCCAAGAGCAACTGCTTGGGTGCTTCCTTTGGCCTTGACAACTGCATGCAGCTCTAGCTCTCCCACGGGATCCAGCACTTACACATTCATCTCAGTAAATGCTGAAGTGTTGCCACCTCACTACGGAATCACAGAAACAATTAGGTTGAAAAAGTCCTCTGAAACTATCAAGTCCAACCTGTGACCGAGCGCCACTCTGTCAACTAGGCTGTGGGACATGTCCAGGCTTTCCTTAAAAGCTCCAGGGGTGGTGACTCCAACAGCACCCTGGGAAGTTCCTTCTAATGTCTAATCACCATTTCTGCGAAGAAATTCTTCCAAATATCAAACATAACCTCCCCTGGATAAAGATGTCCCAGTTCTGGCTACCTAGAGGTCAACTGCCACCTGGCTAAACCTCCTTACCTTTCATGTAGCTGTGGAGAGCAATAGGATCTCTTTCCAGCCTCCTCTTCTCCAGGCTAAACACCCCTAGCTTTTCCAGACACTCCACATCAAATTTGTGCTCCAGACCCTTCACCAGCTCCTTTGCCCTTCTCTGGACTTGCTCCAGCACTTCAATGTCTTTCTTGCAGTAAGGAGCCAAAAGCTGGACACTGTAGTCAAGGTGTGGCACCAGCAGTACTGAGTACAGGGGGACAATCAGTGTCCTGGTCCTGCTGGCCGCACTATTGATGACACAGGCCAGGTGCCATTGGCCTTCTTGGCCACCTGGGGAGGTGCTGGCTCATGTTCAGTCACTGTCAACCAGTACCTTAAGGTCCTTTTCCACCAGGCAGCTTTCCAGCCATTCTATCCTCAAATCTGTAGGATATCCTCAAACATAAACCCCTGTAGTGCTGCATGGAGTTTTTGTGTCCCAAGTGCAGGACCCAGCACTTGGCCTTGTTGAACCTTGTTCAACAGTCCTGGCCCAGTAGAGAGCCGTGGAGCAGCTCTGGCTGCCAGCTGGATGTGGTACCACTCACCACATTCTGCACCTGGCCATCAGCCCCTTCATGACCCAGAGATGAGCATGCCCACCTAACCATGAACGGCCAGGTGCAGTTTACAGCCTAACAAACTCCTGAAAAACATAGTCATGCTGACCTTTCTAACTCTGCTGTGGAAGGGAATCAGCGGAAAGAGAGAACAAGAATGAATAAAAAAGGGAATTTTGTCACTTCTATTTATTGTTTCCACCTCTTCAGCAGAACTGCACAGTTCAAAACACTGAGCTGTCAGTGCAGGACATGTGTTGATTTTAATAATTAAGCACTGCTGGATTGCTGACACTATTAGTCAGGGGTCAGTAGACATTTTCATTACAGTTGCCATTTTCCAAGACTTCATAAATGTCATTTTGATTCATGCTGGGTTGAGACTTAGAGTGTAGGTTATCAACTTCCTGGCACTTTTGCCTCACCATAATAATCTATTTTTAAAGTTTTTGAACCACAGCAGTTAAGATTTTTTTTTCAGTCAGGTTCCATTAGCACTCTGTAAGCTGTGGGAACTGAAAAAGCAAGGATTTTGAAACCTCATTTCTTCTCACTTTATAACAAACAGCAGTGAAGCTTTGGGTCTGGAGATAGAGTAGCAGAGAACAGTATAAATCAGTACAGGACTATTGGAGCTGTGGAGACAGGGCTTTTAAGGTCTTGAGAGAGAAGTCCGAGATATGGGTAACATTTTTGAATGCGGTACCACCCTCCAAGACACAGGTGTTGAGAAAGGAAATGTCCTTCAGAGCTCTTCAAGCAGACAGAGAACATTTGATAGCTGAGCCAATGCAAGGCGTGAGGATGTTGGAAAACCTTCATTGCTGCCCTGCTATTCCCTCTCCTCCTCTCCTGCAGCAAATTATGTTATTTACTGAGCTCTGTTTCACTGTCAGCTAATGAATGTTCTATATGCATCTATGCTATAAGAAATTATATATAAACAGTCTGTCAGCTAGACCTCTCTGCACACTAATCCCAAATTTAACACAGTTTTCCCTCAGGAAGAATGCTAAGTGTATTTGTTGTGGATGCAGTCCTTGCCACTATATATAGCTGTCCTTGCAACACAGAATAGTTCTATTTTGACAACTCAGATGAATTTGTCTGTTTGGACTTCAACTACTTGTTTTGCTTTGTGATGTTTAGAAATCCTGTAGCAATTTGCTTTTTATAGGGACTTTTTCCTTTTTTTCCCCCCCTTACTTATCCAGCTTTGCATTGGAAGGGCATAAGGTCTCAGGAACAGTAGAAAACCCTTACACACAGGCTCAAGTCCTGATGCTGGTAAATGCATTTGCCTGTTAGGAATAGATAACATGAGCTGTGACACAGTGCTCAGGTCATGGACAGGCCTTCTCTGCTCACCCAGAAGAGATGGCACTTGGAGGGCCAGTTCAAAGAAAAAAGTCTTGTGCTTCTATAATTCTGTATTCTTGCTTATCCAGTCCTTACCAATCCGAAGTTCCAAACAAAACTTCAGCAGAGCAAGCTTTAAAGAAACTTGCTGCTCTGTTTTAGATGAATTGTATGGCACATTAGATAAATACAGAATAAAGAAGACACAATTCTCTTGCTATTCTCTCCATCAAAGTCCAATGAACAGTATTTGAAATGGATCACACTATTCCATATTTCTCCTATTTATTATTATTATTTTTTATAATATGATTAAAAGGATAGCATGCTACAGGCTAACATGGGGAGTTTTGTTCAGTGGCTATTGGGGATCTCTTGATGTTCTTGAATTGTATTAGGCTGAAGCACATAATTCCCAGAGAAAAATGTATACTTGTGCTCACCTGAAGAATTCCAATTACTTGGAAAATAATTTTCATCCCTTCCCAAAAAGAAGCTTCAGTGTTGACTAGAGCCTAAATTCTGAGACAAACTGGTAATATACTTTTCATGTCTATTAATTGCTTAAAAAACACTGCCTTGAGAAAAGAGTTGATAGATATCAGAAAATTAAATGAATTTATTTTAAATGCATAAGTACTGGAGAAATTCTATTTTTTGTTGAATTTTGATTGGTTTGAAAATGTATTGAATTTGCATGACACACACAAAAAAGATTTTTAATGTAGTCATTTCCCTTAGATACTGCTCTTCAAATTTAGTCATATACAGGTCTTATCAAGAAAGGGAACATCAAAATTAGGTGAATTTAAATTTGAGCAGAAATATTTATTTATTTTATGTGAACCAGTAAATAACCTACCTTAATTCTCCAAGTTTCAGATTTTTAAAAAAGTCATCAAAGTTGTAAAGATGTACATATTAAAGTACACATGAAAAGAAAGACGAAGTCACAAGATTCAAATCCACAAAAGCAAATTTTTATGTTTTAAATGTGCAATAAACCAAGCTATCAGAATTCAATTTTGCTCATATTTCTTAGTATTCTCTTTGTGGTATTGAAAATAAAAGCAAAATACGGAAGAATTTTCATGATTTTCATTTGATGAAAACTGGTTTTGTTTACCTGGAAAAGATAATAAATAAATAAATAGATAAATACACATATACACACACATAGAATACAGCTTCCAAATACCTATTTATCTTTGGTTGTAAGTGTTACTGTTTTTCAGATTTGTCTATAGAGACTTTGAAACTGCACTAAAAAAAAAACATGTTTAAGGAGAAGAAACATCCCTCTGCAGTTATTACAACCACAAAGGAGCTGTAGGTGAGAAGCAGTTCATAACTATATTACCCACTCTGTAATTATAAGTGTGGCAATTAACTGAAAGCAAGAGTCAGCATTCCAGTTCATTTTATTCACAGCAAAGCTACCTGTAAAATTTAACAGAAATTCATTGAAAAAGCTCATATCAACTGTTAGGAAAAAAAAATCTTTAAAAAAATTCTATTCAGAATTTTCTGTGTAATTACTCTGATGAAATAAAAATATACATATGTTTATCACGAGTTTGGTGGAGAGCAAATGAAAAAGACAGCCAAACACATAACCCCACACCAAAAGAGTACCCATATTGACTATGAAAGAAAATTAAAAATCTTGAAAAAGTTAGTTAAAAATTCAAGACATAACATTCAGCCAAGTATAACAAACAAATTTTCTTCTTTCATTTTTCATATCTAAACATGGTTTTACATTTTTCAGCTGCATGTTCAATTATATTTCAAAAGAGTAGTCATGACAGTGGAAGACTGAAGCACTGCTTTATCTCTGCTGTCCTGAGCACACCGAGCTCCAACTGTCCTGATCAGCTGTAACCATAGCTGTCTGCAATGAGCTTCCCAAGGGTGTCTCCTCACCAAGGCTGTGTCTGCTGGTGCTGCAGGTCAGCTCTGACCTTGTGTGACCTTGGCTATGAGGGGAATGAGGGGGCTCTTCCTGCTCTCCACCCCACTTGGGGCTGGGTGCAAGCTCAGGACCTGCGACTTGCTGCGGGGAAGGGTTGTAGGGACTTGTCTTGCACCCGCCTCACGCTGACCTTGACCCTGTTTTTATATCCCTTTCTTGTCCTTGGTCCTGAGCTGTAGAATCATGGAATGTTTTGGGCTGTAATGGGCATTAAAGATCCTCTTGTTCCAATATTCTGCCATGAACTGGGACATCTTCCACTAGAGCAGCTTGTTTAGGGCTCCATCCAGCTTGGCCTTGAAGACATCCAGAGCTTCTCAGAGCAGCCTCCTCCAGTGCCTCACCACCCTCACAGTAAAAGAATTTCTTTACAATAGCAAACCTAAACTCTATTCTTTTAATCATCTGAATTGCTGGTGCCTGGTTGTCCCTGTCCTGCTGGGTGGCCCTGGTTTCCATCACTGGACTTTCTCTGCCGAGGCATGGTGGGACTGCATCCATGCCAATGAGCATCCTGACTGGATCCCATCTGTGACTCACAGCTCCTGGCTCCCACAGCCCATGGGATCATCTCATGATTGCAATGTCCTGGCAATAATGAGCCAAAGTGGACCATGCCAGCAATTTTGAAATGTGTGGGTATGAAAAAAAAAGAAATAGGAACTTGTCACGATAGACACTCCTAGCAGTTAACATTTTCTATTAAGAAAGATGCTGGAGGAGAAAAAAAAAAAATCCTAAATCCCAAACTGTCCTTGTGTTGTTTTGCATCTGCCCTACTTGACTGTATACATGTGGTACCTGGGGGGAATTGTGAGATGAGCTTGACTGATGTTTCTAAAACACAAAGTTGTGAAACCTGTGCTGAAGACCTTCCCATAGAGAAGTGCAAGTAACTTGGTCATCATGCACAACAAACATTCTCCAAAAAGACCATGAATTTAGCAAATTCTCTTTAACTGTTTTCTGTCTTATGCTTTAATTATTCTAAATCAAGCATGAATATCTGGACAACTGATTAATTTCCCTCATTAAGAAACATTTTGATGTTCTGCACATTTTAGAGTGTGACATTTGGTTGAATTAAATGTAAACTTTACAATTTAACTTTTTGAGAGGAATTACATTAGATCTATGTTACAGTTTGAGCATTGAGGCATCATCTATTTCATCTTGTTCCATTCAATAAACTTTTTTTTCAGATGCTGGCACTGATTAACGATATGTAATTACAAATGATAATGGGACTATAGAGATAGGTAAACAGTAACATGAGATTTGCTTAATGATCGGTTCTTTCTCCCTCCTTAATTTCGAGGTAGTAAACAATGGTAGCAGCAGGTTCATTAAGGGAATCAGTATTTTTATGGACAGTTAAATACTAATTGTAAAGGTGGCTGCATTCAAGGGAGTTGTATTTTCTTTTTTTTCTTCTTTTTTAATTAGAAGAAAAGCTAAGGATGTCAAGAGGAACCACCTTCAAACAGAAACATCAATTTTAGAGAAACCACAAAGTTTTATATAATCAGAAATTTAAGACCCAGAGTACTTGGCAGACTGAAATTGTTTGCATGGAAAAAAACCAAAAACCCCAAAACCAACCAAGAACAAACAAACAAGCAAGTGAACAAACAAACAAACAAATTTAATTTTTTTAATGGTTTTGCTTTATTTTTCAGTTGCAGTTTCTAGCCATGTTTCTTCCTCTGTATTTTTTGGATGTAAAGCATCATTTTAATTGTGTGTCTGTAAGACAAAGAAAGAAATGAGGCTCCTTATTTTTCATTTCAAAGCTTTATATTCATAAAGAAAAGAAAAAGTATGTGTTGTAGGTGAACTGCTGCTTGTCACTGTCCTCACCCCTGTTCTAAATCTCAAAATTAAGGATAAACCCCATTTTTACTTTGTTTTTTTAGTTTTTCCTCATATCTCTAACTTTCTATCTGTACAAATAAGCTTAAGGCAAAGGACTTGAGGAATATTAATGCTGAGCAGAAAAGAGCAAGTGAATGACATAAAAAATATTTTTCGTTGCTAAGGATGAATACAAATTACAATTTCAACCCCATCACACATTCCAGTATTTCTTTGCTTTTTCACAGGAATAAATGGTAAATGTATTCAGATTTTCACAGAAGAGAAATTTTTTAATTCATTTTTTTAATTGTTAAAATTCCTCTGATTAGGAGAAAAAAGTATTAAAAATTTCCACAGGAGCTAAAGTCCATTAAAAGTTTGATCCTTCTTTTCCAAACACCAAAATATTTTTTCTTCAGTGTGTTTACTCTAATACACATATAATGTGGTACAGGCAATAAAATAAAATAAATAACTAGTAGCAAAATCAGAACAAAGCACTGCATGTACAGTTCTTTGCCTAAGGAGAGAATGACAGAGAGAATGGATAAGACATGACTAAAATTACTTAGAGTGTTTAATGCATTTCTGGAATCTGCTCTCACACGATATCAGTGGGGGCCCTGCAAGAACCTATAAAGTAAAGAAGTTGTTGCTTTTTATTCTTGCACCAAATTGAAACATTGTGCTTGTTTTCCATTTGTTATTTAGATTTCCCTGTGGCTGTGTCTACATAAGTAAATAGCTTGATGCAGAAAGAAGAGATCAGTAGATCAAAGCAGTTGGTACTCAGCATCTCACACCCACACTGTGGCTGGGGAGTTTTACTGAATTTCACCAGGTCCCACATATCCCAAATGTCTCCATGCTCATCTGACAGCATGTGTCAGATAAAGCTGCTTCAAGTTGTTAGCTGGAGAGCATGTCCTCATGATGTCGCTTTCAGCAGTGCACCACAAGCCTAAGAGCTGTGCACAACAGCATTTTGGGTAGGGGATGGTGAATCCTGGGTGACACATCCTAATCTGGGGAGCACAGCTAGATAACACAAGAGCTGACTGATCACACAGAAACCACTAAGCTTCAGCAAATTTTAATGTTTCAGATGGCATCGATCATGAAATAATTTTGCTTGATTTCTTTACTGGAAATTAAAGACATCAAAATTTAACACTTTCAAAAGTTTTAAGAGAACTAGTGGACATAATCTCTAAAATAGATGCCTTTAAATTAGCTACTATTATTTTTGAAAAATATCTTGGATCTTGGTAACAGTAAGATAAGCAGGATGGTAGAGGATCAACAGATGTTTATCTTAGGTCAGATACTAACATTTTAGGAGGCCAAAGTGTACTGTGATTAATGTTATTTGTGATAAAACACAGGAAACTGAAACGCAGAATATGCTCAGCTGTTAAATAGACCTGCAGTATTAAATACATGCTGGTTTCAACCAGAAAGTTTGCCATGCTTGTATTTATTGTGCTAAGCTCTGTTCATGAGCCATAGAGAAAAATTCAAAAGCAAATTAAGGTTATAAAGACAGGACATGAGGGATTGTCAGGAAACTGTGTCTGGGTATTGGGAACACTGGAACAGCCTCCCCAGGGAAGTGGTCATAGCTCCAAGCCTACAGAGCTCCAGAAGTGTTTGGACAATTATCTCAGGCTCATGGTGTCATTCTTGGGGCTGTCCGGTGCAGGACCAGCAGATGGAGCTTAGAGATCCTTGTGGGTCCCTTCCATTTCTGGATTCTACGATTCTATGCTATGATTATTTTTTAAAACATAAAGGAGAATTATACTAATTGTACTAAGTGTACAGCTACCAAATGATTAGGGCAATCACCTATGAAATGGGAGACCCAAAAATACATCCAGCTAACTCAGAAGGGCTTTCAGTGTCCATATGTTCCCAGAAGGATAGTTCAGTCTAGGAACGAGTCATCCTACATCAAGTCTGTGAAAGTCACAGCAAAGAATGCAGCAGAAAGAAGAAAACAAGCATCCAAAATACAAGGAAAAGGTAGTACTTTGCAGCTTAGTGGTGTGAAGACATTCAGCTGGAAAATTTGGACTCAGGATTCCTTGTGTTATATGAAACAAGTGCTGTAAAGAATTATCAAGGAAATAAGTAAAAACAGAAAAAATTCCTACTCAATTCTTTGAAACAAATAGTCGAAAATTATAATTCAGACCCAGATTCAGAGTGGACAGAGTTGCTGTTGCCATGAGTAACATAGCTTATCTGAGGGACAGACTTTAATTTGTATCCCTATGTGTCCTCTCTCAAGCCATTCTCCCAATGGAGAGAAAATATTGCTAAACAGAGATTCACTTGACCACATAGAGTCGCCTATAATCTTCTCAAAAGAGATTAAACCAGTTGCATCCCACAACAATCTTGACTATAGATGGACACTAGATCAGATAAAGGTATCTCAAATAAGATGAGAGAGGTTACTTTGGTAACTCGGTGTCCTCAGGAAATTGTGATGGCAGTAGGGGCCTAAATCTGGGACTTACAATTGTCATTTGGGTACTTAGATAAGATACTCTACTACGTTAGGCACCTCAGCCTTTTATTAGATATAGGTCTCACTGACCATACAGGCATGAAGTAAATCCAATTTCTTCTTACAATTTTCTTCCTTGGTTAGCAATAATCCAGCCTACAAGGGACACTTGTAACACTTAGAAGCTGAACAAAGGAAATAAAACATAGTTTAAGTGCAGAGATGTTTTAAAATGTTAAATGATACAGTACTGTGAGTTGCACAATTATTAGAATTTAGCCACTCAATAAGGTAGCAGTTCTGATTACGTGCATCAGCTACCTCTGTGTATTGCAAATCTGGAAACAGGTTAGAAATGACAATTTATTTTAAAGATGTTTCTATTTAAGTTAATGGTATGGAAAAATCTAAAAAATTGTTCCATCAAAATAATCAGTTTAATAGATATGAGAAACTTTTTTTGCAAAAGGTTTTGAAAATATCTCTTACAGTTTTAGATAAATTTATGCTTATAGCAGCTGATTCATAAGTAGAAAACAAAATACTGTAAATTTTATTCATCCTACACTTTCAAATTTACTAAATAGGGATAAACAGAATGGACATACTAAGATTTTTTTTTTCTGATTAATTTTATGGCAATTCAAAGTGTTTCAGTTTTAAATTAATTGTTTGAATACTAAATTATGCAGCTTTATGATCCAGGAGATAAGCAGAGCTCTAAAGATGCCTCTGAGACTTGAAAGAGACAGCATTAGAAGCTCATTATTGCCGGCACATTTAACATGGTTAAAGTAGGGGAAAATAGCCATTAAGTTAATGTAATAGTTAAACTGAATTAATTTGAAAAACTGCCCAATGAAATGCTTACAGTGATGGTGTTGGGGTTTTGTTTGGCTTTTTGGCTGGTTAGTTGGGTTTTTTTTATTCTGTAGCATCTTCAAATACTAAAGCGTCAAAACCATTTGAAGAGTAGTTATTTTCAAGCAACTTAACATAATGTTTATACTTGAAAAAATATTCAGTTTATCACTCAAATATGTGTCAGAGTATCAACATTTTGTAAAGAGAGAAGATCAGATGTTAATATGCATAATGAATGAATTCAGAATTACTGGGTGATAAGAAACAAAGTAAGCTCCAACTCTCACTCCCATTAGTCACTTCATCCTCTGGCTCCTTTCTTCCAAACTTTGAAAAGCAGTAGAACTTAATGCAAATAACAATACCTGTCTCCTAATTGCTTGAAACACCAAAGTAAACATTGCAAACTTGGAAAATGAGAGCAAAAGGGTAACACCGAAGTCCTAGGAAAGTTAAAATTGAAGAAACATAGCAATTGATATCATAGGGTCAGAATTAATGCACTTTATGTCTCCTAAAATGAAGTAATCAGCCGCACAAAAGTAAAATGCAGAGTAATCTCCAAGACATATATATGGCTTACCACTTGCTTCAGAGTGGTTGCAGAGTATAGTGCTACATTTAACATCTCAAAATTCTTTTCATATTGATCACACAAACTTCAGATATATTTTTAAAATTCCTGTTCCAATTTTGCCACTTTTTTGTTATCTTTTGGTCTCAATAATTTCCTTGGTAACAGAGCCCAATGTTCAACCACTTTGGAAAAAAAACGAAAGTCTTATTCCCTAGATTTTCACTTCAAATTACTTCTTGTGTTTTAGATTTGAGACAATGAGTTCTACTACTCAAATTTTGTAAGGATCATGGTAGATCCCAAGGATTCTGGTGGCAGGTGGTGGCATTAGGTGAAGTGAGGCAATACCTTTCAGACCATCAAGCTGAGGAATGAAATGTGGAGTACAACTGTCTCAAGACACAAAAGACAGGAAGAATTTCATTGTCAGGGAGCATTAACTGGGCAATATAAAATTTGGAGCTATTTCCCACACAAAGATATCATACACTGATGTATCAAACCTGCCTTCACATCTGATAAAACCCATACAGTTGATGTCACTGACTGTTTTAGTGGCCAGCAGGTGTGGGGCAGATGAGCTGGGACTGAGCAAACAAGAACTGAAAGGGCTTTTCAAGAAGCTCATCACTGATGTTGCCTCAAAGTAGAAGTAGAACTTCACAAATCTACCAAAGCAAGGAGTAAACTGGTCTGGGCCAGGTGAAAAAACAATAAAGTTGGGGAAATTTGGCACGTGCTTTGTACCCCATCTTACACTGTGCTGCTTCTGCCCAAGTGACTCTCACGGTGCTTTTGGTGGAAGAAAAGGACAAGAAAAGGGGAAGGATGGCTCTCCTTTCTTAATCTCAGACATGAAATTAGCACACATGAACTCCTAAATTATGGGCCAAAACAGTGCTGGTGGGAGCAGAAGGCTGATGCAGATCTAGAAGCCAGTATCACTCATTATTTCACTGCTGAGAAGCTTTCAGGCAGCTCAGACATACTTAATTTACTCATTGTAACTAGGAAGAATGTGACTGTTATGAAGATCTCCTACACTGTGGCTCCACACCATGGTGGTTGAGGAAGGAGGAATTGAGGCAAACTCTTCATTCTTTAGTCATTTTTCCTTCCCATTAGCTCGTTGTTCCTCCACTCTCTTCCCAGGCAATGGTGGAAGGCTCAAGAGCTGCAAATATTACTTCTTTGCAAAAATAATTAGAAGTCTGGGCTGTATGTGGATTGAGTATTTACC
The DNA here is from genome assembly GCA_009812075.1 of Sialia sialis. Taxonomy (NCBI): domain Eukaryota; kingdom Metazoa; phylum Chordata; class Aves; order Passeriformes; family Turdidae; genus Sialia; species Sialia sialis. The sequence goes on from VRYO01002355.1 coordinate 27,965,439, forward strand.
TGAGGAGAAGGTTGCATCTCTGTGCTGTGCATATTTTTAATCAGGCTTTGATAGCACTGGAAATGGGTGCCAAAACCCAAATACTTCAAATTTGACGTGGAAAGGTAGAATCAAAAGATGGAGAAAGACATCAGGAGTATTTTCCACCTCTACTTTTGGAAGTAAAATAAGCCTCAGGCTTCCTGAATCCCAGAGGGATTATGTTATGATTTAGCTCCAAACCCATCTCTGGTTAAATAAACTCAATGGAATTTTTTTTTTTTTAAATCGGGTTAGTTACCTCAACTATAACCTGTCAGACATCATAAGTGAGTAGAAAATAAAGTGAAATTAATAACTAACTCAATACCTTTAGATTCCATTTGAAGGATAACTTTTCTACTACTAAATCAACTGTAAATCGATTGAGGCAAGAGCATCCTATAATTTACTGATCCCAATATCTGCACTGTAAATTGCCTTTCTTTTTGTCTTGGCTAACTTAAACTCTACTAAATTTTCCTGACTTGCTAAAACTTTCTTAAGGAAAAAAAATTAGAGAAGAAACAAATAAAAGAAGTTTTAAGTTATTTTGTATTTTCCACTGATACTTCAATATGCTCAAATATTTGCTTAAGTATTATTAACATGAGTTATGATTCCTTATTTCTTTTTAAGAAATGTCCAGGCTACACCAAAAGCACTTTTGGTCAAGATTTACCTTTGGAAGGTATTTTTGACACCAATTTGACATTTTTTCAAAAAAAGAGAAACTGTTGTCTTTACTATTCCATGTCAGTGAAGTAAATGTATGAATAAATGAAAATATCCTCTTCTTTCCCACTGTATTTCCTCCCCTCTCCTGAATTTCCTACACTGATTAGATGATTATATGACCTTCACTGACATGAATTATATGAGAATATAGCAGAATTATATGAGAAAGGGTAGCAAACAACTTTTCATTTGTTGGCAAATTCACTTTGTTATCTCCAAAAGAAATTTTAAATACATGATTTTCTGACAGTGTTTACAATGAAATGTGATCAAAGTTTATGCCTTTCAAACAGGAGCAGAGCACTATTTCTATGTAAAAGAGTGTGCTCCAAAACCATTATAAGTTCGACACACCATAAAAGTCTTACGTTTACATACAAGTAACAGATGGGTGTGCCTCAAAGGAATTTGTTTGTCCAGTCTAGCCTTGACTATTTGGATGCAAAAAGGGCCCAAAGAGGCAGCCTCTTTTAGGTTTACTTCCCTTTAGACACAGATACGTAAGAGCTGCCTTTTGGCATTTTGTGCCACTATTAACACTGTGTACACCTACTGCAACTGCAAATTCTTCTAGTAAATTCCATTGGTACTGATTTATATTTGAATGACAGTAATTTCACACCTATAAGGTGCAATTCCGGGTTGCTGGCAAGTTTCGTTCTTTGTCCATATATATGGCAGACCGGCATATAAGGTGTACTTTTTTTTTGAAGCGAGGATCCGTGTGCAACAAAGTAACGAATTAGTAACAGAATCGCAAAATCGTGGGGTTTGCTGTCAGGTGCTCAATTTGCAAACAGTTTTCACGCATCAGCGTAGCCTTTAAATGCAGCCCCAGGTGCCCTCCCTGTGCCGCGGGCCCTGGCACTCCCGCCCCCAGCGCCGGCTGCCGCTGCTGCCCATGCAGCAGTGGGGGCTGCCCGGCATAGCGGCAGTGGCAGGGGTGGCCTGCCCAGTGGCAGGGCTGCCCACAAGGCTCACGCTTCCAGGTTGCCAAATTTCCGAACTCTGTCCATATATAAGATGTACCAGTGTATAAGGCACACTTCCAGGTTTGAATCAAAACTTCAGTCAAAAAGGTGCACCTTAGACATGTGAAATTTCTGCAGTTTGCTTGTTTTTTCTCTGACATTTTTTATTCTCCTTTCTTATTTTCTTTTCTGTCCATTGTCTTGAATGTTGCTTGAAGTATGCCTACTATGCAACTTATCATAGAGCAAAATAGCTGGAAGACCAGGCATTAGAATCATTAGGATCACCAGGCCTCCCCTGAGTTTATCCCATGAAATATAAGCAACCTTCCATTTAATACAAAAATAGACCTTCAATTTCTCTAACTTCAAGGGACCTTAGACTGGAATTTTGGGTTGTGAAATTCAGATTATTGTATTCTATGCTTCTTTGTTCCATAATTTCATACTGCTTTCATACTAATTAATTCACTGTGGACTACAGAATAGCCACAGAAACCAAAGAAAAAGTTCTTTTGCAGTTTTATCTACAAGAGTTAATTTTGTTTACTCTCTCTTTGCCCAAAGTGATGGCCTAACCATTCTCTTTATCAATGGCTAGCAACAGTGAAATTATGTCTTTATGTGAAAACACATTCCATATTTTCAAATCTCACAGCATGCATAGATCATCTGCAAGGTGAAGTTATACAGATCAGATGACATACTATCAAAGAAGATGGCTGATCTTTTGAAGGAGGCTCATAAGTATAAATCGCAATTAAAGATGGGAATTAAAAATCCATTACATAATTTAAACATACTGATGACTGCTTCTTACCTTACAAAAGGTTATATTCTCCTCTCTTCAGTTAATGCAATTTTTATTAGCAAAGAATATAAGGTTCCCAAAGAGTTGGACAGAGCAAAACAAATGTGGATCTCTTTAAACTTAAGTACCTGTAAAATGCCATTAACTGATGTAAATTGGACTGTCAATTAGCCTCTCTGATGTTATAAGTGCTTTTAATATTTGGAAGAAAACATCTTAGTCACTAATTGTGAATTGAAAATAGGCTTAATTTAGTTAGTTCTAAACTTTTTTTGCCAGAGTAGAAAGTTTTTTATAATGAACAACAGGGATTCTGAGAACAGTTACCATAAGTCTGACTGGGGCTATGTCAGATTTTCTTAAGCATGCTTAACATCCCCCAGTTATGAAAAACTGATTTTTCACTTTCATATAATTTTGTCATATTTCAACAAATTCTCATGAAAGATATTACTCCAGGTGTGTGTCTATGGCTCATCATTTCTTTATCCCTGAAAATCAGTGAAGTAGTTCAATGTATAGCTTTACAGTGTTAAAAATGCAATTCAACTTGGAATTATAGAGCGATTCATATGTCCACAGAACAGCTTTCATTGACTTCACTTACAGCTGTGTGTACTCTGCACCTGTGCAAATCAGGCTCCAGAGTGTGCCCAGAAAATTGAGGAAAACATGCAATTCAACCACCTGTGAAGAATTTAACAGCTTGATCTCCAAATAAAAGTCAGAAATACATAGCACTTTCTATGCCTTCTTGTTGAAGTGTCTCTTTTAATGTAAATTAGAAATGAGAGATGGGCTTGTGTACTCCTAATGATTTGAGGGTTATTCTGGGGGGATATGTGGATTCTGTGACTGGAACAAGAAATGTATTAATTCTGCATTTAGACTGTCTTTGAAGGTGATTTATTTCCTCTGTGATACAGCTATATTTCCACCACAGCTATCATGGAAGAACACTGCACTGGGATGAAGCAAACGTGTTTATACTATGCTACAAAACCTAAGTTACATGAAATTATCAGCATTTTCAGCTGAAGGCTGGATGCAGGGAAGACAAATCAGTCAGCCACCACTAAACCCCACTGCCAAAAGGAGCTTTACTTGCCATCAATGTCTCTTTCTGAGACTTTACAGGCATTGCTGCTGGATATTTGACTCATTATGAACAAATAAAGTTGTGCCCACAGAACTTTATAACAGAGACAAAGCCTTTGAAAGACTTGGTCTCACTCATCCAGTCACTTAAACAAGACCTATTTTCTTCAAGGCTGCAAGCTTTTCCTTTTGTGATACACAATTTCAAGGGATCAATGAAGTATTTGCTTTATGAAGAGAGGGACTTCCTTTCTTTCTGATATTTCAATTTAAGCTATTTCATCCCTTGCTGTGATTACTCCTTATGAGGCAGCAGAACAAAGCGGATTTTTGCTTGTCTTGCAAACGACTTTTAGTTCTCATAAGTATTTTGCCACGAGAATACATTCATTTGTGCAATTTTCCACTTTTCTTGAATTTACTATTTTGACCCAGAGAGTAACAAGGACACATGATCACCTATTGAAATTGCAAGATATTGATGATAATGCTCATAATTTTCCAGAACTCCCAATAATGTGTTTTCAAAAGAATAACCCTCAACTTGTGTTTCTAGGTTTGTTTTTTTTCACCAAGACACCCAGTGCTACAAAGTTTCACCACTGTACCATGTACAGGCAAAACACTGTATTGCCTCACAGAAAGATATTTTTCTACTTGTTCATAAAGCAGGCTTTGTTCCTTGGTGGAAAATGCATGGCTAATCTACCGATTTAACTGGGTAATTCATATACTCTATCTCAGTGGGACAGTGTGATATTCACTCTTTCTTTTGTTTCCATTTAGATTTTCTTTTTTTCCAGAACTAAGACTTGGCCAATGCCCACATGAAGTACAATAAGGCGCACTAGAGTATAAGGTGCACTTCCAGGTTGCCAGCAACTTCCCGAACTTTGTCCATATATAAGGCGCACTGGCCTATAAGGTGCACTTCTTTTGAAGCGAAGATCCACATGCAACAAATAATGAACTAGTAACAGATTGCGGGGTTTACTGGCAGGTGCTCAATTTGCAAACAGTTTTCACGGATTGAGGTAGCCTTTAAACGCAGCCCCAGGTGCCCTCCCCGTGCCATGGGCCCCGGCACTCCCGCCTGCCTCCAGCACCGTCCACCAGCGCTCATGGCTTGCACTTCCAGTTGGCAAATTTCCGAACTTTGTCCATATATAAGATGCACTGGCCTGTAAGGTGTACTTCCGGGTTTTGATCAAAATTTTAGTCAAAAGGGTGTGCCTTATACGCACAGATTACTGTAATCTGTGATGACCGCAGAGACATTGAAGCTCTTGGGAGCAAAGCTCTTTTTAGTTGCTTGTTAATTAAGACATTAGAACTTGCCAAATCCAGAAACTCTACAGTCACAGAGCTGTACTGGTGTGTCCCCTCATCCAACCTCAGTGAGTCTGAGCATGCAGACATGCATACATGGGCACCCTTGCACGGAGAACATGTACATGTGCACACAGCCAGGCACACAGGACAGCATGGGGAGAAAAATCTGAACTCATGCAAAGGCCAACAGCACCAGAATATAGAGCTCCTCACCCAGTAAAATAGTTAGAAATGGAGTCTGATGGGAACACAGGACAGACTGCAGTGATTAGGCACAGGGCATGATCAGAGAAGTGCCAGCTAGCATGCCACTGGCCCTTTTAACTCCTATCTCTCTGTTTCCATGCCTGTTCCTTTGCAGAGCATTCTGATTTATCCATTCTATGACTTTGGTTCTTCCCCATAACATCTCATCATGAGATCTTGTATAATTCCAAGATGCTCTTCCACAGCATCCCACAAACTTTGTAGGCAGTAACCTCCTCACCTCACCTCCTCTCTACAACCCATGAAGAGATCCAGAAAGCTCTCTCAGTGACCAATGGTGATGGCTGCCTCACCCAAAGCACTGATGGCTGTCCTCTGACAGCCCTGGGAGGAGCCAGGGCAGGGGCTCATTTTTCTGATAAGTTTATTGTGATTCCATCACTTCCCAAAGTGACTCTCTGCATCTTAGTGTTTGTGGATATGAGCATTTAATAATATAACCTAACACAACTGATACATTCATCAGAAAAAGTGGATGACTTCTGAGTAGTGATCTGTTTGGAAGTTCAAAGTGGCTTAAATGCAATTTTGACAACGATGACATATTTTAGTACATTTATATTCAGCCACCTCTTTGATGACTGGAAGTATTACAGTAACTCTTATATATTGCTAAAACTGAATAGAAATGTATCCTCTTTGGACAGGATGTATAGCAATATCTGAACAGTCTGTTTACAATGTACCACGTTAAAATACAATTTTGTTTTGCTTGATATAGTGATGTCTAAACTCAATATAAGGAAATGTCCCTTATGTCCCATTTCCTTGCCCATGCCAAAAGGGCACAAAGCCTTGGAGAGGAAAATACCAGGTATTTGCAGGCATTAAACCTTTTTCCCCTTCCCAGTTTAATTTGCCATGAAGTAGGATTCAATGTACTGAAATCTGTAATATATTCCACTGCAAGTGTGTGTGTGCACATATATATGTGTGTACATATATATAAATATATGTATATAATATTTTTTCTTATAATTCCATTGTCTTCAGTTACTTGAACTAAGACAAATGAGTTGTACAAACAGCATTGCTGCATTGGAGGAAGAATCTGTGTCAAGAGGGAAGAGCTTTCAGCCCGGCATTAGGACTTCAGATGAGTAGCAGCAGAAGGTGCTGGTGATGCTTAGCATGTACCAGCCACTGATCATCAAGTCCCCTTTCTCAGGATTCTTGATAATGTGTAAGGTTCAGCTTCTTTTCTCACTGTCCTGCCATGCTTGACTGAAAGATGAATTCCTGAGGCTGACCCCTCTGACTGATAAGCATGGGTTGATCTTAAGAAGCAAACATCAAATATCCAAGGTCAGTCATCACCATACACTGAAAGAGAATGCAGCCTCTCATTCAACATACAGTAATTTCACACTGATAAGCTGCACCTATTTCACTGAAGAATCGAGCCGGTCCCGGAAGTGTGGCTAATCACCAGGTGTCCCTTATTTATGGACAAATTCCGGTGAAATGCCAACCCAGAAGTGCAAGCTGGCCGGGGAGGGAGCTGCAGTGGAGCCGCTGCCAGCTTTTGCAGGAAGCCGAGCCCGCTGAGCAGCTGCTTTTGAGTGGGTGCTGGCAGCACTGTTGCTGCCCAGCAGGTGGGGAGCCACAGCAGCCAGCGCCAGGGGCGGGACTGCCGGGGCCCACGGCACGGGGAGGGCTCCTGGGCTTGGGGGCTGAGTTTAAAAGCTTCACCAGTCTGTGAAAACTGTTTGCAAATTGAGCACCTGACACCAAACCCCACGATTGAGCAATTCTGTTACTAACTCATTACTTTGTTGCACATGGATACTTGCTTTAAAAAAAAAAAAAAAAAAAGCAGCTTATCACCCGGTGCAACTTATTTATGGACAAATTCTGTGGTCTTCCTAGCTACTCGGAAGTGCAGCTTATATAACCAGGTGCAGCTTATGAGTGTGGAATTACTTTAATTCAACAACACTTAAAAAATAAAATGAAAAAACAAACTCAGAATTCTTGAACAAGTACCTGACTATACTTGGAAAGAGGTACAGATAAACAAACAACAAAAAAAAAAGTGTCATGATGTAAAATTATCACCCTTGGATCTTCTGCTTAGCGACAGGTTAAATTATCTTCTGTCATGCTTTCCCTAAGTGGACCCCAGTCACTGACATATCCTGTCCTTGGCTTCCCCTCTCTGAAGTAAACACCAACTGAAATGACTGTATTGATTTTACATTTTCTTTCTTAGTTAGAATTACTCCAATAAGTGCATGCTCTCTCCCAAAGTTTTCTACAATCTCCAGTCCTGATGATTTAATTAAGCAAACTGCTCATTTCTTATCTACGGAAATAAAGTTTTGTTTCACAGAAATTGTCTTTCTTTCATTCCATTTAAAGATGCCTTTGAAATTCTTTATTCTACCAGTGAAACTTTACACAGAAATGTGTTTTTGATTGTAGATCTGCCTAGTTACAGATGCAGTGCATATCCTGGCAGATAAATGGGTCTTTCCAGACTGCATCTTCTCATCACAGATTTAAGCACCTAAGTTTTTCAGAAAGCTGCATGTTTATCATGCAAATCTGTAAATGAGGACAAAGAATATGTCCCTTTAACAGGCCTTGTCATAAAGTAGATATAATGTTATAGAAAAAAAAATTTGGTTTGTTTGAGTTAGATGACCCTTGGAGACAGACTACTGAGATTTGGGAAATGCTGGTAACAATCTGAGTTATTCTGCAATGAAAAAACAAGTTCTTCTATCTGTAAAATTGCTGGGCTGCTCATTGCTAGATCCTTGTTGACTTTAGGAATGTACTGTAGGCACAAGAAACTTGCAGAAGAAATCAGGCACACAGATGAAGCCTGTTTAGTTAATAGTAATTTCCCAAACATAAGCTTGGGGCCGCCGCACTGCCGCTTGCCGCGGGGGCACAGTAAGCAGTGGCTGGCGGGGCCGCGGCAAGCGGCGGTGAGAGGAGCCGCTGGTGAGCCGCGGCAAGTGGGGCCATGCGTGAGCGGGGCGGGCAAACGGCCGGGCCACTGCCCAGCGGGGCAGCCACGTGGGGCTACGTTTAAAGGCTCCTCTGGTCTGTGAAAACTGTTTGCAATTTGAGCGCCTGACAGGAAACCCCACAATCCTGTGATTCTGTTACTAACTCGTTACTTTGTTACCCATGGATACTTGCTTAAAAAGAAAAAAATGTGGCTTATATTCGGGGTGTGAGTTATATATGGACAAATCCCGTGATCTCCCTGGCTACTAGAGGTGCAGCTTATAATCAGGTGCGGGTTATAACTGTGAAATTACTGTATTTCTTTTAATGCTTGGTAAGATTAGAAAATCCTGCTTTACAATTTTAGAATACTGTGCATTCCTTTAAAAAGCAGGTTTGTGTGTCACAGACAAAGTAATTAAAAAAAATAAAATTATTAAATTAGAAGTGTTTATGTGAGGTCATGTATTTAAATTATGGAGAAAGATGTCCCAGAGGGAATATAGTAGTATTTGCCAGCAAAAAGGATTTTGGTACTTTATTCCAGACCTGGTTTGCAGAGGATTGCTATTGCACTGGTTGGTACCAGAGTAAGTGTGGGTCAGTAATGACCCCCTAAAGGAACAATTTGATGTCCAACACGGGTGAGAATGATGCAAATTTGCCCCCTGCAGCTGAAATAAGGAAGAACTGTGGAAGAATAAATATTTTTGTACTGCATGTACCAGGTCACTTCTGCTCTCTTTTGTTGGGACTGCCAGCAGTATGCTGGTGTGATGGTTTCTGTTTGGTTTACAGTGGAGATCCTGTGTAATCAGTAACAGAATGAAAACAGCAGTTCCTTCAGAACTGATGCAGAATGCTTCATTACCTTCAGGAATATTCTAGGAGAGTCAAAGATGCACTTTGTAATCCTTTGCCTCTAGTCTAGCACTATGTATTATTATAGTAATCTTTCAATTGCCTTGACAAAGGAAAAAGGTGCTTTGCACACAAATCTTACAACCTTTTTCTGGGGAGACAAATGTCTTTTTTTCTACTAATATCAGAAAATATGATCCATCCATCAATTTTTCAGACACTACCTACATGGCAGATTAACAGATTTTCTTCAAATGAGTTTTAGGGAAGATGAATAAATGCTTTTAAAAAAAGATAGTGACACCTGCCCACAGTACCATTTGGTCCAATTCCAAATCTGATAAAGCTATTTGAAGTTCTTCCTAGGTTGTCTGGAGCAATATGGAGAGTTGAATTTGGCCCTATCTATAGAAAATGACTTTCTACTTTGCTATGACAATCTGGGGAGAGTGCATATCGATCCTCCTACTCTAAGTGATACAGGCTCCATTTTAACTAGATTATTCTGGTATCAGTACCCAATATTACAGTTTTTACAATAAAATCATGTTTAAATTATTAATTATTGTATGATTACCTTAATAAATGCTGAAGGTACAATAAAACTGTGATTAGAAGAAAACTGTGATGAGAAGAAAATTATAGCATCTTTTAAGTTCTGTTGTTTACTGCTAGGCAATGCTATTACTGTGCAATGACACACTTACAGCATTTTCAACCATCAGCATTAAGCTGCCATTTAGCCACTTACCAGTTCATTTTGAGATAGTTCTCTGTTGTTAAGCAAGAAACAGAATCAATGTGTAGAATGTAGTTCTTTGTAAGTGGGAAAGCTTTAGGCTTGAGCTTCTCAAATATCGTAACAAATCTCAAATTACAGGAATGTTAGTTGGAGCTGATATAATGGTCAAAACAATGAACAAAAGGAATAACTCTTCCACAGGTGAAGAGAGATCTGATGTCAGAGGATTCTGCCCCATGATGAATAGTCTCAAGGTGATGACAGCATTGGCTGAAGTATTCCTATTTTAGCAGTTCACTATTAAAAGAAATACATAAGTTTTTAGTATTCTACTTACCTAAAGCTCCTCAATATAAGAGAATACAAGACATTTTTCATGTACTGCTGCCTAATATGTTTTCATCATATGTATTCCTGATTAGAATAAAGAGAAGAATTTCTTTTGAATTTCAATTGAAACACAATGATGAGTTTGATTACCAGTGTAAATGAGCTGGTATAGATTTGGTAATTAGTTTCCAGCACCTTCTAAATTTTTTTGCAAACTTCTTTTTAGTTAAAAAATATAAAAAACAAAAGACCTTGTATATCCACACAAAAACAAAGAAACCTCACAATTTAGTCTTCACTTCATTAATATTCTATCTTAATGGATCAGTTCTGATGCTTATCTGATTCCTGGCAATTCTGTTAAGCACTAGGTTTAAACATCATGTTTTCTGTTTGTGGAAAGTTTATCATTTTGAGGACAAAAAATTATTACAGTTCCACTAGTGGTTTTTATGAAGAGGATATTCACATCTGACTCAACAGTGCAGAACACAGTGTACTGCACAGAGGCTCCTTCTAGCTCTCAGCAAGATAAAACAACCCTGTGAAGTGAGCAGTCCAACTCTGTTACCTTAGAGCTCTAAACACCAATTAACCCCGGGGTTTAGCTCATATTTCTTCCTTCTATGTTGTCGTTTATGTTGCAGTTACAAACTTAATTAGAAAATCTATCTGGATGTTTCCTGTTTTTATTTAAAATGACAGATTCTCTTAGATAAGGTGATAAAAAGTCATATATGTGGGAACTGTAATGACAACAGTGTGGAATTTCTTTTAGCTTTGAGTGATGGTGAAAATTTATCATTTAAGAGACAGATATAATTTTCTAGCCACAGTTTGTTTTCTGTGTTGCACATCAATGTTTGCAGCTGTCCTGCATTTCTCTTCACCATATGCCAAGTATAAAGTTCTTTTGCATCAACTTGTCATACTTGCTTAGTTGAGAATTAATTGAGCTTGATGTATGTTGCCACATTTTGTCTTTTCTGCTTCTAATATTTCTTGAATGCATAAAGTAGACAGGTTTGATGGGAGTTAAGAAGTTACTCTAGGTTAGGGTGGAAAAAATGCCTCCCAAGCAAGATAAGGAAAAAAAAATGTGGAGGAATTGCAGTCATGTCTTACATGCACAAAAAGTGCAAGGTAGGTCAGGTAGCAAAGTTACATAGCTGACATTACACTGCAGAACTTTTCCTTACTTTCCCCAAATCTATCCTCTCCACCAAGGAAGGACCCACTGTTGCCTTATTGTCTGGAGAATGCTCTGGTTACCTGAAGATTGCATCTTCACTGAATTTGCTTATGTTTGATTTATCCTCCCACTGGACCCAATATCTATCCACAGAGGCACGTCCTCTAACAATGACAAGGAGAGATAGTGCCACAATAAGAATAAATCATGCAGATAAACTGGCATAACTTGAATATTCATTTGCTATAAAACCTGAAAATGAACTAATGCTTTTATCCTTATAATATCATAGAATAGAATCATAGAATACTCAGAGCTGGAAGAGATCCACAAGGATAATTGAATCCAGCTCCTGGCCCTGCTCAGGGCAGCCCCAAGAATAACACCATGTGCCTGAGATCGGTACCCAAACACTTCTTGAACTATGAGTTAACTGTAAAGTGTTACACACACACCTCCAGTTACATGCTATTCACAAGAAGAAAAGTGTGCTGTAAGCCAGGAACAACACCATATATTTTCATTTCTTGACACCTGGTCTAAAAATATGTATTTAGTCAGATTCCTTTTAGACAGAGCAGTCCTTGAACATAAGCATTTAGGAAACTATGACATTTTAATGATTATAATCTCCAATGCATAAATTATCTGAATATATGAATTTTCATATTGGCATCAAATTAGCAAAGTGGTGCTGAATAACCCTTCCCTTCCCTTCCCTTCCCTTCC
>VRYO01002355.1:27978488-27994693 GCA_009812075.1 Sialia sialis
TATATATATATATATGATGCTGACTTTAGCCAAATTTGTCTGAGTGTGAGCCTGTTACTGGGTTGCTTGATGCTTCCAGCTTCAGAAGGGTCAAAAACCACCAGAATTTCTATTTCTCTATTTTTTTACATTCCCTCATAGCCCAGACTTAGTTGAACTATCAGGACCTTCCTAACAAAATGAAAATACACCAACATATTCATTAGAGCCAAAATAATAACCTATAATTGCAGTTAGGACAATAGTCTGAGCAAGGTATCAAAAGCAAAGGCTTATTCTGCCTTCTCCAGAGCAATGCCAGATCAAAATTTAAGGAATTAAACGCAACAGATGGCTTCTATGACTAAGGCCAGCTCTCTAAGCAACATGGGTTATAAATACACTTATTAAACAGAATTACTTGCATGTTGGAGCCAAAGCCAGATACTTTGATATATTTCACTTCCTATTTAAGTGTCTGAAAGGTTTTATTTTTGTTCCAGAACAGAACAAAAATACAATTCTGAAGTTCTTTTGATACAAAATTTTCATCCTCCTCAGTCCAGTGCCAGATACTTCCTGAGAATATGTACTTTTAAGCTCTCTACATCAGTCGAATTAACTTTGACACATAACAATCTGTGGCTTTCAGAAATAACACCTAAAGAATAAATCTTTTACACTGGTCCAAATGTTTAGGAGTTTAGAAGGAAGTAATTGCCTAGGCTATTTCACTAAGCAACCAAAGAGGCTGAAGTGCAGAAATTTTCTCTTCACATCCTCAGAGAACAGTCAAGGTATGCAGATTGTGAAGAAACACCTCTTCTGTTCTCACTGCTGCATAGAATGACGACGCAATTGAAAGGGGTAATTTTAATAAATCCTGGAAGACTAAATGAAGGCAATCATAGAATGCATAGTGCTCCTTTGTATATAAAACACTAACAACAATCTGCAGTCAGAGATGTAAAGTTTTCTTATGAACATGCTTCTTTGTCCCCAAGAGCTGAATAGTTTGTTACAAGCCTGCAGATCAGCATGTCTGTAGTCCACCAACAGCTGTATCATTGAAATACATCTATAAAAGTCATCAGATGTAAATAAAGAAACAGGACTTACCCATGACCTTCCACAGCTATTGAAAAGTGTAAGGAAATATTACTTTAAGCCATAAATGTACAGTAGAGATAATGCCAAGAGAATTAAACAACCATCTGGTGTAATTATTCATGTTCTCTAAAAATAGTTTGCATGTGAATGTGGCACCATATTTCCCTATATAATTTAGAGGTTTGAATCTAAAGGAAAATTACAGAAAATCACAGGAAATAAAGACTACTTTTTTTTTTTTTTTTTTTTTAAATGCAGATTAACACATTCTCTTCTAAACTAGAAGGCATAGGGAAGAACACAGGAACACAGGGAGTGGGGGTAAGTGGAGAGAGAGAGTGTAGTATTGGTACTTCTAAAGCAGATCTACATGTGACAACCCATCTGAATTCATAATATTCTTTTCTTTAGATACTGGTATTGTTTTTGTAATACAGATATTTTTGGATCATACAGTTTTCAGGTGAAGAATTGCATGAAGATTTTGGTGACTGTTATTCTAAATACATGATATAAAAATGGGTTTGAAGTAATACAAATGTTAATAAAAGAGCTTTTTGTCATAGAAATAAATCATTCATCTCTGAGGAGGGATAATTTGTGCATAAAAGACCATTTCCTGTTCCTGCTGCAAGAACCTAGCAGTGTTTCTAGGCGCATGAGGCATTATAGAGAGCTTCAGCAGTCTCCAAACACTGTCCAAACTTCTTCAGCAAGCCACAGACTGAGCTGCATTTGAATACTGTATTCCAACAACTCAAAAACAAATTAAATTAGTAGCAACTTGTCCAAGGACAAACTGTAGAAATTGTTCTCCTCACTCTTAATTACACATTTGTGTTCTGCTACAGCAGGAAATAAAATATCCATTTATAACACAGGCAGTGCTATGAAATTGTAAATTCTGTTGGGCAACTTGAGAAAAATTTAGCAGAAGTATTTTTCAGTAATAATATGCGACTAATGCACATCAGTAGTGAATTTACAAAGAACGTGAAATTGTTGCTCTTCACTAAGATAAAATGACCAGAATTGCCACAAATGAGGATATGAAAATGTGTGGCTAGAACTAATGGATGCTGAGTGCCAAATAAATACCTGCAGTAGGTGTTGTTTGATGCATCATTTCCCAAGATTGCATATTTGGAGGAGATCAGACATTCCATTGTGTGCTCTGGGAGCCAAGTTTCCTATACAAATATGGGCACAGAGATGAGAGCTCAGCTATAACTCTCCCATATCAGATGGAGGTACCACCTCTATGTGTAAAAAAACTCAGTAAAATATTATCTCAGACAAAAAATTTTGGAATTAACTCTACCACAGAAGGTAAGAGTGGACAGGAAAAACACTAGAAGACATTCTCTTGCTGCATTTTTTTTTTATGAAAGCACTGTTTGCTTCAGTTAGGCTTTAGGAGGCACAAGTGCACTTGATGTCAATTCTCACTTCCTTCTTCTAACTTTCAGTGTTCATCTAAAGTTTAGCAGTTTGGTTTCAATACTTTCAGAATCCTATTCAATAGAGAAAGTGTATTCCTTCTTAAATCAGCTAAGCAGAAATTAAGAGTAAGTAGGCAGCAGGATAGAGGAGTTAGGAGAAGGAAGAGCTTAGCTTGTCAAAGTCATGTTCCTAGGAATCCGTTTAATTGTCAGTACAGACTTTACACACTTCTAGAAGGAGGAGAATAAAGATTGACACAAAAATGGATAGTAACAGTACTTTTATGATTTATTCACACAAAGTCAACTTGTTATGAATGCATCTCCGTTCCTACTTTTTCAAAATAATATTTTTGTATCAAGATTGTCTCTTGGTTTTCTTGGCTCTTTTTTTTTCTTTAACTTAGGAACTAATTCAAACTAATTAAAGAAATTCCATACCGATTTTATTTTCTGTCAGATGCTTGACTAAGACCAGTGCTCAGGATATAGCTTTTCTGTGAGTTATACAAAGGCTATGCACACATGTAAAATGAGTAACGGTGAGTAATTCCTATCTTGTCTTCACTTTTTACAATGTTTTGTATTATGTTCTTATAAATATATTCATTAGCTGCTAAGAGTTGCCTTTTTAACATATGCAGTGTATATAGTAGGAATCTCTAAATAAAAAAGTAGAAGACTATTGTAGAAGTCTTGTATTCATTTCACTAACATTTAAAACAGCTTCTTTTGCCACCAGGATTCCTTCCTCTAGTATCAAACATTTGCTTTTAAAACATGATTGCTACCTGTCCACATGCTTTATTTTCGAGGCAAAATCTCCACACACATTTGGGTCATCCTACAAAAAAAATGTATATTAAACATCTACATATACTAATAATTCTCTAGAGACTTGGAGGAAATCAGGAATGGTGGGAAAATATTTTCCATACTTAACCTGGTGCTTGCTTTCATGCTGTTTCAATTCAATTCGCTTTCTCTTGAACTGCTGAGGATAAAAAATCCCTTTTCAGAACTGTGCTTGCCAATACTCTTTATATTATTAATCAGGAAACAACAACTTCCAGATAACTCTGTTGAATGACTATTAAAATGTTGCATGTATCCAAAAAATCCAACTTCAGTGGATTCCTTACTAGGAACAAAAGCCATTTGAGCATATGCTATTTATGTTAATTGGGGAATTTGTTATCTGACAATACTTACACCATGTCTGTGCCAAATTCAGAAAGACAAAAGTTGTCTCTCCAAGATCTATTAATACACTACTGTGCCTTTTGGGATGGCTGTTTAAATTTGAAGACACTTTTAAAAAAAAGTTATGTTTGGAGAGGCTATTTCAAAAACAGAGAAGCTTCATAATAAGTGAGATTTAAATCAGAAGAGAAATTCTTGTTGCTTTCTGAAACCAAAGAAATATGCCCTAAGGTAGGTCAACAGAGGACAGTTTAAAACTCAGATTTTGAGAACTTTTTAACCTCAAAGGCAGTATAATCACCAAGTTGACAAAATTTATAACCCTGGAGGTATAATACCAGGCCCCTTTCATGATGTGAAACTGCTAACAAGAGAGAGATTAAATGGTGAGGGAATAACAGCAGCTAATTTTGAATCTGGCCAAGTCTGAAGGAAGTATATTTTCCTTTTTCCATGAAACTCTTGAAATGGTGGGGTGGGTGAAAACTCTGCAGTGAACAGGCAATAACAGATGCCACTCCCTTCCTGGGCCCTACAGAGCTCTTCAGAGCTTCTCACAACAGGAAAGCCACCTACAAACACAACACAAGAATAGAAATGAAAGCAGATGCCCAGGTCACACAGAATCTGCACTATGGGGACTTCATGGGGATTAAGTTAATACGGATAAGGCAAAGTTATTAATTATTACAAAAGTTAAAATTTTACTTTCTCTTGAACTAATGGAAGTAGACATTAAAATAACACCAAAATTTAAAATAATGATAAGTTCTCCTGTAAAACAATTTGAATGCTTAATTCTTCCAATCTTGAATAAGTATTGGAAGTAACAGTTGTAAACAGAAGGGCCATAAGTGAAATAGAAGAATTATTTTACTAATAGAAAAACCTCTATATTTTTCTATTAGTAAAACAATATCTTTGAACTATTTTCCTGAAAGGAAATAGGTCATATCAAGTACTCAGGAAACCATTCTTCTCAATATCTGCCACATAAACTGGAAAGCACCCTCTCATTGGTATGTAGGTTCACTGCGCTCTATGCCTAATCTATTAGGAGTGCAATACACTCAAAATGGTATATAAAAGATACAATATGCTCATAAATGCTTCATTATGTCCAGATTAAAATGGTGAGGACACAGAGATCTTTATTCCCAATCTTAATTGCCCCAATGTTTCTTCCCATAGATATTTTTCATTTATTTTATTTTGGTGGTCACAACATTATAGGTCTTTGACACAATTATTGAGGGAGCAAGAGGTTTGAAATTTTTAAGTCAAAATTACAACCTAGCCCTGCTGTTCACATTATATTTCATTATATTGCTTACTTGTAGCATGGGCCACAGTTTCATGATTTGGATAGATTTCTAATGAATTTTATTCCCTTATGTTTTGGAGCTGATTAAAATTACAACTCATTTCAGTGCTCAGTGGTGTTTAGCTGTAGCTCACCATGGAAATGCACCAGTGAAGTCACCTGTTCTCATTCTGCTTGAACAGACACCTTCCTCTGTGGTTTCATAAACCATTTTGAAGGATGTGGGGTTTTTTTCTGTAAAAACGGAATGTACCATACCAGGAGAATCCCAAGCTCCCTGTCTCATGGAAAACCAGAAGGTGCGCTCAGAGCATTTTGCCAAGGCTGTGATGAGCTGCATTCTTGATGACAGCAATCAAGTAGCATTTATTATACGTAAGCCACCAGAACGATGGCAATTATTGAAGAACAACACAAGTCAGGCATGCTTTAATTATAATTTTGTATAGAAAGGTCATGCTGTTCTTTAGTTTACCATGGGCAAGTCTCTTCAAATGCACAAAATACAAGAGATATGGTACTATTGTTTCTTCTCTGAGATCATAGCAAATCACAATTTTGTTGCATTCAAAGGATCTTATGCTGAATTATGCGATATCTGTAAATTTCAAAAGCTCATTGAGTGTTTACTTACATAACATCTGTGTGAGATTACAGATGCAATCTTTCAAACCATCTATACTGCCAATTATATTACCTAAACAGCTGAAAATATATTATGGAGAAAATCTATGGATGTCCATAAAAGCACAAAAAGAACTGTCATCATATTTTAAATACTGTAATTTTTGTGTGCAAATTAGTTAGATAACTCAACCACATGTCACCAAGCTAGTAACTGAGACATCGTTAATAAATGCTTGGTGGATAGCAGTTAGTAGTGATTAACTGCTGATCTAATTAATTCAAAATTCACCTGGGCCTGGATTCATCCGTTGTAATTTTAGTTACATAAAAGATATTGAAGTTAGAAAATAAGATGCAAGAAGTAATCTCTACAGTTGCTGGAAAGACCTCAGCCATTCTGAGCTTTATGTGGTTATTTCACCATTAACAGGTCAATCTTCTTCAGTTACCTCTTACAGAGAAGAAACTCACTCAGGTGACTAAGTTGAAAATGTGGGGAAAATGTGGAAATGAAACACCTCTGCCACAGTGAGTGATAACTAAAAACCCTACCAAATCTGCTGGGCAGCTAATTAAACTTAATATTCAGATGTCGATTCCATAGAGAGACATCACTGTGTCAACTGAAATGAAATCATCAAATGCTTAAACAATTTGGGTGGAAAAATCCAAGAGTTCAAGCATTTAAGATGTTTGATGACCACATCAAACATTTGCTGCAGCTACCCTAAGCTCAGCAGTGTTGTAGTTGAAGAGAAAGCGTCTGAGGTGGTTTTGTATGCTGAGTATTGTGTCCTTGTTATTAACTACAATGATTATTCTGATCTTGCTTTGCAGACCAGGCAGTGATGTGGTGACCAATCCATAGACAGATTTTAGGGCTAGTTAGCAAGAGAAGACCACTGTTCCTAGGCTGCTCCTGTTACTACTTTGTTATTGTGAGGTATGCACAGCCTGTTTCAGGTTATCAGGTTGGCACTTTTGTCACTGCCTCAGCAGTCTCTGTGGTGAATACCTAACAATTGAAAGCAAGTATACTAATACCAACACCCTTTGGAATTGCAAATTACTGGCAAAGAAGACATGGTCATGTAGTTCATGTACACAATGAGGAAGTTCTCAAGGATTATGCTGATCTCTGTGAGGTTATAAACCTCCAGTGCTTTTGACGCACCCTTCGTGTTGGGTTATTTTCTAATAAAGCAAAGCAGCTAATGTGACGTTAGACCTTGGGTGCTCTTTACGCACTCTTTGTGTCAGGTTATCTTAAACGATTAAAGCAGCTAATAATTGCTAAAAGGCTGTTTATTACAAAGCACATCAGTCTTAAGAGCAAAGTCACAGTCGTTGAAGTTTTGTTACACTATGCTAAGTTTTGTTACACTGGAGTCCCAAATAGAAGTAGAAGCTGCTCCTGTCAAGGTCCTGGGAAGCTGATGTTGCTGCAGCAGCTCCTATCTTCTTCTTGGGTGTTGAAGACGCTGGCAAGCAAAGCAGTAGCAAAATAAAAAGCAATGGCAAAGCGATGGCAAAAAGCAAAAGCAAAGAGCAATGGCAGAAAAGCAATGGCATAAAGCACTAACTCTCCTTAATAAATAATCTTATATAGGATTTTTCCAATAAGCCAACACGTAAACTCAGACCACTACCACCTGACCTATTAGAATTCTAGTTTCTTAACACGTTAGAATATGTATAAACTAGGTATATGATCTATCTTGTTCTATCTGAAAAATGTAAGCAATATTCTCAGTGGAGTTCTATTATGTCTAAGCACAGTCTTGCAATGAGCTTCTGGAGCCTGAACTGAAAACATCAGTATGTTTGTTAACCTTCACTAGAACTTGTTCTTCTGCTCTGGCATTTGCACTTTTTAATTACTCAAAGCGCTGCAGCTCACACTAACACTTACTTACTGACTTACTTACTTATGCTAAAACTCAAACTTATACTTCTAATTTATGTGTGACTTAACATACTTCAATCCATCCAAAAACTTTAATTCAATCTCTGCACTCTGATTTCTCTCTGAAGAATTCAGAGAGAGACCTGGCTCACTGACTCCAACACATCTCTGAATAGAAACTTATCCAAAAGAAGTTGGATTATTAAGACAGTTTTGTGCTACTTTTTACTTTTAACTCTTTGACTTAACATTAGAAGCATATTGCTCAACAGGATTTTGATATAGCACCTGTAAAGATTCTGAAAACTTCGGAGAAACAAGTAATGCTTAAGTCATGCAGAAGCCAGAGTATGGCTTAGTATGTACTGATGGGAAGAAGTAAATTAGCCCATGAGCACATTGTCTTGTCTCATATCTTTTGTTTGGCTCATGCTGTGCTCGGGCCATTACTGGTTTCAGCACACAGAGCACCATGTAGATGTAACAGCTGTAGAAAGAGCACAATGCCCAGAAGCACAGAAACAATAAGCAAAGGGAACACAGAGAGATTCTTCAGTGATCTGATGGGATCCGTCCCCCAGGCTCTGCTCTCTGCCCCAAGGATTGTTTATACCTTTTGGCACTGAAGAATCCAAAATAAAATACAGAAGCTGGCCTCATGAGCTGGCCTCATCCTGGGACAGGCTGCGTGTTATGAGTAAGTTAAACTCCCAGTTGTTCACTCTCTTCTCCTTTCTGGCCCTCACAGTCTTGTTTTAATTTCTGCACGGTGGTACAACTTCAACAGAAGAGCAGTGAATAAACTTCCATAATTCTCATCTTAAACCAGGAAATGAAGGTACAGCTTCTGGGATATGCAAGAAAATCCTCTGTTAAAGAAAAGGTGGACAGAAACTGACACCTTCCTTTTCAACTGAATTTTCAAAGAGAACTAGAAGACAGCATCCAAAAACAAAGTGGCAGCTAAGGCACTGAAGTCCTGCGGGCTCTAAATGCCAGTCTTTCACAAACACCAGCTTTAGGAGTTTTCTGAACTGCTGAAAGCTGGAACAGAAGTATGAATTTCTCTCTGCCTCCAGCCTTTCCTCCTAGCTTTCTGGCTGGCTGAAGCATCCTCAGTTCAGATGAAATTTCACAAGGCCAGCTCATAATTGTAAATCCCAGCCAGCAGTCTAACTCTTTCCACTTGCGGTGCCCAGAAGAGGCCGTTTCTGGAATATGTCAAATCTAGTCATAGCTGACTAAGACAGCGTGGAGTTGTCTGCTCTCCCTTTTCTCTATAATTCTGTTATTTCTGCATCAGCATGACTGAATCACAGCTCTAGTCCAGTGTTAGTGTGGTTTTAGGGGGTTTATACAGCTCCTCACCAGTGGCTTAAGCTAACACCCTGAGACATGAAGTGGAGAATGAGGTGCAAATCTAAGCTCCGTCCTACTGTATGCTCTCGAGGGCAGTAATAAAAGCAGAGGGAGAGGACAGCCAGTTGCAGAAAGAATTGTTTAAATTTACTACTCTGCTGCCATCACAATCAATTCAGCGTGCTACAGTGAATCTGTGTCTTAGGGGACTTTCTTTTAGCTGACTTTAAGTAAAAGAAACAGATTTCATCCACTACCAAAATGTTCAGGAGTTTGCCAAATGTCAGGTGCAAATTTGTTATCATAGAGAAGTATTTTTTTTCTCTGGTGGTATAGTCAGCACATTCAACCAGTGTCACCAGAAGTGATCATTCTCTGCCATTTTCACAGCTTTTGGCCTGAGCTGCTGTTACCAGTCAGGGAAGGAAAATTCCACAATATGAGATAAAGCAGAGCTCTGTTACAGAATAAGAAAATAACATCTTTGATTGCTTTTATTGAGGATAAATTGTAGAGTTGGCACCCTGCTGCTTTTCACAGAATCAGATTAAAAGAGAGATCATCTGGCAAAAAAGTACTAGACTGGCAACTCTTGAGTAGACAGTGTTGATTTAATGCAGTTAAAGTCACTCAAGAGAACAGAAACTTCAGATAAGACAGAAGAGTGACAAGTGTTTGTAATGAGTTGCTGCTTTAGTTCTGAGTGGTTTGGAGCTTAGAAGTCACAAAACAGTAAACCTCCAGGTGCTTCAAAGACAACTGCTTTTCCCAGACTTCAGCATAAATTGAGCAAGAAAAGGAGTTCTCAGTAAACATATGTGAAGACAATAAATGGACTGTGCTGTACTTGTATACATAAGGACTATTAAAAATATAATAGACTTCTCTTAAAATAAAAAGCATATTCTTCTTATTTACAATATATAACCTCTCCATTGGCCTTGTATCTCCTTCTTCCCAATGTAATTTTCCTTTAGAAGGGTTATTCAGGAAATAATAGCACTGAAAAAGAAAGTGATGTATTGGTCTGTGAGTCGCATAAAATGTAATTTTGGCTTCAACATCTGAAGCTTTTAGACAGCTTAAAAAGCTCTGAAGTTTTATGGTGGCATAGGAACCTGAACAGGGGCTTTTTGTGATACTGTTTCTCTAAACAGGCTAAATATTTTGTGAGCAATTAAGGAAATATTAATAATGTCTCATGTTTTTAGTGGTATTTAGGTGTCAAATCCCCATTAAATAAGATCTGAGTAAAGGACCTAAGTACATTTAAAGATCTGAGATCATATTTTTATACAGTGAACTCTAACTCAGGCTATCTGCTTCTGCTCAAATTTGAACCATAGTTCAATGCTCTTGTCTGCATGGACACGCATTTCACAATCAGTTTGGTCTGCTTAGCATGACACCACCGTTGCCATTTTATTTATTTACGTGTGTGCTTGCAGTGCTTTTTTAATCCATACCAAATACCAGAGTTGTTATAGATGTGCTGGTCAGAAAGAGAAAACCATACAAGCCTTGCTCCATGGTTCCCAGCTCAGCAGTCTGGCATCTCCCGTAGCCAGGGATGGAGATCCCTTTGCATTTTCTGGGTCCTGGGCTGGGCTGGTGCTGTGGTGTCCCTCTGTGTCTGTGGGACCCAAAGCAATGCAGGGTAATTTCTCTCTCAGCCCCACTGAGCAAACTTTTCTCCCCAGGGAAAGCTGCCACTGAGCAAATTTGAGAGTGCACTGTACTTGTGAGTACATTGCACCATTGAACCAAGGATTAAACTACTGGTTTTAATTCAGTAATGCACTGCTTTTGTCACTAATAGGGATAATTTTAATTAGTTGTAATATTTTAATCCTCTGATAGTAATACAGATTTAAGAAACCACATGGGAATAAAGCAGACAGAGCACAGGAAAAGAAAGAAAGGAAAATCAGAGTGTTGAATCAAACTTACAGGAGAAGCAAAACAATGCTCTGAAGCTGATTCAGCAGGTATTTTGACTTCAGAATGAGTTTTGGCAGGCAGATTGGGCCCATAATAATCCTAAAACAATATATCCTGTTCCATTAAGAGTTGCTTCTTGCCATCAGAGGCAGAGAACTTACAAAACTGAGTGCTGGAGGAACCAAACTTTCTCTGGGGAAACTGAACACAGCCTGAAAAGCAGAAATTTTACTTCTAATTTATACAAAGCCACAGAACCAGTTCCTGCAGGTGTGGGCTACAAATCTTTGCTTAAACAGGAAACATCTCATCCGGCTTGGTATATTCACCCAGAAATTCATGAAATATTATTTCCCTTTCTAAGTCTTTGGAACAGCCAACAAACATAATCACCAGCTCTTTTCATCCTTATCTCAGAACATTAACAATAGCTTTTCAACAACAAAATGTTAGTGGAAATGGCAACTGAAAATAATACTCAAAACCATGTTCAGTTAAATTTTAACTTCAAACTATAAGATATTTTTCTTTCTTGTTTAGTTACAGATGTGAATATCTCTGCTAGTAAAAGAAAGAAATTATTTCCCTCTGATGTGATACAGATTTTTTTTCAGGTGTACAAAATTTCACTTGTCATTTTTTGGTGATATTATATCTGCTCCCTTTACCATTTTTGTTCGAATTCTCATGTACTTACTCATATATTAAAAAAAACAACAAAAACAAACAAACAAACAAAAAAAAAACAAACAAAAAAAACCAGTAGGAAAGTATGCATTCTTGTTGTAAAAAATGCCAGTAAAAATTCTGAGACGATAGAAAATATTAGGGCAAAAATTTCCTCTATAAATTTATGAAAATTGAAATTGTTGGCAATTTTGAAGTGTTTTGGGATTTTGCAAAAGCTTGGTTTTTAATAAATAACAATTGAGCGCATAACATCTGGCCATCTTCATAGCATTTCTAATGATACAGCTATATGTTGATCTGACATTCTTAAAGAAATATTTTGTTTGCCACAAAGCATTTCCAGTCAATTTATCCCCAAATGAAACAAAACACCTGTTGGCACAGCAACAATGAGATGGGATGAGCTCAGTAAATCTGCAAGCTTCTTAATTAACACAAAAATAGAATTTTGTCTGTATAGAACAGCTTTAAATTCAAGTTTTGTAGAGAGGTATAATACCATTTATTCAATTGAGTAAAAAATTACAATGGTTTATGAGCCCTTTTTCAAGTATGCATAAGAACTAGGAAATTCTTGGTTAAATGTAATCCTGAAGAATGCCTGTGTGTGCTTTTTTCTCTAAAATATATTCATTTGACAAACTTCAACCAAAGCTTCTTAAACTATCTCATGTAGTGTCACACTTGTAGAAAAAGAAAAGCCTTACTGCTGAAAATCCTGTACTAAGATAATACAAAAAAGAGACGACATACTATTTTGCGATAAATGAGAATAGAGTGGTGTTAGCAATAAGCAAAAAAAAAAAAAAAAAACAAAAAACCAAAACCACCACACTCATAGGAGCAGTTTCATAATGGAGCTGTAAAGGATTAAGTCTGCAAATTTTAAAACCAAAAACTCCTGTAGAAACTGTGACTGACCTTTTCTAGGTATCAGAAGCAGCATCAATGATATCACAAAGGCAAGAAAGGGGAAATCTGGTAGACCTGAATGTATTTGTGGAGCTGGTGTGGATTGTGATGGAGAAGAGCAGGAAGTCAAATGAGAGAGTAGAAAATGTCACAGAATCCACAGGAGCAAGAGGGAAGCTGAGTAAGCAGAAAGTTGGGTGAGGGTACAACTTAAGAAAGAACTTTATTCAGGGAAGCAGCTGAATATTAGCATACATTTATGCACTAAGTGTAGTAAGTGATAGATATTTGCATTGCACTGAATGACATATATTCCAATGCCATATACTCTTCTAATAGAGTTCTACTTAAAATGTTAAGAACCAGCTAAAGCTTTGCTTGTCCCTGTGTTTGTGACAATGTTTGTCAGTGTGTTTGCCACTTCTGTCCTTAGATGTAACTGCACCCAATGACCTCTGTTCCCACCTCTCATCCAGTGTTACCTAACCTGAGTCAGCCAAAAATGGCTCGATGGTTGTTCTACTCTAGGAGTTCAGCAGCACAGGCACAAAGAGGGCTCACAGTGCAGGTGTGAATCTCCAGGCAGAAGAATGAGAACGAGCACCATAGTGTTTGAACCAGGAGGGAGACACATCATTCCCTGACCAGAAGGAACACTGAGATCACAAAACACAGAAAATATTTAAGTGTACTTTGCTGAAGTAAACATACAAAAACCAGACTATCTACTGAAAGGATTGTGTTTTTATAGACATAGGGAAGGTGAGGGAGGGAAACAAGGGAAGATCAAGGAGACACTGGGCAGTGGAGGATGCTGTAAGAATCTGTGTGTACACTTGTGTAAGTGTTTTACCCAGGTGATGTTTTAACATTTAGTCACAGCCCCTACTGCCTCTGTGATGCCCTGCCTCAATGCCATGCTGCTCTCTGGGCATGCACTGTAGCCATTGGCTTCTGGTCTTCTGGTGTTCTATGGATTTATTGGATTTATTTGATATTTATTTTATTTATTTTATGTTCTGTGGTATTATTTGATTTTCCTTTTAATCTCTTGGCTTCATGCTTGGAAAAAAAAAAGACAAGCTCATTTTCACCGAATCCTCTAATTATTTATGGAATGAACACAACAGTACATTTCTTTTCCAATCTTACAAGGAGAACAAATAACATGAAAAAGAACAACCTAAACTCTCTTTTCTTCAAGGGATACAAAGAGCAATGAGAACAGGACCCAAATCAAACTATCATCTGGGGGAAATAATAAATGTATTCATAAAGTGTACATACTAAGTGACTGAACACATAGCTCAGTCTTAACAACAGAATTACAAAACACAATAAAAGTAAAACCTATCCTCATAGCACATCAAAGGAGAAGACCAAAGAGACAGAACAAGCACACACTTCTTCATTATTAGATGTTGAGTATCTTGGGAATGATGCTTAGAGAGACATATTTGGAGAAAAAGATTTGAATAGGAAAATGTTTCTCATGGCAATGAAAAACATTACAATTTGAATGCAGTAACAGCAACAAAACAACCAAGCAGTCTGGGCAGGATTTCAAATGTGAAATGTGTTAATGTTAGATGCAAAATATTTCTTTGATATTTTACTCCTGAATATTTTGGAAACCAAGAAACTCATCATAACTATTCTTCAGGGTAAGGAGACCACTTGCATGCATGATATTGTCTTTACCTGAACAAATAGAAGTGTTTTCATTTGTCTGTCCATTTTTTCAGCAGTGCTTATGATATACAAAGAAACAAAAATGTTAAGTTACTGTGTCCTAGACTATCTATAAACTGCTGCACACAGGCTCACTTGTTTACAGGTGAATTTTTCAAAAATAGTAACCACTGAAAGCAGATAGTTCGTATAATTGCTAATGAAAAAATAGATTATATCATCAGAAGCATTAAAACATATTACTAAATAATGAAAGTTTAAAAAAACCCACCAAACCAAACCATTTTGTTCATTTTCCATTTATTCGTGTAATAATTGCAACTGTCACTGGTGGGTAGATTATTTCTGTCTGTGTTTCACTTGGGGAATTCAGTTAGCTATTTAAATAAGCCAGCACCACATTTCACAGCCCTATATTCTCTTTTCTCTCCAGTCTACTATTTAATTTTTCTTAAAATTTTCTATCTTTGGTAACGTACTTGTGTTTGTAATTCCAGTGATGGAAAACCTTATTGATTCTTCAAATGCTCAAAATAAAACAAAACTGTTCACTAGACAAATAAAGCAATATTTTCATTCTGTAGAAACATCCTCTATGATCACAGGGACAGATATGATATGGGTATGATATGGGTATGTCTGGTTAAAGTATTATGAATTTCCTTGTATAAGTTCTGTACAGAGGTTGTTTGTACAAAGTATTGTCATTCTGTAACACAGCCCAGTATTTCTTCACTCATCAAATAAATACAGTTACATTACGCTTTCACTAAATTCTTATATTATAAATTATTACATTTATTTAGCTATTAATTCCCTGAAGCTGCCGCAATTCCTTTCCATCAAGCCTTTGTAACATTCTGCAGTGGTACCTGTATTTTTTTTACGTTTTCAGTTTCTTAAAAATGGAAAAAAAAATTGTACAGCATTTATTGATCTCTACTGTGGCTTGCTGACCTTCTGGGTATTGGTGACTTAGGAGGGAACATGACAATAAACAAAAATAAAGCTAAAAACAAATGTCTCCAAATGAATCAGAGTAAAAAGAGAAGTGGATAACCTTAGTGATTACAGATGTTGGCAATAAAAATATCCACTCCTTTGCACTTGGGATTGACTCCTCCTTCTCACTGAGTAAAGAGGCAGAAGAACCTTGATTTAAGATAAATCAGTTTTATCGTCCACCTAAAAAGAAGAAACAAAAATAATAGCAGAAAAATGAAAAACAAAATAACAAAAATAAAGCAGTGGCTCTAGCACTGCAGCGTGACTTTTGTTTCCAAAGGAAAAAGGAAAGTGTTCTTGTAAACCTTCCTCTTATCTTTGCCTTTGCACATTGAGAACCTCTGGGGTAAATGGGCACAAAGAGCCAGGTAAAGCAGCAGGGAATAAACACGGGAGCCTGCTTAAGTCAGTGCAGATCACCTCATCACCAATTCAGCCTCTTCATCCTGAGACGTGAGGAAAGCACTCGTGCTCATTCCTTCTGGCATCTCTTTGGAGAGATGGTTGAAACAAATGGACACAGATATATCTGAGAGAGAAAACTAAATACTCTTCTTCCTCTTGTAAGGTGTTTTTACAGAAAAAAATCTAAAGTACAAGCTAGATAAATTCAGCCCTTAAGACAGAAAGACAAATTTACTTAACCATGCAAACAAGAAATCCAAAACCTGAAAATTAAAACCAATGGTAGCAATGCACTGAGTGATGCTGGATTTCTCTGTTGGTAAAATTCTTACATACTTTGTTTTCCCTTGCCATTATATAATAGTGGATGAAACCACTAGGAAAGAGCTCCATTGCCAAGAAAAATGGCATGGAAAACAAAGGATAAAACAAAACTGCAGGTTATGGAGCTAATACCCTTCTGATCATCTACAGAACTTGATGGATTAGAGAGATGGGCAATCACCAACCAAGAAAGTTTAAGAAGTGCCAGATTATGAACCTGAGATGGGGCAACCCTGGTTGTATATAAAGACTGGAGAGAATGGCTGGAAAGCAGCACTGCAGAAAG
>VRYO01002355.1:27995693-28015231 GCA_009812075.1 Sialia sialis
TGATCCTTGTGGGTCCTTTCCAACTCAGTATATTCTATGATTTTATGATTCAGTGATTGCAATTGCTAGCAATTGTTCTCAGTCTGTTACCCTGAATAATTGTTTTTATGCAAGAGGATTTATTTCCATAATATTACATCATGTTGCAAGCACCACCCTCCCATTCAACAAACTGCAAAAGATGAGAAATAAGTCACAAGCCTTTTCCCCAGGCAGCAAAACTTGCATTACCAATGTGGAGATCATGTTTTCATACTGCTGACCTATGAACAAATTAAATTTTACAAGCTCCAACACTCAGATTTTAAGTGACCATTAGGGCTCAGATAATCTTATAGTAGAAAAAAGTGTTCCTGGTGGATTTGGCCTCTACTTCACAAAATCCTCAATTACTTGCTCATTTTATCCTGTGGAAGGAATTTTTCTAGTCTTGTGGAACTGAGGAAAAATTGACATATAATTATTTAATAATCACAAAAAGCAAAGGCAAATGGAAGATTGCCTTCTTAAAGAAGAGGCACTCAAATATGACTTGCACATCACCTCAAGACACTGTTCACTGTTGGGGAAGATAATCAGATTCTTTAGCCTTTAAGACTGAGATATATACTCTCTTTTGATTTAGAGTTGAATAAAGGCACGAGAATATAAAACTGGATTTAGGAGGACACTAGGAATTCTAAACCTAAAATGATGACCTAAAAAGGTTTGTTTACACTCAGCTAGACGGGGATGGTGATGAGCTGTCCTCGGAAGGGCAGGGACAGGTGGCTGAGGGACAGCAGTGCAGTGCAAACTGAGAGCAGGGAGACCTGAGAAACCAGGGTGCACAAAGTCTTACAGAAACCAAAAAAGGGAAGTTTGAGCTCACCAGCTACAGAACTCCTGGCTTAAGCTCCCTCTGTCTCTGGCCTGGATGAAAGTTTGCTACACACCCAGATCACAGTATTCCAGCCAAGAAAATTGCTTGCCTAAAGATCTGCTTAGCCTGATTCTTCCTGCCCTGTCTCTGGAGACGGTATCAGACAAGCCTGGAGAGGTAGCAGTGCTGAGGACATGCTCTGTGGATTTTTCCTGAGGAATGATATGCAGGCTCAGAATTCTCAGAAACAGTTATTTTTTGGCACAAAACCTATAAAATGGGTGTTGTTGCTGAATCTATCAATGGCTTAACGTCAAGTTAGAAAAGAGTAAACAAGAAATCAGGGCTGCCTGCCTTTGTCTGGAGCCCAGAGGAGCTGTTCAAACCCACAATTCTCATCTCTGAATAGCAACAAAGCACTTCTCTTCAAAATCATTTTTCCATATACATAAAACAAGATCCAAGAGGTGAAAAAGTATGAGCACAGTCGTTAAAGTACCCTTGTAGATGCAGAATTCTAAGATTCCTGCCTTTAGCACTGAAGCAGCTCTGCCACAGAAATAAATCTTAGAAATTTATGGGAAAGGTGCTTTGGAGATCATACAACATCAATCAATACCATCTCAATTTTCACTTCTTGCTTTCTTGAAACTCTGCAAGATCACACTGAAACACATTATAATTGTGTAAATGTGTCTCTGCATCAGGATCTTACTTCAAGTATCTACAGGTGTGACTGAACACAGGAAAATGCAGTTTTTTAGAGTCAGGATCACATTGCAGTTCTTTTAATTACAGACTTTATTTCTGATAAATTTACCTGTTACAGTGGAATAATCTAAAAACATGCATTAAACATAACACCACAGTACTTACTAGCACTATCTATACTAATATTCCTTTTGTTTCACTGATTTCTCATCAAATGTGTTCACAGTAGCTCTTGACATTTTCTGACACTTGTCATGTGTTGTACACTGGCACAGGTCAGCAGATTTTCTTGTAATCCTGATGAAACTTCAGCCAAAGCCTGGGGTTTCTGGTGCACTCTGGGCACACAAACAGCTTCAGAACTGAAGGACTTCAGAAACTACACAGCACAAAGGTTGATTTCTATCAACAACAACAGTAGTATGTTTTCACTTATTTTGCTGTTCAATATACAAAGGTAGGTCATCCAGCTCAACAATTGCAGGCAAGCTAATTAATAACACACACACAGCAAAACTGTCATAACTTAGGGGTGATATGAGACCAGTTCCACAAATTCCAAGCTGTGAAGGTGTAACAATGAAATTTAAGCTGCAAAAGCAATATATGAAGAGATAATATAGTGATAAGAAAGCAATATCCTGGGATCTTGTCAGCTGGCTAAACATACTAAAAGAATTTTTTTAAATGCCATGAAAAACCCATCAATTCTTAACCTGCATCACTGCCATCAGATTAATTTATAATTCGGCTTTCTGGGTAAAAGTTTGAAATATGTTTTTTGATGGGTCTACATCTTTTCTAATAGAAAGAAAGGATTAGTTTTCTGTTTTCTTAATACTGGCTTCTTTTGGTGATTAAAGGCTTTATTTCTCTACTGAAATCCTGCTTTTCTTCACAATCCTGTTGGAACAGGAGGTGAAACCAGCCACAAGGGACCAGCAGAGATGAGTCCTCTGCTCTAAGAACTGTTGATCCAGGCTTGGACCTTACCTCTTGAGTCTTATTCTTTTAAGTTTCTTTGGAGAACAAGCTGGAAATTTATAAGAGCCAAGAATATTAAGGCCATCACTCTGAGACAAGTTTAGGATGACTGAAGCACAGAGTGCTTTCCCTATCCTTGCTGAGGATCAGAGCTAGCATGCAAAGAGGTCCTTAGTCAGAGTCTGCCTGTGTCCTAGGGTGACTAAGGCGGACCATTAAGAACCTCAAGTCAAAAGATATATATTTTCACACAAACACTCACCTTGTGGGATGCACCTTTTCTCCCTATCTGTGGGACATCTGTGTTTGGTACCAGAACCCCTGTTCTGTACTGTCTAGGTTTGGAGAAGGCCCTCTTTAATCTCTTCCCTAGCTGTTCCTTGCCTGGTAGGCCCATGACACCTCAGGTCATCAAGATAGAGATACTACCTAAAAGTGGACATGAAACCAAAGAGTAAATCTAACCATGGACAGTATTTCTCAGGGAATCCATGACTGTGAGATGTGCACTGCTATCAAGCAAGTCAAGTGGATGAAGCCCCTCTGGTATGGGGGGCATTGGTCCAAATATAAGTACGGGGTGGCCTGGCAGGTTGACTACATCACACTGCCTCAAACCCGCCAAGGCAAGCGCTACGTGCTGACCATGGTGGAAGCCACCACCAGATGGTTCGAAACCGCCCCTGTGCCTCATGCTACAGCCCTTAACACCATCCTGGGCCTGGAAAAACAGGTCCTGTGGAGTCATGCGACCCCTGAGAGAATTGAGTCAGACAATGGGATCCATTTCAAGAGCAGCATTATCAACATCTAGGTTAGAGAACACGGCATTGAGTGGGTGTACCATATCATGCACCAGCAGCTGGCAAAGAGAAAAGATACATAGACTGATAAAAATTGCCTTGGTTTTTAAGCATTGGTTAGGAGATCTTTCAAAAATTAAGAGCAACATCTAGCAAAAGCCACCTGGTTAGTCAACACCCAAAGTCAACCAACCAAGCAGGTCCTGCCCAATCTGAGCCCCTGCTTATAATAGATGGAGACAAAGTCCCAGGGGTACATTTCAGAGATTTGTTAAGATAAACTGTTCGGATCAATTCTGCCTCGAGTACAGGCAAACCCATCCGTGAGGTTGTCTTTGCTCAAAGACCAAGTTGTATATGGTGGATAATGCAGAAAGATGTGTACCGCAGAAAAATCTAATTTTTGAGTGAAAATCATGTATAAATATCACTTTTTGCTGAATACCACTACCAATATCTGCATATAGTTAGATATGATATATACATTTATATGTATGTATAAATGTGTGTGTGAACAATTAGAGTATATATTACTTTTGGTAGTAAACTGACACTATGGCGATAAGGGGTAGAATGTTACAGGGTGACTTTATGATGAGTGTAACCCCAACTGTGTGTTCTGCTTGTGCTGAACATGAAGTTCTGGTTCTGAGGGCAAAGGGTGGAAAAGAAGTGTGCAGTTTGTTTACAGAAACTGCACTTGCTCCCTCACATTCTTCTCCTGGACTGTGCTGTGTGCAGCACAGACAGCAGGAGAGAGCTCTCCTTTGCTTTTAGATGGGTTTTTCAGTTAGCTAAGGCCAGAACGTTTTTGGAACTGCTCAGCTGTTGTTTGGTCCAAGACCACCAGGACTATTGTCCAAAGGTCCCCAAATGGCACTGCATCTGGGACACTGGACCCGAGCCCCAGAAAGACAGAGAAAGCTGAAGACACATCCACCAAAAAAACTGACCTA
This sequence comes from Sialia sialis, assembly GCA_009812075.1. Taxonomy (NCBI): domain Eukaryota; kingdom Metazoa; phylum Chordata; class Aves; order Passeriformes; family Turdidae; genus Sialia; species Sialia sialis. The sequence continues at coordinate 28,000,010 of VRYO01002355.1, forward strand.
CAAAAAACTCTCTAAATTTGCCATGTCTTCAAAACAATGAATAGTTCCATTGTTTAATATTGATATTTTCATATTTGTGAGTACTTTGCTAAATAGTTTTTTCCACTCATCTCCAAAAAAAAAAATCTTTCCCAAACCAATAGAAAAAGAAAAAAAGAAAGATTGCTTAAATTTGCTTTCTAAAAAGACCCCATTTGATAATTTCCTCCCAAATTTTCCCTAAACCAAGACAACCTGGACCAATAAGTAACAGCAAACTCAATGGCATCGTGCTCCCAGCAGCATGCAAGCTTGCTTAAGAACACTGAAAAGGACAGGAAAGGTTTGGGGTCTTTTATAAACATTCATCTTTATGTTCACATCCTCTAAATAACTCAGAATAACTCAGACGGACTTTCCATGTAGGAACTCGGTTAAAGTTTCAAATATTCTGGTTTCACTCCCATAAATACCAATATCAGTAAGATTTCAAGTTTTTTTGTATCTAGACTGGAATGAAGACTTTTGCTGGTCTTTCAGAGTGTCTTTTCATTCCATACTTGCTATATGAATGCCCAAATTTTCAGATTCTTATAAAAAATTACAACTAAAACCTCATAAGTTGTCTTCAAAAAAAAAAACAAAACCTAAAACAAAAAACAACCAAAAACCCATGATTATTCCACCCTAACTGAAACATTTCAGCTTCATTAGCTTCTAAAGAAAAGTCTATAAACTTTTGAGATATATATATTTAGTTTTAGAATGATTCATTGATTCAATACAAAAAATCAAAATACCTAGTTTATAAACTGTCAAAGTGAACTATTTCCTATTAGAAAATAGTGTTTATGGTGGGGTGGAGCTATTTGCCAAACTTGGCATAACATCACAAATTGCTGCAGTCGATCAAAAATTGTGGTTTTGGATAAATGAGGTATTTGTGTTTTTATAAAAAATACCCAGTGATGTTCTTCTCTACTGATTGCTTAAACCTAAGGTTTATATAATTTTTCATTTGCTTTTTTGTGATATTGTTCCAGTACTCTTGGAATTGCTTTGAAGTCTGATGATCTGCATTGTGAGCAACTTTGGCTTTAGCTTTGTACCCTGTTTGTAATTCAGAACACAACAATAGAGGCATGTCTTAATAAAGGATTTTTTCCCCAAATATATATTTTTAAGTTTAAACACAAAGATTAATAGTTTTAGATGTGATTTTAGACACTCTATTTATTCTCAGAGAGCACTTTCCCCATCTTATTTGAATTACCTGCTCCTCATTCAGACAGGCATTTGCTCCCCTCAGGGTTCAAGACCCAGGATCCTGAACAGTTGCTGCCCACAAGCTAATGTGTACTATAATTACTGTAGATGGAATGAACCCAAATAACCCCCCCTTTAAGGAGATCAACTATTAATGACTTCCTGGAGATTCCAAACTCACTCCCATTAAATATTAATTGTAAAACAACCTATTACCCTACTGAGAGCAAGAATAATACATCCTTAGTGACCTCATGTATTCTGATGATAGGTAATTCAAGAGTGATGGGAAACTGTGGAGCTCAGTGGAGAACAAAGGTTCACAGTAAGACTTTATGATACTGGTGGCCCCACACAGGAACCTGTATGGCTGAGTTTACTTTATCTACTGATATCAATCTTCACCTCAATATGCAAAGTCCCTTGGATGCAAAGTAAGATTTATATGTAAAGTTAAGGACCCAAGGAACTCCAAAGGACTGAATATAGGATTTCTGCATACTCATTCAGTTATTAAGTATAAAACTATCTCCTGTTAATCTGTTCCCCAACTTTTACCAAGCCCCTTATTTTTCATATAAAGGAAGCAAATGCAACCTCATGCAGCTCATGAAGTACAGCTGGATTTTGCTGTGAAATTTGCTTCTTTATGGAGAAGTAGAAAAAGAATAAACTGCCAACAAAACAGCAGTCTGAAATCTTGGTCTGACCTCTGTTCTGGATGAAAAGTCTGTGTGGCTGCAGGCACAGCCTCACACACTAGCCCATCATCCCCAGGTAGGGACATAGCCCTGAGCCCCTGCGCAGGGCCAGTCAGTCCTTCATCCTATCTCATCTGCTGCTCTTCATCCTGGGGCTCCAGTGAAGCCTCCCTGAGCATCAGTGAGTTTGATATTTCAAGAATCTCAGACTGTGATTGACATCTAGATGCCCCACTGCTTTTGTTTGAAGCACTGTTGATGCCTCTGGTATGTGTGTCCTAGAGAGAGCACAGGGTTCTATAAGGTTGTGTTTGCCATGCTGAGGAAAAGCTTCCATCCAGGTGGGAGACCAGGGTGCCACGATGTCTGCTTGGCAAAAAACCAGAGGAAACAAAAAATAGAGGAGAGATGATAAGTAAGCTTTAGGCATGAAGCCATTGTAGCTGAAAGAAATCGCATACACACATACACACAGACCTGTATTTTCTTCACTAAATATGTGAAGTTTGAAGGTAAAGGTTTGAGGAAGGCAAAAGTCAGCCAGCAACAGAAAAGTGAATGCTATGACGAAAAAAAATCTCTTCTGTGAACTAGCAGAATTAACCCCATTATAAATCCACTGGGATGACCTTAAGGGCTGCAGCACTACAGCTGAGAAACTGTGCACTTGGATATTTTAAGTTCATAAGATTTTGTGGCACCTGGAGTTGACTTCTCAGCAGTGATGCCAAATGCAGAAGCACTTAACAGTGGTGCCTCTGACCCACTGGCACCAAGAGTTTATGGTTAAAAATTTTATTGTGTGTTTTCCAAGCCTGCTACTTGATTTATGCACTGGGCTTGCAGTATTGAATGAAGCTTTAAGTGAATTTAAGATCCACTATCTCAAAGGACAATGGAGTCAAGCTATTTCAAAGCTATTTCATATAAATAAATAAAACTAAACACATTTCCTCATGTTTGACAGTCTCAGGACCAAGTTTTCCTTATAGATTCTGAACACAATTAGCTCTTAAAACAATCTGCCATTCTATTTCGCCTAGAATTAGAAAGTTCCCAAATATTAGCTGTAAGACCTAGATACCAGGTTTACATAAGTCATGAGGAGTGTAGGATTGACCACTAGAATATGTATTTAGAAGACTCTATTTAAAAGGCAGTCTTAAAGCACTGCCAAGTTAATAGACTCATAAACCAAGTGGGATGTGTTAAACAAGAAATTTATAGTGGTTTGGTTGCATAAAGAACAGAAATAAATTAAATTAATTTTTTTTTTGCCTGACAAAAAGACATTCAGACTATATCTGGATAGGATCAGGTTTGTCACAGGTTCACCAAGATGCACCATTTCCTCTTCTGGTATAACAGATCTCCCAGGTGTATCAATCTTCAATGGTTTTTGCAGGTAAATATGCCCAATGAAGAAAACTAATCTAGCCCTAGTGTTTTAAAAAGACATACAGAAGCACCAATATAACATCATCTATGTTTAAAGTCCATGTCAGGAGAAAACTAGATAATGAGGATTCAAGAAACAACAAATTAAGAAACCTCAGTTAAGAAATGTAGAGGAACAGCAATGGTTGATAAATTTTCTTGCCAACAAGCAAGGAAAATCTATCCCTTACTCAGATGTGAAGAGCAGAAAACATTAAACTCCATTTCTAATGAAAAAAATGAAAGACATCTGTAGAAAAAAGAAGGATTTGCCAATCAAAGAGCAGGAGAGAATAAACAAAATCCAATTCTCTTAGAGGAAGCTGCTGAGAAGCTTTCTGAGCATATCTATTATTTTTCATAATTAACAGACACTTGAAAGTTATAGAAATTTAAAAGGATTGGAGAAGTGTCAGGATTGAAAACTGAATACAAGCAGTGGGCTTGGGCTCAGGGCTGTGGGAATTTGAGTGCACTTAGATAGCAATTCCTAGGGGAAAAAATGGAACAAATTTGAGACTGCCAATTAAATTTAGAGACAATGGAATTGTTCACCATCAGTCAGCATGAATTCATGAAGAGTAGGTCTATTCAAATCAACCATTCCTTTCTTATGTCAAGGTCTTCAGGTCTAAGGGATATAATCAAGTTATATTTTATACATTTGGGATTGTCTTAGAATCATGAAAATTCTGTTTCTTATTTTTGCTCTCAAGATCTTGGAACTAAAAGACAGCAAAATTATCAAAACATTTGAAATCCCAGAGGGACCTCAAAATACAAATCATACTGAGAACGTAGTCAGGAATGCAGCTTTAGCCATGAGGTCAAAGGGAAAATTTTTTTGTTCACTATTTTTATGTGAGCTAAAGCTACAAAAAATTTTACTAACATGGTAACTGATAGGATCAAAGACTAAATTTAATTGTGCTGTTACTCTTACAGGGAGACCTGAATCACTTGGTAGATGATCACAAAGTAAAATAAATGCATTTTGTATGGTCAAATATACCACAAGATAGCTAGGAACCTAGAGTGCAGGTTGTACAAATTTCTGTCTTGGAAATAAGTAATTCAGAAAGGGACTTAGAGGTCATCATTGTCTCAACATGAGTTCACAGAACAAAGCTGTGGCAAGACTTGTACATTTAAAAAGACAAACTTCAAGGCGATAACAGAAAGGTGGGGGGTTTTATCTTTCTGCACAGCACAGGTCATGAGTTTCCTGGCCACATCTCTCCAAATCAGTTCCCTGCCATTGCAGAGGCCTCAAGCTCACACCTTGGTCTCTCCTGTCTCTTTGCCAGTGGCACATGCCACCTAACTCTCTTAGTGACTGAATCTATTATTAGTTAGGTGTGAGGTTAAAACCTCCGGTGCTCTTGACGCACCCCTTCATGTCGCGTTATCTTCCAAATGATTAAAGCAGCTAATAGTTGCTATAAAGCTGTTTATTACAAAAGCGCATCAGTCTCAAAAGGCACAGTCACAGACAATGAAGTCCACGCTGAGTTTTAGTATAAAGTCCCAAGTAGAAGCAGAAGCTTCTCCCAGGGGTCCTGGTGAAGGCTGGTGTTGCTGCCAGAGCTCCTGTCTTCTTCTTGGGTGTTGAAGATGCTGGCAAGAAAAGCAATAGCAAAGCAGAATAGAAAGCAATGGCAAAGCGATGGCAAAAAGCACTTACTCTCCCTAATACATAATCTTAAATAGGATTTTTCCAACAAGCTAACATGTAAACTCAGACCACTACTTCTTAACTTATTAGAATTCTAATTTCTTAACACGTTAGAATATGTATAAACTATACATACAATCTATCTTGTTCTATCTGAAATATATAAGCAATATTCTCACTGGAGCCCTGTGTTGTCTAAGCATAGTCTCTCAAAGAGCTTCTGGAGCCTCTACTGCAAACATTAATATGTTTGTTAACCTTCATTAGAACTTGTTCTTCTACTCTGGCATCTAAGCCTTTCACACAGTAAAAGTACTGCAGCTCACACTAAAACTTACTTACTGACTTACTTACTCACTTACTTATGCTAAAATTTAAACTTAAACTTATACCAAAACTTTTACTTAATCTTCTACTTAAACTTCCACTCTGTGTGTGGGTGGCTTGATATACTCAGTCCACCAAGAGCTTTAATTCAATCCCCGCATTCTGGCCTCTGCCTGAGGGATTCAGGCAGGCTCTTGTCTCACTGACTCCCAGCAGTTAGGCCAACCATACAGCAGTTTTGGAGTCAGTATTGAAGATCCTAGATGAAAATGTAATGAAATAATGATATGGGTAAGGGGTATCAAGCTTCATCAGCAGAAGCCAACCCTTCAGCCTGTCCAAGTGGAGTGATAAGAAGTCAACAGTGCTAATACACACAGAGTTTCTCTGGCTCCTGTATACACTTTTCCCTGTGATGTAGGACAGGTCACACAGAGCTTCAGAGTGTTTGCACCCCAGAGCTTTTCTGTAGGATATTATCCTCCCAGAGAAAACAAATGCAAACAGGGTTTGGATGCAGTAAAAGGGCTACACATTGGCACCCCTTTAGTCAGATGCATCTTGTCAGCTTTAAACTCTAGAATTTGATTATATATATTGTTCTAGTATTTATTTAATAACATTTTCCTCCTGCCAGAGACAGAAAACATCAGGCTGACAGCTCTACACTCAGCTTTACAAAATGAGTGCGTGGATTTTTATACTTGACTGTAAGCTGAAATGTGTGGGCAAACTCTTTAGACCAGATTCCTTCTTTGTGCTACCCCAGATTTTTGCCATATTAACAATTTACTATTAGATTGCTGTTCACATCCCTGCAAGCTTTCATTCAGAACTGGTGTTTCACATACTCAAAAGGCATAGAAACAGCATTTTCAGAACAGTGCTCTATTTAGGTATCTCTTCTCACATGTATTTGTAAAGGTGTGTTTATAGAACAAAAGACACAGACTCACAGCTTTGTGACCAAGTTTGAATTCAAATAATGACTATCAGCTCTTTCTGGGAGAGATGTCACCTATTTGCTCATGATGTATCACTACTGCTCTGCATTTCTGATGACTAACAACTCATCTCACCCCTCCCTGGAGATTCCATTTAGCCTCATTCTAAAACTTGGGAAGAGTAAACTTCCAGCTTGATGGAGACAGAGAATACTTCCCCACAGGGAGACTTCCTGTTTTTCTAAACTGTGTCTATTCCCTACCTCTTTGGTTTATCCCTTCACAGTTTATTTTTATATCATTCCTAAAGTATAAAAGGGAATTTAAAAGCATGTAATTTAAAAGAAAATAATTTATTCATTCCTTTCATTATTTTGCTTTCCCTTAAAGGATTGCATAATGTGTTTAATACTTGATATTTGTAGAAAGATCACAAGGTCACTTTTTTCTTTTAATAAATCAGAAATTGAGAGAACACAGAGAGATAAGAGAGGTAACTTAGTTAAATCATTAGCACAGTCCTCTAAAAATGTGGTTCAATGCATAATCAATCATTTTTGTCTGATCTTTATTACTCTCCTAGGGCCTGAGTAAAGTAGAGATGATAAAACACCTGGAGTATTATTAGGAGGAATTAATTGATCTTCATGAAGGTCCTATGCATTACAGAGATGAGGGTCTTAAAACTCATGCCAGATGGACATTTCTTGAGTTGGTGCAAAAGAATCACAATCATGATTCTGCCCCATTTCACAGTAAAGGGGACTGCTTTCCTCTTACAGATTACATAGAATAATTTTGCTAGAAGACAGAACTATTCAGGAAGTCTGGAGCATTCAAAAATTTAGTTCTAGTGCCAGGACAAGGGGCTGTGAAGAGAAGAATCTGGCTTTGCTTCAATCCATGGAAAACATTTCCAAGATTATATTCTTCAGGCTATTTTGAAAACAAAACAAAACACTTGTTCTTTCAAAAAATCTTTTTTCCTGGATATTAGCTCTTGACTAGTTTCAAGGCATAAATATTTATGTTTATTGAATGGGAAATGCTCAGTTCAGTTCTTTAGCAGCAAGATCAATGCCTCTGTTGTAAAGACTCTGAAGTAGGAATCACTATGGATTTAGGGGGATGTGTCCCACTTTAGGAAAAATACATTGGGAACAATAACCTGGAATCTGATAAAGTCTCCTGCTGATCCCTCTTCACTGTGTGAAGCCTTTGCTTCTCTCCATGGGTAATTTGGTAAAGGTCCATAGACTTCACCTGAACAGACTTCACCATATCAAGCATCACGATAAAAATCAACTAGAACTGATGTTTATTTAATATTCCATAGGTAAAATTACCATCCACCTCAGTCAGGCCTGTCCAGAAACTAACTATTGTGGTCTGACCTGGAAGCCAGATGCTCACCAAAGCTACTCTATTGTTCCCTTTCTCACCTGCACAGGGCAGACAAAATACAGCAAAAGATTCATGAGTTGAGATAAGGGCAGGGACAGGTTATTCACTGATTACTGTCATGGACAAAACTCTCTCCACTTAAGAAAATTAGTGAATTTATTACATATCAAAATCAGAGTAGGATAATTAGAAATAAAACAGGTCTTAAAACCACTTTCCCCTAACCCTTCCCTCCTTCATGGGCTTAACTTTATTCCTGATTGACTACCTCCTCCCTCTCAGTGGCTCAGGGAGATGAGAAATAAGGGTTGCAGTCAATCCATCACACATTTCTGTCCCTGCTTCCTCGTCAGGGGAGAACTCCTCACACTCTTCACCTGCTCCACCATGTGCTACCTCCCAGGAGAGACAGTCCTCCACAAGCTTATCCCATGTGAGTCCTTCTCACAGGTCCCTGAAGTTCTTTCTTCATGGCCTGCTCCAGTGTATCCCTCTGGTGGGATAGAGTCCTTCAGGAGCAGGCTGCTCTAGGATGGTACCTCATGAAGTCACAAGTCCTGCCAGCAAACATGCTCCATCCTGGGCTCCTCTCTCCAAGGATTCACAGGTCCTGTCAGGAGCAAGCTCCAGTGTAGGCTTCCCACAGGTCACAGCCTCCTTCAGGTGGCAGCCCACTCTGTGTTGTGCTGCAGGTGATTCCATGCTCCACCATGGACCTCCTTGGGCTGCAGGTGGTTCCGTGCTCCACTATGGACCTCCTTGGGCTGCAGGTGGTTCCGTGCTCCACTATGGACCTCCTTAGGCTGCAGGTGGTTCTCTGCTCCACCATGGACCTCCTTGGGCTGCAGGTGGTTCTCTGCTCCACCATGGACCTCCAGGGGCTGCAGGTGGTTCTCTGCTCCACCATGGACCTCCAGGGGCTGCATGGGGACACACTCCCCTTGAGCTGCAGGGGTATCTCTGAGCACCTTCTCCCTTGCACTCTTCACTGATTTTGGGGCCTGCAGGGCTGTTCCTCTCACATATTCTCACTCCTCTCTTCTCTGTCTACAATTACTTCTGCATAATAGTTTTTTTCCACCTTCTCAACTGTGTTATCCCTGAAGCACTGCCATTGCCACTGCTGCTGCTGAGCTCAGCCTTGGCCAGTGATGGGTATATCTTAGAGGCAGCTGGCATTGGCTCTGCTGGACACAGGGAAGCTTCTGGCAGCTTCTCAGAGGCGCCTGTCCTGTATTGCTCCCACTACCAAAACCTTGCCATCCAAACCTAGTAATCTAAGCAATCTATTTCTCTCCATAGAATATTTTGAGGCAGGGCATGCTTGCAACTCTTCCCTCATTTCTTCTGTGTTCTCTATTTGTGGTGCAGCTCTGCATTGTCTTTTGGGAAATACTGTTAGTCATGAACAAGAAAGCCTTTTTGTTTAGTCTGCAGGCTTATGAAGATGTCAATATTAAGCAATATTAAGGTCCACAGGATTTCAACCAGGGCTACTTCAGAACCTATGACAAATTTGAAGACTATAGGCTATCGATAAATTACCAAGATGACTCAGAATGAGCAATAAATAGATACTAATTTAAATCATGCTGTCCCTAAGTTTGAAGACAGAAGAATGCATGGAATTTTAGAAAATTATATTCTGTAACATATACAACCCAAAAGAAAGCAATTATAATCCATGATCTTATTAAATTGCACAGTAATTTAAAAATACAATTACATTTTAAATGAACAATTGAAAAGAATAATTATATTTCATTATGTCAGCTGGGTTGCTCAGATGAACACTGTGTACTGTTGGATAGGTGCAGTGGCATAATGTGATCAGTTTAAGAAAATCATGATTAGCAGCCCCATATTCTTGAAGACAATTTATTACTGCTGCTGGCAACAGACATATTTAAAACTCATTAGTTGGAAAAGGGATAGAGATTGGGGAGAAACATATATCATAAGGTAACACTCATACCTTAAAACACCCTTTTTCAACTTCAATACATGAAGAAATAGAATTTTTTTACTATTTGATTACACAGCTAAAAATAAGTCGAGCTGCTTTAGAATACAATGATTTGTTAAAGCACCTATTCTACAGCCCTTTGATCATCTCAGGGCCTTCCTTTGGACTGTCTTCCATCTTTCTGTGTCTTCCTCAAATTGTGGGGATCATGGAATCATAGTTGATTCCTGAATTGGAAGGGACCCACAAGGATCATCAGGTCCAACTCCTGGCCCTGCACAGCAGCATCCCCAAGAGTCACACTGTGTGCCTGAGTGTGTCTGAAAGGTGCTTAGACTCTTCCAGGCTTGGTGCTGTGACCAGTGCCCTGGGGAGCTCTTTCAGTGCCCAGCCACTCTCTGGATGAAGAACCTTTCCCTAATATCTGTCCTAAACCTCCCCTGACACTGCTCCATGCCATTCCTTTGGGTCCTGTCACTGGTCACTGCAAAGACATCTGTGCCTGTCCCTCCCCTTCTCCTCATGAGACAATCATGAGGTCTCTTCTCAGCCTGACAAGGGCCAAATAGAGTAGGATGATGTTTTCTCTAGGTCTGCCAGTAATGCCCCTGTGGGTGAAGCCCAGGATCTGATTTCCTTTCCTTCTTATGTTGGTGCACTGCTGACTCATCTAGCTTGTTGTCACTAGGACCCCCATGTCCCTTTCAGACACACAAATTCTGATCTGTGCTGTTCTCTTTGGTTATGCAGGTGCAGGACTTTGAATTTTGCCTTATTAAATTTCACCTGTATGTTCATCTCTGTACCTGAGAGTGTGAGCAAAGTGTTCCAGCCTGTCCAGGTCTCTCAAGTCCCTGTGAAATGTGTCTCCTTTCTGACATCTTCACCTCACCGCTCATTTTGAGTCACCAGCAAAATCCACCTTTTCATGAAAATAATATATTCTTATATTTGAGATAATACTAATGGAAAGACCTTCAAATGTATTCTATAGAGGTGACCCAGCTATTATAAGACAGTAGAAATTTTACATTACCTCTTTTGCACACTTTAAAAATATCTCAAGAAAGAGGAATTGAACAAATAGGTCAGAAATTCATGTGGTAATATTTCAAATATGCTCCAATTTAGCCTCTAAATCATCTCTTACAGAATCATTCACATTCCCATAAATATCCACCTTGTTGAAAACAGGCTGTGTGATGAAAGAAGAAAATTTCACTCCCAAACATGCAATTAGAGCTAATGACAACCTGCAGGTATTTGAATCTCATTAATGGACCTAAAGTGCATAAAATGTTTTTTTCGCTTCTTAACTACCTTGATGGAACTTAGAAAAAGATATTTTGGTTGTATAAATACCTGCATTTGCCACATGTGGCAAAATGTGGATGAGTCTAGCTGTACCTCACAAGTCTGAATAATATCCCTCATCTCCTCATGATCTCTTCTGCATGATTGATTTGCTTTTCAGCCTCACAGTGATTTTTCTTTCTGGGGACAATGGTGTTGCTCAAGACAAAATCTAAGCACAATATTTCTGTTAAATGACATTCACCTTTATGGAAATGCTGGTAGCCATTAAAACTTGCACAACGTTTTAAGACTTCTGAGAGGCGTTTAAAGTAAATACTGTTTATTCACTGTCCTAAAAATTCTAAAACAGGAAGTAACTCTTCCTGGAGGCATCTTTCAAACTTGAAGTATTGGGCACAAATATATTCTCAGTAATCTCAGGAAAAATCCTTGAGGTTAACGTACTTCAAGTTTGCACCATTAAAAAACAGATTTGTTTGATGTAAAGAATTCTATCATCTATTCTATGCAGTCACATTCAATGCAATTCAGAACATACTTGATCCATAGAGCTACAGACCAATTGTGTGTCATGATAAAACCAGAATCCACTGAAATAAACTCATTCTTTGTGGCATTTAACTTGTGCCATCTGGATGTGACTTTAGAATATTCTCTCATAGTAATCTCATCCCATTTTCCAATGGTTTTTCTAGTAGTTCTAGGAAGACACTGTTCCCAGTCTCAGTACATTTTTTGTTCAGAATTCCACTTAGACTGAATTTTCCTTTTAATCTATTGTTACTACTTACATGTCATTTTATCTTTGTGTATGATTATTCATACTTCTTGATATTATTGCATTTGTAGATGAATTCTCAATTCTTCTATGTTATTTAAAAGCTCATGGCCATCAATTTTCAATCTCAAGCAAGGAAAAAATGGGCGTACTTCTGGTCCTAGATCAGATTTTTTCTTACAGTGGACAGTTGCTGGTGCTTGTAGAAGAATAAAGTACATATAGTTATGACCCTTTTCTTGACAGATGACAGTAATCAGTAGCTTCAACGTTCTTCAAGCTGGAGGTTACCCCTGGGCCACTGTATTTCATGCTGTTATTATTCATGAATTTTCCTAATACCTTTTTGAACCAATTTATAATTTTGACCTCCCGACAAATTGAGAGTCGTCATTTAAATTACATAAAGAGGGAAAAAAGTACTTCATGCCTTTTAAGTGCTGCATTTATTATTTCACTTATTCTCTTTGTTCCTGACTGTGGCACAAAACAACCACTTCTTTACCCTATTAACGTGTTACTGACCTTCATCATGTATAGAGACATTGTTTTTTTAATTAGAACGTTCCCTTCAAGTGTAGGGAAGCTTTTTATACTTCGATACTTTTCTTCATCTGTATCTTTTAAAGGTGTAAGGACCAGAACATATATGGTAAGCAAATCAGTTATGTTTCCCAAACTCTTTCCCAGTTCTAATAAATCTGTTTATTCAGGGCTTCAGCCCTGACTATTACAATGCATTAGTAGTTACACATCCTGGAATTAAAATACATCATGCAAGTGACAGACAAGGAAACTTCAAGCTAAAGAAAACACAGGAGAATTGTCAAAACATTGTAAGCCTCTCAGTGCCAGGGACAAAAAAGTGACAACAGCATGAAAATTACAATTATTCAGGGCCAGAGTTCCCCTCAGCAGCATTAAGGATGTGTTACAGCTGTGAAGAGATGCAAATATTGTTTCTTAAGAATAGAGGGACAGAGGAAAGGAATTAATAAAGAGTTTGCACTCTCAGCTGGAATAGAAATGTTGCAAGTAAACACTGAACACCATGAATCATGTGATCTTACAAAAATTACTAAGATCCTAGACCTGCAAGTCTCAGGAAACTCATTGACAGCAAAGTTCCTCATAATTTCCAATAGCCCTGCTCACAGTACCACAACTTCTCACAAACACAAATTTTTGCAGTTTCAGGACACAAATTCTAGAATACTGACCAATTTCCAGCAGTGAAATAAAACTAGGATTAATTCTAATGCTGCAAGGTGGTGTCCACCAATTGAGTCAGCACAGTGACATCAGTACCAGAAGGACCTTGATTTTACCCCATACTGAGTAACCTATAAAAGTTTATATATTCAGTTCAAAGAGTGGGCCAGGATGTATATGCTTGATGACATCTAGTTTTACTAATGTCAAATAAACTTTTGTGGGATTATGGCTTGTGATTTATGGCTTGTGCTTGACTGCAGAATATGCTCAGCAATCAGCTAGAGAGGAGCCCAAGAGGGTGCCCTACCTCACTCCCTTCCCTGACTCCCATCAGGGGAAAGGTGTAGGTCTGTTGGAAACCTATTTGTACACAAACTGTCTTAGGAAAAAACCACTAAACACTGTAAAAATGTAGAAAAAAATAGAGCTGGCTGAAAAGGTGAATGTGAAGTCATCCACTACATCTATCACAGAAGTATATACAGTAATTTCACGATTATAAGCCGTATGCGAATATAAGCCGCGCTTTTTTTTTTTTTTAACTCTGCATGGCAGAGGGGGCGGGGTGCTCCGGCCCAGCCCCACACAGCCCGGCTTCCCAGTGGCAGGGACCGGCCCGCCCTCGTGCAGCCCCCGTTGCAGACGGTCCCCCGCTCCCAACGGCTGCCGGCGGCACAGGGGCCGGCCCGCTCACTTGCAGCCCCCGTTCCTGGCGGTACCACACTCCCAGCGGCTCCCGGCAGCACAGGGGCTGGCCCGCCCACTTGCCACTCTGCTTGGCCGGCTCTCACTTCTGGGTTGGTGTTTCTCTGGGATTTGTCCATAGATAAGCCGCACCTGAGTATAAGCCGCACCACTGGGGTAGGCTGGATTCTTCAATGAAAAAGGTGCGGCTTATATTCGTGAAATTACTGTAAGTCTATACCACTGACCAGAAGAAATTAATGACTCATAAAGATATCTTCTTATTATGATATTTAAAAGGAAAAAAACTCCAACAGAAATAATCTTAAATAATGGAATTAGGCTGCAATATCATTACTCTTGCTGCTGTTAGGATAACGTTCCATATTTTTAAAAAATAATCTCATAATCTCAGAAAAATGTCTAGAAATCCTAATTTGTATTGTATAAGAAAGAAAATAATTTCCTTTTTTCTGAGCCTTTCTGTCCAAAATACTTTTAAATCTGGTCCCTGTACTTGTAAGGTGCAGGAGGGCCAGGCACTGAGAGAAATACAAAGAAACCAGCACATATTTCTTAAAGTGATATTTTTAAGCCCCCTTCTTCCCAATTCTTTTTTCTCCATATTCCTTGTCTTGTGACATTTGGCAAGGCAAAGCCTGAAAACTATTATTAGTCAGTGAGAAAATGCAGCAAATGGCTTAGATGGCTTAGCTTCCACATTCCCCTTCTCTTACACACAGTGCTATTGTGCAGCTCACCTCCTTTCAAAGATGGAAGAAGAAATTCTGTGTTTTGAAACCAGCAGTGAGATTGCAGTCAGTGAGGCAGGGAGAGAGTGCAAGTCCATGTGAGGAAGGGCAGAAAAAGTAGAGAAATATAAAAGGTGCTCTGGAAGAAGCCTAATTTACTTGCAATTGGTTGGATTGAGGGTTTGCAAGCATCACAAGGAGGATTCTGAGCAAGAGCAGCTAATATATACTTAGAGAGTGCCAACTAAAATTGCATTTCTAGTGCTACTTTTGTCTATGATTCCCTCCTGAAAGGGCAATTGCATTTTTTCTGACATGCCACTGCCAGTGAGTCCTTCAGGGCTCACAAACTGACAGGTAAAGGAAAGATAAAGGCAGAAATTCTTCTTTCTCAACACTATTTCAGTAATCGTTATTTGTCTGTCTCTCATTGGGCCATCTCTTCCTTTTTTTTTTTCTCTTTCTTTCATGTTTGCTGACATAGGTTTTAGAGGTTAAAGAGGAAACTGTGGCAGGAAATTCTCCCTGTTAAAGAAAATGCAGTGCAACATAAAATACTGTTTGAAGCACATATCACTACATAGAAGAAAAACACTTCTATGGGTGATATAAAAAAGAATATTTCCACAACATCAGCCAAGTAATAGAACATTTTCATTTGCAACCATTGTACAGTAATTTCACGAATATAAGCCGCACCTTTTTCATCGAAGAATCCATCCTACCCCAGTAGTGCGGCTTATATTCAGATGCGGCTTATCTATGGAAAATTTCCAG
>VRYO01002355.1:28016177-28057587 GCA_009812075.1 Sialia sialis
GGAAGTGCGGCTTATATTTAGGTGCGGCTTATAATCATGAAATTACTGTAGTTTATTGGAGAGACACATAAATATCTCCAGAAAAAAAAATAAAAATAAAACCAAACAAAAAAAACCCCAAAGAAAATCAACATCCAGAAAATTGATTATTTTTAACTGTTAAGCTAACATGCATCAGAAAAGTCCTGTGGCAAAGATCTGTCTCCTCTGAAATAAATGAAGAGGTAGTTGTTGTCCCAGTGGAATTTAATTTTTCACATTTATGATTTTCTATGAATGCTGGGAAAACCTTGGTGTTGAGATGTATGAGGAGGTCTTGCTCCGTGCCATTTCCCCACGTTTTCCTACGTGAAGGTGCCCAGAGTTGTGGATGACATGTCTAGAAATGTTTAAAGCCAGGATGGATATGGGGTGTAGCAACCTGGTCTAATGGAATGTGTCCCTGCCTGTAGCAGGGAACTAGGTGAGCATTAAGGTCCCTTTCCAAGCCAGACTATTAGAAGGTTTTATGATTTATTATTTTTCACGTGAGTAATTGCATTACATCAAACAGAGTTCTTTCTTGTGTACCAGGTGAGCACTGATATCAATGTTTTATAGTTTAGAGGAGATTTTCACATCAGAGTTGAGTATGAAAAACCCCTTTCATTGTTAACACATCTGTATCAGTGCACTATTAGATGAAAATTCTATCTATTCAGGCACCATTTTCATCCAGCTTGTTAATGAGAAATTTCATTTCAGAATTATAAATTAACCAACCCTTTATGCAAAGATTTTGTTTTTCATGCTACCAAAATACAATTTCCACTTAAATATTTGACTCAACTTTTTTGCCTTTAAAAGAACTCTGAATTTTTGGAGCTGCTCTCTGCATTGAATTTCTACCGAATATCTACAAGTTTAGCCTCTTACTGATAAGTGTCCTAAGGATTGTTCTGATTGTCATTATTCCAGAAGAGGAAGACAGGTAATTGTAGTTGACGTATCTGTCACAGAAACGATATTTAAGCTACAGGGTTTTCTTCTACAGGAAATCACTGTTATGATTTCTGTCACTTTCAGTTTTAAATGCAAGCATTACCCTTGACTTTCCTTTAGTTATCAGAAAAGAAAGCAAACAAATAAAATCCCATAAACCTCTTTGCCTCAAATTAGGAAAGAGCAGTCCCATTATTTCTATTCTAAGCAGTTAAAGTACATTAAGATCCTATATATCTGAGAGCTTATTCCTAAAAGACATTTGTGGGAGGTGGAATAAAAGGATGCCTTTTACAGAAACACGACTGAAAGTTTATCGGGTCCTTTTGGTCCTTTTTGAATCCAAGCATTGGTTTTAAAATCAAGCATAAAAGTAACACAGAAGAGGCAAATGCTTTTCTGTTTGTCTGAGCGTAAACTAACATGAGGATTTATGATTTTTCTGTTATTTTCCATCAACCGTTTTTGTCAGTTTCCTGTTCTTCCTTCTTTTCTTGGCAAAAGCTATTAACAGCTTGTAAGACTTCCAAAACACTCTGAAATATTGCGCAGGAATATGACTTTTCCAGGTCCTTGCTCATTGCCAGTGATTATTTATCCCAGAAGAAAAATATTTTGAAAAATATTCCACCCCTTTCTCTGAATTGTCCAGATTTAGAACTGTTAATGTTCAGAAGGAGTAATGACTTAAACTATTATGTCTCATCATTGCTTCATTAGTAGAATAAGGAATGATATGCACAACAGTGCTGTTTTTTCAATCCCTGCATTTTTAAATTTTAAATTCCAAAAGCACAGCAAAACAAATAAAATTTCAGTGCCAGTCTCAAAACTGTTCCTGTAGAACTAGGCAAAGCAAATAGGCTATACCATAGATAAAAGAATCATCCTATAGATGAGTTTGCAGAAAGTAATAAAAAGGAAACAGGACATGATATTATCTTTGAATTACCCATGATTCGCTAACGTTTTACCACAGCGGATGTCCTTACAAACTTAATTTTCCTTCATACTACTTCAACAGCAACTGCTGTGCATACACTGTTCATAAATAACAGTGAAAATGCACTGTTAGAGCAAGCAAGAATGCATCGTAAAGATAATTCTGCAATAAGAATCTCCATTCAGACTTGCTTCCTTTTATTTTCATAAAATCTCTGCATTTTCAAGTGGTTACTACAGAGCATGCACACATATGTAAGCTGAAAATTATTGAAAAAGCATCAACATTAGGGTAAAAGCAAACAAAATATAATGAAGTCAAGATATTGAACACACTTTAGAATAACTTTCTACAGAAGAAAGAAAACTTTAATTGAATTCTCAGTTTAAAAAAAATTCAATAGAATTTGGAGGAGTATTTTCATCTTGTAAATATTAGTTTTTTCCACTCCATTGATATATAGACATTTCAGTGGTTTTCTTCTTGATTCAGAAGAAAACCACATATACATAATTTCTCCTAAAATGTAAATTTTAAATATCTCGTTTTGAAAATGTGTATATTCTAAATATGTTCTGATAATTTTCTTTGGAAAACTTATTCTCCAAATGGAAAAAATCCCATGTGGAAATGTCATGAACATCTTAGCCAAGCTCCAAAGTATTTTTAATTTTGTCAAAACAGCATTTTCTGTACCAAATGGCACCTTCTGCACTTGCATAGATTTTATTTTTGCTACATCATGTGTTAGGACTTTCATTTACTCAAGGTCAATGCAGGACACACACATGCAAGTGTCCTTCGCTGAAAGTGTTTTTAAACTGAAGAATGTTTTAGAGGAAATTGTCTCATCCCAGTTTTACAGTTAAAAACAAAGACTAAGTTTTCAAAGATAATACAGGAATTCTGAGGCAGGATCAGGACTGAAACACACATTTCCTAAGTGTCAACGCAGCTCTTGGTTATCACAAGGATGAATTTCTGCCCCACTGACATACAGTCAGAGATTCTTATCTTGATGCACAATCTTGTTTATAAATTCAACCATTCTTCAATATAGAATTATGTTTGGAATATAGAACCAACAATCGATTACTGCCCACTCATCATCACAAGTCTGTATTCTATTTAATATGAATTTACATTTTAGTTTTAGCAAAAATGATTTCCCATAAGGATGACACTGTTTGTACCTGAATGACCTTTCTCTAGGAATGTGAAGAAAAGTTCATACTACACTTCAGCACCTGCATGCTATTCCATCTTTAACTCTCCTTCATGCCCAACACAGAAAGTACCAAGTTTTGTCTTGTCTGTGATATGCTGACATTTCCAACCCAATGAAACTGTAGGTGTTGTTTTCACACTGTGTTCTTCCAAACTTTCAAATTTCACTACAGGCAAACCTGTTTCAAGATGTTGCCTGCAGCACTATGTGAACTTGCTGTCAGATCGATTTATTTATGGATGATTGCTGAGTTTTATTCTCTTGAGGTCAATATTTGCTACATGTACATGTATGGGTAAGGAACAGACATATTACCAACATTTCACATTACTTTTATACTTCTGACAATTATTTCCTTCAGAATTACAGAGCAAATAAATTATTGACTTTTAAAAACCTGCACTTGAAAACAGGGAGAAATAGTAGCAATTAAATGATAGAACAATAGAATATCAGAGAATAGCTGGAAGGTATTCACAAGCACCATTGAGTCTAACAGAAAAAAATCCCCAAATCACATTGTGAGTCTTAGAGTATTGTACAAATGCTTCTTGAACTCTGACAGGATTGGTGCTGTAACCACTTCCCTGGGGAGCCTTTTCTAGCGCCCAACCACCCTCTGGGTGAAGAAACTTTTCCTAATATCCAACCTAAATCTCTCCTGACACAACCTGCCTTGGATCCTCTCATTGGTCACCAGATGGAAGAGATCAGTGCCTGTCCCTTTGCTTCTCCTCACAAGGAATTTGTACATTGTGATGAGTTCTCATCCCGGTCTCCTCCCAGTCTCCTCCAGGCTGAGCAAGCCAGGTGATATCACTCTCCTTATACAACCCTTCATCATCTTAGTAGACCTCCTTTGGACATTCTCTAACAGCTTTATATCCTTCTTAGCTTGTGGGACACAGAACTGCATGCAGGACTTGAGGTGAAGCAGCCCCGGAGCAGAGCAGAGCAGAGCAGAGCAGAGGACAATGCCCTCCCTCGACTGTCTGGCCGTGATGCTCCCCAGGACACAGAAGCCCCTGATGCACCCCAGCCCACCTGGCTGCCAGGGCACTTGTGATTCATATTCAACTTGCCAGCAACCAGCAACTCTCAGGTCTCTTCCTGCAGCACTGCTTTCCAGCTCTCATTCCCCAGATTGTCTGTACATCCAGCATTGCCCCATCCCAGGTGCAGAGTTCCCAGTCCTCTGATTTATCGAGGTGTCTCAGCAGGGCCCTTCTGCCTTAGTGGGAATCACCAGCTCCAGTTTGTACCATCAGCAAACTTCCTTAATATAGATTCAAGTCCTGAGTCCAAGTCCATTATGGAGCTGTTGAAGAGCACAGAGCTGAGGATGGAGACCTGTGGAACCCCACTAGGGACAGGTCCCCAGTCTGATGTCACCCCAGTCACCCTTTACACCCAGTAACCCTTTGTGCCTGACCCATGTGTCAGCTGCTCACCATTCCATAAAATGTTTATCCAGTTGTGAGCCGCACATTTTCTCGAGAAGGATTTTGTGAGACACAATATCAAAAATTTGACATCCCTAAAGATTATATCAATTAGCCAATTGATCCCTTGATCAAGTAGGTGGGTAATGGTGCCATGAAATGTGAATAAGTTTGTAATAAGCAGGACTTTTCCCTCACAAACCCATGCTGGCTGGGACCAATGACAGTGACTGACAGGCCTGTATTTACTTACAGGTACAGAAGATCATCCTATCCCTTATTGAAAACTGGGAAAACATTTGCCACCCTAAATGCTCCCTCAGCACAAAAGCTGCACAGCCCTTACAGGGGCTTTACAAGAATATCCCCATTTCACAGGGCTGTGTAATAAGTGCCCAGAGGGCCACATGACAGAGCTCTAAATGACATCACTTTACAGTATGCAGCATTCTGACCTCCAGTGTGAGTCACAGTAATTTAGGCAGTTTACTGTGCTAAAGGAAGAAGCTATGAAAGCAATTATGGATGCAGCCACAGCCACAGCCTAAGTGCTAGTGCCCTGCCATGCCTTTCTCTCTGGCCATGCTGGCACCTGTCAGCCTGTATTTTCTTGTATCAGTCTGCAAATTTAGAAGAAGCTGATCCTTTCCTTTGCTATTCTTTGCTATGCTTATTTTGTTTTGCTCTGGCTTTCACCTTCAGTTGAGGTTTAGTTATAAACTGTGTTACCAGAAGGGTATTCACAGTTGTATGAGTCACCACAGTTATTTTAGTGACAACTTCTTCAGTGCAAAATCTGAACTAGTGGCTGACCCCTCACCATGGGAAATAATACCGAATTCAGCAAATCATGTTTATTCACATTCAATACATAAAACATTTCAACTATGTGACAATATTCCTTGTACAGACCCTTATGCACCACCAGTGACTTTGACTTCATGGGATCAGCACACTCACAATTATACATCATCTACTCAGAAGGATTCCAATGCAACCACCATCTCTGACAAACTATCTACAGAACACTGAATACAAAATAATCAAGAAGATGTTGAGATTTTATGGTGTGTTGTGCATTCTCTACAGACATCAGAGCTGAAATTTTTTTTACATGTAACCAGAATGTCAATTTGAAATACTGAATTAATTCATCTACTTTATTCTTCACAGCAGTATGCATCCTTTCAGACTTATATTTAATACCATGTCTAAGCCTGGAACAAAGCAAAAGTCCCATTGAATGCCATGATGCTTTAAATTTTTCACTGCTTGGGCTTCAAAAATAAAGCATCTACAAACCAAATCCTGGTGGGATTAGTGGATGGAGGGCAATGTTCTCCAAAAATTTGAAAGCTATAGCAAGTTTAAATTTTCAGACTTGCAGATAAATTAACTAAGTACAATTCAAAGAAAACCTTTAATTTATTTAAACACTACATTTGAGCACTACTGATGACAAAAAATACAGTATATGTTATAGTAGTTGTCTTTTACTCTACGATTCTGCTGTCTGGTAAAAGAACTCATAAATGTTGCCAAATAGAAAGATTAATCAATAAGGAAATTTGAAGCTTAGCCTTTGCATAATATCAGATAGACTCATGTAAGAGTCTCTTTCTATATTCTTCAATCATTAGGGATAAACAGATCCCAGAAATTCCCAGAAATTCTTGTATTCCAGAGGGCTATAGACTAGTTACAATTACAGTAAGTCATTTTCCCATTTAGAGAACTATGTCAATGTTTCAAAAAAAATTTGACTTTTTAAGCCTTAGGACAAAACAAAAGCCTTCACAGTTAGAAAAAAAACTCCTGACAAAAACAAAACAAAATAAAACCAAACCAAAACCAAAACAAAACAAAAAAAAACCCAAAAGCAAACAAACTAAAGAAATTTTAAAAAGAGATACATAATCAAAAATGACCCAGCTCAGTACCTTGTGTGTTGCTGTCTCATAAAGCTGATTGCACTAACACCACACTAACATGGACCTTAGGAAAGATAATTTCCTGTTTTCCAGAGAAAGATATTTCCCCATAACCTCCCAGACAAGTAAAATATTTATGTATTTCTCTGACACCAAATAAAAACACTTGGATTGCTGTGTTCTGTGCTTTGCTTGGGTTTTGTTTTGCTTAAATGAGGCCCTTGCTGTGCCCTAAATTAGCTTCACAGAAACTTTTATACAGGACAAAGCTTTCTGCTGATCTGGACTCACAGTGAAAGAGCAAATATCCATGCAGGAAACCAGCTGGGGAAAATCATCTTTCTGGGGGATGTTTGTCTTGGTTTTTTCTTTGTCTGTTCTGCCTTGGACTGCAGAACAGGGTCAAGAGGTTTTCACCCTGAGAGGTTTGAGAATTCCCAAATACAGAGGGAGGCAAGATAAAAGCACCTATTCTCAATTTACCTGCAATGAAATATGTTCCTTGAAAATGGAGCTTGATGGAGAAGCATAAACTTCAAAGCAGTTTGTGCAGAAATCCTTACAGTGAATAAACAGAGAGAGGTATCCATAGACTAAAGTCCTGTAATTCTTGTTAGCATTGATTTCATTGAGCACAGAACCACACAAAGGGATCTAATGCCCCAGTGAACTCCACTCAGTGAGGAAAGGGAATGCAGTGGTAATGTTGTGTGTAACCCTAGCTCTACAGAGGCACAAGAAGAACTGATTTATGCAGTGGCAGCAGAGAAGGCACTGATCAGCTGGATAGCTGACGCAAGAAAACAAGCCACCAGCAGGAGACGTGGGGAGGGCTGTCAGAGACAAGAGAACATTTGGGTGCAGGAGGGAAGAATGAGGCTTTAGGGGGGTGAAAGACATGATATTCTTGGAGAAAGAGAGGTAAAGGAGCAGAATTAACAGCACAGTCTGTACTATTAGACAAAAAGTCCATCCAGACTAGCGTCCTGCTTTCAAAATGGGCTAAAAAACGTGTAAGATATTCCTCTAAAACAGAGAGGGGAACACAGTCACAAAGACACACACACTTTTGGCTGAGGGAGCTGCAGTAAGACAGATTCTTTTATTTGAACTGCTCTCTTTAGGAAAGGATCCTCATTAAGGTTCCAGAATTTCCTCATACCTCAGCTTACAGCCACCATCTCTCCATCTCCCTTTTCTGTGCTTAAAGCTGTTGTTTTCCTTTATCAGTTTGCTGAGGAGCTGGATTTATGTGTAAAACTGGACAAAGACTCTGCCAAGAAAACCCAACTCTGGCCTTTCTTTGCTAGTCATATGAAAATATAATCCCTTGTTTTGTTTGACATGAACAGCTAAAGAAACATAAACATAAAACAAATATCAAAAGATGAAGAATGTCAGGATGTTAGTGAGAGCAGCAGCCAGGGTGTCAGCCAGGCAGTGTGCCCGTTTACATGGGACACTGAGAGGTTATCAGGGCTGAGCTGAACAAGATGGGCCTTCATTTCAACCACAAGTCAGAAACTTCTGCTAAACAAAGTTAGGTGTCAAAGATGCAATTTTCAATACCAGCAACCATCTTGTGAAGACCTCTACATAAACTTTGCAATTCATTGCTATTGCAATCATCTCTTTTAGAGGATTTCATATCTCTGTCTCTTTTCTGGGCATTCTGGACAGCTTCTGAAAAATTATATTTAAAAGGAATTTTTATCAATACAACTGTTAGAGCTTTCTTTCTAATAGGTAAGAATAATGATTTTATGAAATGGCTCAGTAAGTGGTATTATCTCAAGTTTTAATCAGTTTATTGATAAGTTGCTTCCAATAGGAAAAGTTTCTCCCTATTCAATATTCTTTGAAGTTCTTTAGTAGCAAAATAATTTAATAGCTAAAATTTCTTATGGAATGATAAGTTTACCCCTATTCTTATTCTCTCTCTTTTTTTCCCCCCATGCCTTCCGAGTCTCATCTCTTCTATGAAGATTTTTCTCTTGTAGTCCAGTAATTCTCAAAAAGTGTTTAGGAACTTCAAAGAGCCTGGGTTTGTTTTGTTCACCTAGAACTAGTCACTGCATTTCCACTTGTCCCTGATTTGTCATGGGAGGTTCAGATATAAGAACGACTTAATAAATGCCCTCTGAAAAAGAACGTGTACAGTCCCAGAAAAATAAGTCCTATCACCTTGTTACAGACTTTTGTCCTCTTCTCTCCATGTCAGCATAACCCCACAGGATTTCACCTACTTTGTCTCTCTTCTCTTGCACAAATGTGCAGTGACCAAGTAGAGTGGCACAAGACCAGTATTGTACTGGCAACAAAATGAAAAGGTTATGTCAAACAGGAATTGAGAGCAGAACTATGAGAAATGTCACCTGCAGAGACTGAGATTAATTTCTTGAACCCTAATCACCTCTTCCCCAGTAATAAAATAAGCACTTTATGAGAATACTTCAAGTCTTATCTTGCAGTTTGTACTTCACTTAAAAAAAGAGATATAATGATGAAGTTTCTGTCTTAAAACGACCTCCAATTTATCAACCCCAAAGAACCTCCTTCTAATAATAGTGCCATTACAATTATCATTATATATACACTATACAGAATCAATTTAATTGTAGCAAAAGCCTTTGGAAACACTTTGATCACTGAAATCTCTACACTGCTGAATACATTTACAGCAAAGCAATTGGTTATATGACAAAATATATTATTTCATAAAAGCCAACTGCTACATTACTAAACAAATAAGTATTGCTCAAAAGCTCTATAAGAGTCCTTGGGACATGCTTTATGTTGCTGGTTGCAAAATCTGCTTTTGTATGAGATAGGTTAGACCCCAAAAAAATTAAGGGAGTGGTTATGAAATTCCTAGAGGAATTTTGCAAAAAGCAGTAAACTGGTACAATGCATTCAAGAAAAATCAAGGATCTTTAGTGGGTTTTAAAGTCAACTTCCTTTTGACATTGCTAAATTATGATGATGGCAAATAACAAAAATATTTTAGTCTTATTTCTAGTCTTTCTGTATAATTATGACCAGTACACAGCATTTTGTATCATAACAATCTTGCAGTTCTCAATGATGAATAGAGCCATGCAATAAAATTCCTTGCTCAAAGAACATAATGGAAATTATTTCAGCAAAAAGTAATGATGCCATTAAATTCATCATGTATACAGACACAATGGAAATTAGAGGTTCAGGTCCCTCCTCCATCTTTAATTTACTTTGTGCCTTTGGAAAAAAAGTACTTGAGACTACATTCACAAAGGTCTTGAAAGCACAGGATTTTGGCCACAAGGCAGATCCCCAGCCCAGGTGAAGTCTTGAATCCACAGTAAGAAACAGAGGGTCCTAATTGCAGGTTTGCACCCACAAGCCTCACATTCCTAATGTTGTATTGAATATACTGCCTACAGCAGTCAGCAGGAAATGCCAGCCATAGGAACAGAAATGCAAATGGTTCTTATATTTCCTAAATACCATGCACACTGTAGACTGATTTTGAAAATATGGCATGCTAGAAAAGTAGAACTAATAAATATGGAGAACAGAATACATAGCCTGAATTACTATGTCTTTCCAGAGGATGACTGCTGCATACATCCAACCAAAAGGTCAGAATCTGCCTTTTAAGACAACAACAGCTATTTTGTAAAAGAAATTAAGATAGTTTTCCTTTGCCCCCTCTTTTAAAGTGTAGGTTGCACTTACAAATACACTTCTTTTTTTCTACTGTGCTTTTTTTTCTTTTTTATTCTCTAGTAGCTGGTATGCTCATCCAGGAAGTATGAAAGCCCTAGCTCTAACCGATACCAGCACAAGTCTGAAGAGTGGAACCATTCCATTCTTCCTCCTGCAAGAGCACACTCATAGGCACTCTACACTGAACCAAGAAAAAAGACCAGGGAGAGCTCACAGCTCTGGTACAGTAGTTGCCCTCGCTGGGAGAGGGGTCCTGCATTTCTCTCTCATCATGACCTGTATGTACAGAATGAATTAGCATATGTGTGAGAGAGAACAGAGTCCAAATTTCCTCCTCTTAAATGAAATTTTTAACATCTGGTACCAAAACAAGCTTCTTGTTGCGCTCTCTCCTTCTGACCTCCCAAATCTGGTATTCCTTCCTGCAAACTCCACGAGAAAGACAAGGGAAGTTTTGCCTCTTCCCACACTCCAGTACCAGCCTCAGAGGAAAACACTCTCTGAAAAGTTGGGTGTTGTGTCTTTGGGAGAGCCAAGGCTGGGGAGGGACCTTTTCCTGGGTGAACCACTTGAGTGGTACCTCTGTGGCAGCTGGAAAATTAAAAAAAAAAAACCAAAAAGCAGGCCAAAAATTTCCTTTGTGGTGGTGGTTATGGAGCCACTGCTCCATATTAGGCACACATTAGGCATGCTCAAAGCATATTCCTCAGAATTCCAGGAACACATTGGTCTACAGTGAAATAAGTCAGGTAACTTCTGGAGTTTCCCATCAAACAAGGAGTCACAGCTACAAATGCTACATGGCAACCAGTCAGAGTTTGCTTGCTTAATCACCACGCTAGAATTTGACATTCAATTCCTGTTCTGTACTCCTCAGGACATTTTGAATGGAGCTGTTTGTGGTATCTTCACATGACTGAAAATTTAGGCAATGTTTCTGAAGTCTTTTTCAGTGACCTCACCTATAAATGAAACTCTAGCTATACAGGCTGAGCAGTCAGAAGAAAACCAGATACTTCAGCAGCAGCCAACCTTCTAAATTCAAATACACCTTATTTTTTATGATTGGAAGGGGTCTAGTTAGCAGCTTAGAGAAACATTAGTTACAGAGATTCAGACTTTCATACAAGTGAAGGTGAGAAAAAAGAAGATGGTTTGATCAGGTTTAGTCAAGAGGACTTAATAGGAAGGAAGATGGAAAACAGAATACATGGCAAATGATTAACTAGGGGCAGATTGGGTGTTCCTCGTACAACCTGACTTACATCCTTGTAGGATGTGTGGCAAGAAAACTTCCAAAAAAATGGAGAAAAATCTTTCCAAGGTGCTTTATATAATAAATACATATATCTAAAAATATGAAAAACCACAATTATTCTTCTCCAAGGGAAAAAAAAAAAAAACAAAGAGAAAGAAAATAATAGATCCTGAAGTTCACATTGTTTTTTTATTGTTTTTCCTGGTGCTTCCATCTGTACTAGAAGAGGTGGCTTTGCAGGTATGAGATTCACTATTATTACATTCTCTCAGGGACTGCAGTAACTTCTTTGGAAATTACAGGTCACATCTGGACTCACTTTAATTATAGAGATGGCCCATTAAAAAGTTCACATGTCATCTGTTATTTCTCAGAATTGCCTAACACTCTCCTACAACAATATCTGCTAGTTGCCCATCAGTCTAAAAAATTTTTTTGCATAAGACCTAAGGGATGAAGAGGAACTTCAGTGCAAAAACAGATTTTAAAACAGTGAATCTAAATATCCAGAAGTGACATATAGATACTTTGAAGAATTCTGAAAAATAGAAAAATGTTTTACTTCCTGCATGAATACATTCAGTACATCACAGAAATATATGCATAATTTTAATTTCATTTTAATTTCTAGCCATGGATGATGAATATCTACCTATAAATGTAAGTCCTGTTTTTGGATGACAAGTTTGTACTGGGATCAAGAACATAGATGTTTGATTACCTGGACAGCAGAGACATTTCAGGATGCACGAGAAAAATAAGCCAAGCAGATAGATTGGAGTGATTTTGGCTGCCCTAATACTTTCTGATTTAATATCTGCGTCTTCAAATGAAAATCAGCATTTTGACCTTCATCCACTTCAAGCTGGATAATCACCTGTTCAAAATTTCCTGTTCTTTGCAGTCCTTCAAATTATGAGGAAAAGCAGTGTTGTTATAATAGCTTTGATGGTGGCAGCACTTCTGGCTTTTTGCATGATATTTAGTTAATCCAGAGTCAGTCTTCCTGTAATATACAAGATGGACTTGTACTCCCAGTCCTGCAGCATGGCAGGCGCATAATATCAATGTTTTCATGAAAAATCTGATTTGCAGTCCATATTTGCTCATTCATCAGTCACCTTTATTCTTTTCATTCCCAGACAAAGTTTTCTTTCTAAACTTTTTACAATGCCTTACCTTTAGTCTGGAACTGAGGTTCTCTGGGAGCTAACTAGAACTGTGGGGGGAAATAAAAAGATTTTTTTCAAATACCTAATGGCAATAGGTAGAGTAAAAATACCACTGGCACATTAGAGGATGAGGATGGTCACCTCACAAACAGGGACAATGACAAAGCAGAGGTGTTTAATGCATTCTTTGCCTCTGACTTCAGCGTGGATGACAGAACAAGGGGGTCTCAGTGCCCTGAGCTGGAGGACCATGACTGCAAGAATGATCAACTCTCAATTGACCCTGAAACTGTGCGGGATCCAGCTGGATCCCTAAAAATCTGATGGCCCTGATGGGGTTCATCCAAAAATCTTCAAAAATCTGGCTGATGTCATCGCAAAGCTCTCTCGATTTCTGGGCAATCTTGAGAGAGGTCCCAACTGACTGGAAGCTGACAAACATTGTCCTGGTTTTCGAGAAAGGCGAGAAGAAGGATGCTGGAAACTACAGGCCTGTCAGTCTCACTTCAGTGCCTGGTGAGATTTGGAGAGGATTATTCTGGGAGGTATTGAAAAACACCTGAAAGACAACTCAGTCATTCTTTTCAGCAGTTTTGCTCCAACTTAGACACATTATATTTTTCTAAAATATAAACAAATAATACTTTTTCTTTAAGCCATGCCACTACCCAATTTTCATATACCTTAATGTTGAGATGAATGGTTGGGGTGAAGCAAGTCAGGAATTCATAAGAAAAACAAAACCTACACATCGCTCTGATTGTAAATACAGCTTTGCCTTAGTGCTGAAAAAGAAAACAAAGGAAGGAAGATCACACACTGGAGACCAGAGCTGAGTTTTCTGAGAAGGGCAAAATGCATTTTATGATTACAAGATAGTATAAAATCTAGCAATTAGATCTAATAAAAGATGACAAGCCATCAGATCTAGAAGAATAATATCCCATCATTATGAAGTAAGTAGCAGGGGAAGCAGGAAAGCCTTTGGCAAATCTTACAAATATCTCATTGCAGGCAGAGGAAGCACTAGAGGAATGGTGGATGCTTAACATTGTTCCAAAGTTTAAGAAGGATCAAAAGTATAAGTGTGATTTACAACTATCAGATAATTCTAGAAAGCACTTATGTGGAATGCATACCAAATAAAATCTACAAATGCATCATTTGGCAAAGGATGGTTTGTGATTCTGACTTAGAGAATATCATCTTGTACTGACCTCTCCCAAGCTAAACCAAAATAGCAAAATGGTGAAGGGTGAGGCAAAGAAGACAGAGCTCCTTTCTGAAAAAAAGAAAGAAGTGGCTTACACTGCAGTGCTTACTGTGTTCAGTTCTACACTTTTTCAGTTGATTTCAGCGAAACATTATATGCATATTTTTGAAATATTTTTCTAATGGCACAAAATTGAAGAAATTTATAAAACCCACTGCAAGAGAAGACAGACTGACTACAGATGCAGAATTCATACAGAAAGAGACATTTTTGTTATTCAGATAAAACCAGGTAGAATTTAATGGAACTTCTGATAACTTTGCATTTTTAAATAGCCTGTAAAGCTGAACACAATAGAAAACACTTAGAAAAAGTTCTGAGGGTGAAACACAAAAGGAATCCCAGACATGACTCAAAATTTTTCATTTTATTGGAGATGTAGCAGCATAAGGAGAAAAATCATCCTTTTCCTACTTTTCAATACACCTAACAGTAGTGTTCAATATGATATTGTCATACACATAAAATTACTCAAATGCTACCAAAATGTAGGTGTGCAAGAGACAAATGCAAGAAGGCATACATTCAGGCAGATATGTTCTTCTAACTTGGTTCTCATAACAAATTATTTAAAGCAGAAACCTAAATCAAATCTCAGTGGTATCTGAAGGAACAGAATTTCAAAAGCAGTAATACACCACCATTAATAATATTTTCTTGCTAGAAAACCTAGATATTGGCTACCAGCATTTATGTTCACTCCAGCCATGAGGGATGACAGTAAAGTCCGCATTAAACATCTTTGATCACTCAGAAAAATGTATCACATTTAAATTCTTTGAGCCATGAACTACCATTCCCCGTGTCATAACCAGCTCCAGTACCATTTCTTTCATGGCATATTTCTTAATATAAAACTGCAGCTGTTAATTACATTTCATAACATAGTTTAGGTCTCTTACTCTATTGTCACTTTCCTTACTGAAACGCTCTAAAGGTTTAAACTCACTTTTCCCTACAACTCATTACTAAAAGCTGAAGCTTCAGGCTAATTTTTAATTTATTTTTTTTAATAGTATGTATCAGTACAAATTCTCAGCTTCACACAGGATTCTATTGTACATAACTTCCTAGCAAAAAGAAATCTCTAAGATCCTTTTCAGTACTTCCTTCACACTACATAGGATGTGGCTCATGGCATCCAATGATCTTCCTTCATAGCCTTTACAGCTCATCAAATTTTCTTGTATCTGTCTTACAGCAAAGCCAAATCCAGCTTCTACTTCTGTCTCATGTCAGAGCATTGCATTAGGGTACAAGAAATTACATCTCTTTTTCACCTGCAAACATGCATGTCTCTAAATCATCTCAATCACCTAAGGTTCATCCCTTTCAAAGTATTCAGTTCTTTCTTATCATGCCTACAGCAATTCAAAAATGGAAAAATTTCCTCATTTCCCACTTCTAAATCTTGACATTCCCACTAAATAATATGACAATTCCTATATATATGCAATCACCTTAAGAGTTCTGATGTGCTGCAGGTACAAGCTTTGTACTTGTAATATTCCCATATTACATTCTGAATGTATGCACAGAATTATGGCTTGAGAAAGCAAAGGCTGCAAATACTGCCTCATGGCTCACTCTCTCCTGCTTCTAGAAACACGCAAGTCTGGAGTAATCATGTGAATGTGGTTCTGAATGCTGATCAGCCCCCATTTATAAAGATTTTTTTTTTGTTATAAGACTTAGCATAATTAAGTCTTCAGTAGCTTGGGGCCTGTCTTCAAAGTAGCCACATATATGGGGTGACTTCTACCTTGTAAATTTAAAGTCATAGAAAGGACCTGCTTGTTTCAAACCAAATGAAACCTGAGTGCTCAGACATTCACTCAGATCTGCAAGAACTTTCTTGTGCTGAATGTGCCATTTTGGTTTTGGGGCAGCCTTTGTAGCAGTAGAGAGTTTCATATATAATTTGCCTTAATAGGAGAAGACAATTTGTACAAAACAAAACTGGAAAACTTCATAACTCAAATGGTAAACTTTAAACTTGCTCTATCAAGCTGTGCAAAAAGAGTAATCAATGACATCAGGTTTTGCTTTACTGTACTGAATATTAGTAATAATACAGTAGTTGTAAAAGCTCTCTGGATAGATCAGATGAAATCTCATGTAGTTCTTTGTTGCTGATGTCCCTGGACATTTGAGCCATCAGAGAACATAACTCTTGCTATTGCAGTTGGATTGGACTCTACACCTCAAACTTGTCTTGCTCTTCACACCTAATGTAATGGCACTTGAAATTGCTAAATATCTGGCCAAATATCTCCCAGTACATCCAATTCATCATCTTGACACTGTCAAATCATTCAATATGCAGATGAGAGAAATTGTTCCAGTAGTAGGTCAAATACTTTTTCAAAAAGCCTTTTAGCAATGGTAAATCAACAAATTGGAATGGAATCGTAATAAAAATGAAGAAAATACATATATATGGTAATGACAATCAAATCTGTTAAGAGCCTGTGGCCAAAAACTCTGTGATGTGAACATAAGAAAAAAAAAAGTGTTCTCCAAAGAAAGAGAACAGAAAACATTTTAATATGACTCTGGGGAAGGAGATGCTCATAAAACTCACAAGAAAACAACCTGACATCATTCCAGGCTGCAGCTGATCCAGCTCAGAAAGCCAGGAAAGCATTTCAGTCCATTGTCTCACACCTTTTAAGCTTACTTTGTGACAAAACGAGGTGGTGTGGTTAGAAGATAAACTGAAAATTGAAATTAGAGGAACCCAAATTCTGGCATTGTTTCTGCATCATTTCATTGGCTTCAGATCACATCTCTGTGCCTTCAGTAAAATACAGACATTGAGTACCTTTGAAATCTGCTGATTAAAAGGCTTTTTTTAAAAAACAACAGAATTATTCTGCTAAGTTAAACCTTTGCCTTGCATTTATCTTACAGCTTCCATTGACTGACAGCTTCTTTGCTCTCAGCTGCCAGGAAATGTTGACCCTTCTTACTGTAGCACACCCACTCTCTTGAGGACACTCCAATTGCCTGCCAGCCCCCTTCCTTTGCAGCTCAGAAGAGTGAAGAGACTCAAACGTTCAATAATTGCATGAAAACAAGTGCACAAGACATGATGCAGCCAATTCCACATGGGGAAAAAAGACACATTTTGGGAGGGGCCCTTCCAGCAATAACATTCAGAGGTTGTTAGTAATATGCCTTGGGTTGAAAACACAACATTCCTTGAATTATTAAAGAGACCAGATACTTCTAAGCAGTGAGATGGGTGCAGAAAAGCAGTATGGACTACAACTTACTGATACCTGTTTAGAAATAGCATCATTATTCCATTGGAGTCTAGATTTTTCTTGTTATTATTTTCCTGATAGTAGTCATTCATCAAGTGGCAAATGACATTGGAAATTTAGCAACTCACTTTCCATTGAGCTGTATTGCAAAGGGGCACAGATTAGAAAAAGTAGGAAGGTCTTTGACTCCTCCTTTTATTCAAAGGCAAGTGGCAATGCATCTGGAAAAGGATTTATATTGCAAATGTCATAACTCTCACCACAAAGAGGACAAATGAATGAGAGCAGAAACTTAGCTTGACAGCTCCAGAAAAATATAAGAACATTCTTTTTTTTCAAGTGCAACCATTCCAGAAAAGACAAATCTATTTGCAAGGCTCTATTAAGTTGTCTGGGTATCATGACTATAACATTATCTCCATTCTTATTCCTAGAGTTAAAAAATAAAAGTAATTGAAAATAATCCAAGACTGAAAGCCTCTAGTCTATATAAAATGCACAATGGTTTAATTAACACTCTGAATTCTGATCACATTCCTTTTCCAAGGAAGATAAATCCCCATTTTATTAGTTTTGGTGACTTTATTTCAAAATGAATAGTGCACTTCAAATGTGGAGCAAGATACCCAGCCTTCACTGGCTTTTACGTGCTATTTCAGTAGCTTTTCTGGATGTGATATGTGCGCTTCTGAAATGTTTATTCATGAGAGTAACCCCTAACCCTCACCCCCAAGGCATTAATTTAATGAAATTGAGCATCTGACTAGGACCCTAGCCTAGCCAACCAAGCAGAATTAAGTCTAAGCAAAGTTTGTTACCTTGCTGATAAGACCTGACTTCCTTTTACATTAAGAAGCTGAATTGCTCTTAACTCAGAAACTGCTTAAATTTAGATAAACCATGTTGGCAATCTATTGGTTGAATCAGATGCTTTCCTGTTTCCTGTTTCAATCTCATATACATCTCTCCTTCTAAAACAGAACCCTGCCAAATCCCTTCAACCATATGTTCCTTGAGCATTTCTTTACTTTAGGAAGTAACAGATGCCTGCCCTGGGGGGGAAAAATCAATTTATTTCTGTAACTTGGTTCCAGTAATGTAACAGAGTTGTTTTGTTTTAAGGAAAGGGCAACCAACTCTGAAAGGATGCTTCTTTTACCTTTAAGAAATATTACATAAGTGGTTTGTACTGAATAATTTATGAGCTTATATAGAAGAGTTATTCAAAATAGCTGAAACTGTACATTCATCATAACCTTTCTCTTCAGCCTTCCACTAATTAATGCTTCTGAAAATTCCTAATTTTAAGTTTCAGAAAACATGCATGTTTGGAAAAGTATCTCATTTTATGTTCGCAATGAAATATACATGAACCATTTTATGAATTTTAATGAATCTTTATTAACTTTGGTCAGTTAACATCATACATTAACAATTCATAAACACTTCAACCTACCCCTATTATGCAGCATTATGAGCTCTTATGAGAGTGTTTGATACAAAACAGTTGTGATAAAAATTTTGAAATAGAAGGGAAAAAATTCAAAAAGCTTCTTCATATGCCAACATTGTACTTTTCTCAAATTAAAATTTCAACAGGTTCATAGATACTATTCAAGTGGGTCTACGAGGATCTAGTCATGTCTGACTTCAGATCCCAGACACTGCAACTATCTCAACCTGGAACAAACCCTATCTAGAAGTTACTGAATTCACCTAAACCAGGCTCACTGTAAAATGCAATATGAGCTTATGATTCAATCATGTTCATTCACTCATAATGAAAAAGTAATTTTCTGTATATCACTTAATGACATTGGATTTTTCTGGATAGGAGTGTTGGGATTTGACTTCTAAAAGTACTTACAAAAGGAGTAAAGGTTAAAAAAAGGGAAATCATTCTTCTTTTATGTTAGGTGTGCTTAAATTTTGTAGTCATGACCAATGAACCTTTGGAAGCTCTTTTGTATGGTTTTCTGGAAAACTGGCTGTCTCCATGCTCTTTTTATGCTTTTGTAATAGTCACTTCCCCAATACTTGCAGAAGTCAAGCATGACTACTTTTTCTCTAGAGAAGAGCAAAGCTCCTTAAGGTTACTCATAAAGCAGGTACAGAAGCTGTGCATGTGAACCAAATTTTCCTAGAGCTTAATGTTAAAGACCTGATCTGCTAGACTGCCATTTCCCAAAGAGGAAAGGGCCAGCCTGACGCAGGAATGGAGCTGGGGAGTTATCCTGAGCAGCAAACAGCTCTGTGGGTGCAAGCTGCTCTCAGCCTCCTAGTGCTCTCATTATGCTCTAGATAACTTTCCTCCTCTCTTAGCACCTGGGATTTTCTCAACACCATTACTAAGTGTCTAATTAACATCAGGTGTTTTAGGGATATGAATGTCACTGCTCCCCTGTGTCAGGCGTTTGAACACGAAACACTGGCCTTGATGGGTTCCTACCTGCACATTACTCACCCAATTTGATGGATGAATCTGCAGCAGATGGATTTGTAGCCAAATGCCCAGCTGCCCAAATTCTCTCTGTTATCCCTCTCTAGGCCAGAAAAGCAGGTACCAAACAGGAGTAGCTGAGCTATGCACTGCCTGTGAAATCTGTCACAACAAGGAGTTTCACCAAACCATTTTTATTGCCAGAAGTGTAAGAAATTGGGAGAAAGTGGCATTGTGCTGATAAGAGCACATGAAGTATACAAGAAAATACAATTTGTGGAGGATGCAGGTAGATGAAAAACATCCCCATTGACAGAATGAGTTCTGTGGGCACTTATTACTTTTTGTCAGGCCTCTCAATCTGATTGATCAATAATGTGCATGTTTTAAACTACTCCAATCCATTCTATATGCAACATTTTAAAGTCAATTCTTTGGTGTTTTCCTTAGACAACATGCCACAATTCACTCTCCTGTGCCTAATCCATCCACAAAATGCATTTTGTCAAACCAGTCAATTCTCTCCCTTGCATGAAACATATTCCATCAAACCAAGCCGTCTGTTCTT
Source organism: Sialia sialis (assembly GCA_009812075.1). NCBI lineage: Eukaryota > Metazoa > Chordata > Aves > Passeriformes > Turdidae > Sialia > Sialia sialis. Next base: position 28,036,391 of record VRYO01002355.1, read on the forward strand.
ACAACGGACTGAATTCTGTCTAACATAATAAGCAGTGTATGAAGAGGGGCATTTAATCTAACGTATATGTTTAACAAAAGGAATCATTCCTTGTTTGGCAAGACATATTTTAAATTCTCTATTAATTTCAAAATATTGAGCCACTGTAAATCAACAAATTAATCCTATACAGCTTTTGAACAGAGAAACTGTTGTATACAAAATCTTTCTAAAACCTCTCTTTAGAAAATTCAGGAACAGGAATGGTGGTTATTAACTAGCTTCATGCTTTGTAAACTTGAATTAAACTATGGAAAAATTGATCTGGTTTTTAGTCTTACAAGGTTTATAATGATTAACTCTTACAGAGGAAACTGAGTACAGGCAGCTCTCAGCTATCACAGCTATAGTTGTGATACTATACTGAGAGTTCTTTTAAATATGCTTCTCACATTCACACTGGTTATTATTGGGTAATGAAAGTCTCTTTATTCCCTCCTAAAACCCCAGAAACCATGCCCAATTTTTTTTCAAAAGAATGAAAATGAAATATGACCTTAAAGACACACATTAACATTCCTGACATCTGGTCCAGTTGTCTGATTTTGCTTTATGCCAGGGATGTCCCAGGGATTGCAGCGAACATTGAAATTGCAACTGACATGTCATTTGTACTCTTCCTTCTTCTGCCATGTGAATAATTCTTACCAGAGCTTTTCTATGTGAAAAGTCTGGACAGGAAATATATGTACATGAACTTCTTGGGTTAAAGGTTTTAGCAGTAAAAGATTCATCTGACTACATTACTTCACCATTACCTTCACAAGTTATTGCAAAAAAGGATACAGAAAATGTTTATCCTGACACTCTATATTACTTACTTCATGATATATGTCACATTTTAAATTACCATAACTATTTCAAGTATTATAGTTTAAGCTGAACTTCTATTTCTTGTAATGTTTTTCTGAAACAGTATACTTAGACTATTATTTGGACTTATACTTGCCCAAAAATATAAAAATAACCAGACTCCCTTAGAAAAGCTAAGAGATTGAAGGCTTCTAACCTTTACCAGAACAAAGGTTCATATGTGGTCTTGGAGGTGACTCACTAAAAGCTCTGACTGGTGATAAAAACCTAACACCTCAGAAAGGAGACAAACAAGTGAATGCTGAGGGGGAAGCAGCAGAAAATTATCTGATCAAGTACTGGAAAATGACCTTGAGAAAAACTGTGGAGAAATTCCAGAGATGAGCAGTATCTGAAAAGGAGCTGGCAACTATAGAAAAATAAACTTTCCTGTGAGAAATCTGATTAGGAAAACAGATTTCTATGGTCTTGATAAACATGAATGTTTGTTTTTCTCTTCTTATTCAACTATATGGCTCTGAATTTTTACTAAAATCCTCAACACAAAAATGTGATTGACTTTTATAATTACATTTTTCTTGAGAATAAACCAAGAAATATTCTCCCACATACCACCTGCAAACCCAGCTGATTTAATTACTCTGACTAACTACACATCTGGCAAAACCCAGCATGCTTTCCCCAGTCAATGCCAAGAGATTTTTCTAAAATATGATATTGAACAGTTTTTCACAGCAAACTGCAAACCAAACCACATATGCATATTTATGTGTATACATGTATGTATTTGCAGGGGAAAATACTTGATGTTATAACATTATTCATGCCTTAAAATGAACTTTACGATACACAGAGAAATCTTGCCTGAATATAAGCCACACTTTTTTTTTTCTTTTTTTTTTTTAAGTGAGGATCCATGTGTAACAAAGCAACAAATTAGTAATAGAATTGCTGTCAGCTGGGTTTGGTGTCAGGTGCTCAAGTTGCAACAGTTTTCATAGACCAGCAAAGCTTTTAAAGGCAGCCCCAGGCACCTTCCTGGCTGGCTCTCACTTCCGGGTTGGTGTTTTGCTGGGATTTGTCCATAGATAAGCTGCACCTGAATATAAGCCGCACCACTGGGGTAGGCTGGATTCTTCAATGAAAAAGGTGGGGCTTATAAATCTGAAATTACTGTACTTTGAAAGCCCTGGAGGAAAGATGTGCTCTCTGATGAGTACAGTGAACTATGTTTCTCTCTACTCTAATAAAAAGCTGTGTTTAAAAGCTCTTCACCAAACAAATGAATTTGAATTGCTGACAAATGAAAATTAGTGTTTCATCAATTGTATTTTCCATATTTTCAGCTTGCAGAATTTTGTATGGCAAAGTCTCTTCAACATAAATGCAAAAATGCAAAAGTCAGTAGAGTTTTACAAAGAAAAAATAAAAAAAAAAAAAAAGAGAAAGGAAGATAATATGCTCACTCTAGTCAAAAGGGCGTTTTCCTTCGAAAGTGTTTTAAAGAAAGAGTAATTCCTCATTATTGTACCTAAGTGTTATGCTGAGAAATTGAAGGCTCATTATTTAGGCTGTATCTGCCTCGTAGAGTGGATTAGGACTATAAAATATAAGCAGGTCCCACAGAAATTTACAATACAGCCCTGGCTGGTAGGATTTTGAGTCATATCTTTTTAAAACTCAACTGCAGCACAACCTCCTCTCCAGTTCATAAATACATAATTACTCTTTACATATGTCTCCATATACTCAAATATACTGTACCCATGTATTGGCTCTATAATGTCATCACTGGCTTGTAATGCAATTTTTGAAACAAAGTTTAGCTGGAAGCCAGGAAGTGAACCCACATGCCTAACCAGTCTTCAGTGAGCAATTGTTTAAGACATTCTCAGTCAAAGGTTTCTGATTTTGTTAGAGCAAAAGAAGATTTGTGCTGAAAGACTCCCAAACAAGGTCTGTGTCTCAGATCCGACAGAGGCTTACGGGAGGGGATGTAACCTGTGCTTTGATACGCTCTTGACTCTGGTCAAAGGCAGAACTCCCACCGGCTTCAGGCTGTAAAACCTTGCTCCTTGCTGCCAGCAATACCGTTTGTTAAAAGAGGCACCTCCACCATGCCAAAGCAAGATTTATCCATGTGTAAAAGCAGCCTGATGTTGTCCAAAGAAAAAGCTGCTCTGCTAGTTTTTGGCCTCCTTATATGTTAAACTCAAGGCAGACATTACTGCTGCAAAGGAAAGCCAGGTATATGCACTTTCAATAAATTTAAGCAGTAAAGATCTGAAATGAAAATGTCTTCAGTTGAGCAGAATATTCTATCATGGAAGCCTTGCATGAAAATTTAAGAACAGAGTATTTGAGATATTAGTGACAATTATTTTCAATAAATTACTTTGGGCTTCAGAATTTGACTGAAGCAGGAACTGAGTCTCATGACTCCAAAGGGGAGATTTTGAGTCTTTTTATCACATACTTATGATTCTGATCCAATAAAACCTTTCTTCTTTTTCAGTCAAAATTTTAGTCAGTGGTCCCAAAAATTCCAACCAGCACAAAATTTTTACATGGCAATTAGCATAAAATGAAAGTTAGGCTATCACATCTAGAAGACTATACTCAGTTTAATTGCTTCCTTTCTGCATTTGAATTTAGGAAATGTATGAGCTTGTTAGGTGGTTGCCACTCACTGAACAAAAAAAAAAAGAATCCTCATTTTCTTAATTTCTAAAACATTTGCTTTGCAAAAAAATTAGTTCAGAAATACCAGGGACGACCTATTTTACCTTGGAGGGGCATGAAGGTCTTATTTTTGAGAATTGTTCTGCACAAATGTCATAATGCCTGTCTTTCATTTCTCCCTGCTTAGGGAGCCACAGGATAGTGGTCAAATAATTATACTAGATACAGTTTGAGGTAAGCACTGCAGTGTCAAAAATACTTAAATATTATGATATTATTTTAAACCAAATTTTCACACCCCTTCTCTGAGTTGCTAGACTATTGATTGGTCATATTTATACTTACTTTATCTTACGAAACATTTAATTCAGTGAGAATTTACATCAGCTGAGGATCTGGAGGTGGTCAACTCACAAAGCTTTACAACAACAACTGTTGGAGAAGTGAATTCAGATATAATAGCTGTACTAAATTAGAAAAAGAGTAGATTTTAACCTAGATCTGTAGCTTCCTGTTGGATGTTCTAACCACCAGACTATGAAAAACAAAATCACACTAGAACAAAAGTACAGATGATAATTCAGCCCATATTTGCAAATACATCCAAATTGTCTATCACTGGGACAGAAAACTGGCAGACAAAATATTAAAAATTATATTTTGCAGATATCTACATATGCTAATGACTTGACAATACAACTCTCAAATAAAGACATTGGTAGGATTTTTTTGCAGCTTCTGAGGGCTTGAGCATTTTTTCTGTTGTAATTTCTTTTCTCCTGAAATATATTTATAATTAAATCTGGAAAAGAATGTAAGGGAATGGATGCAAACTATTAAGAATATTAGAAAATGGACACTGTCCTTTTTGAGACAATGCCTCTAAAAACACACAACATTGCACAGAATGTTTTCATGATATAACCACTGTTCAGTTTCTGTGTGAATACAATTAATTGACAAGTACAACAGCCTTTTCTCCCACCAGGAACTCTACCAGCCTTGATTTCCAAAACAGTTTTTAGCTGAAATTATTACCATTACAGAGTACAGTCACAGTAGTAGACAATGTGTGGACACAAAGGAGGCCATGACCCTGTTCCACAGGTAGCCTGAGGCATGGTAAGGTGGTTGCTTTGAACATTGAGAGCATCAGGACCAGCACAAGCAATGAGCTGGGTACCCCACCAGCATACCAAGCACAGGAAGAGCTGATCCACCCAAAATGCCCAATCTGTGCAGAGCTGCTCCAGTGACAGCTGATGACTAAGCAGATAAGATGACTACATGCAGCCTTTCAAGCTGACTAATGTGTTGTCTAAACATATAGAAGGAAGAGGAAAATTGAAATGCTTACAAAAGGGCATCCTGTCAGGAAGTCTTATTCTTAACCAAAAAGAGTCATCTCGCCAGAAATTCACGCTAAAATTCAATAGTTTCATGTCCTCTCACCATAAACATGAAAAACAGCAAAATTCAAAGTCATAAGTATTATTTAATTGAGAAGAAGCCATATAAAGGTTTAATTTTCTTAAAAAGAAGAAAAAGAATATCAAATATTAATAACACTTATGAATTATCAGAAGATATACAGAAAGTAAAAGTTAGCTGTACAATTGCTACTTCAGGGCTGTAGCATTTCTATTGTGCAAAATATAAAGGACAATTGCCAAGCCTCCCTGGAAAAAAGCAGTGTGAATAACTCAGGATTGAAGGCTACGTATATAACAGGCAATTATGGGAAGATGGTGAGGATGAAATAGTTTTGTGATACAAGATTCTGCTAGATTTTATTTTTGAATTTATCCACAGAAATTTCTGTGTCAGTAATTTTTCCCTTCTTCAGTAAGTTTTTAATACCTTTTATAAAAAGCAATTCTAAAAAGCTCTACTCCCAATTCAATCATTTTGTGATGTGAAAATATAGTCTTGATTGCACAGTATCAAACCTATCTAATTTATTTCAAGTTATTTTCTTGTAAGGTTGTGGATGATACAGTTTACACAAAAAATTATGCTTTTAAATTTGTTCATCCACCTCATTTGTACAAATAAATGTGGAGATTATTGTATTATATTTCAATATGTATATTGCAAAAGCACTTACTAAAAGTAAGTAAAAAAATTCATTTACAAGCATAACACACAATAAATGATGCTCCCCAGCAGGAATTTAGAATACAGGAAGATGTTGGATGGAGTAAATCTCTTATTCCCGTTAAAGAGAACATTAACACAGAAGAATACTTACATTCATTATATATCGATTACTGCCTATGTTTGTTGGTTATACAAAAATTCAAAATGGTATGCAAAAATGGTCCTTGAACACAAACAAACAAACAAACAAATAAAACCCAGAAAAAAACCCAACACAGCACAATTTTGTAAGGCATTAACTTTCCTTGTAAGTTCCTCCATGTGGATTCTTCAAGATGAATCGGGGTCGAATCACATCAAATTACTGTCACCTTTTCCCAAGCTATCAAAAGTGTGAAATAAGAAAGGCTAACACTGTGTCACTCAAAATCATTTCTAAAAGTTAGTGGGATAAAGTCAACATTTCTGTAACCTGTTACAACCAGGTTGAAACGAATAAATTTTAAGTCCATTGACTTGAAACAGGATATTCCAGAACCAGATTTGAACCTTCATTTCCTTTTATCTTGAATATTTGATTGTGGTTTTGCCCTCACAAGTATAGTACTATCTAGTGATTCCTTTCTGCTCGACACCATAAAGATGATAACAATCACTACAAATAACAATCCCTCCCTTTTCTCCAGCCTACAGGAGACAGGGTTTGTTTACACTATGTAGGTTTTTTCAGTTGTTTCTCTGTGTGTAGAAGTGAAAATTGTGTGTGAAAAGTGATTACTGAGGAAATTAACTGGACGACAGGCTACATAATTACCTCCCAAATATTTGAGCCAGTAATAATTCACATTGTGTGGTTCAGAAATGTCCATTGACTAATGCAGATTCTGGTGAAACCACAAGCCTGAAGCTCCTCATGACAATCTGGCAGAAACCTTTGCTACAAACTTTATCAGAAAGACAAAAATAAACTTATGATGGAATTAATCTTTTTTCTCAGTAACTGCTTATCAGTCAACACAAAGTATTTTTTAGAATACTCTGAAATATTGGGGAAAACATTCTAACTTTCTCAAGAAGCTGACGACCTTCATAGGAGCTGGTGAGAACTGTCGTCTAGCAAGGACTCCCTCTTAAATAAATCAAGATCAAGTTAGGAAGTTGTATTACTGGTCTTATGAAAATTGTTCCCTTATTTTTATAATGTATTTACAAAAACTGAATCCGTTCATTTCTTATCTATAACATTACGTCACTCAGCATGTTTGGGCAAAGCAGATACTGTGATAACATTTTTACACAACAGAAAGAGAGTGAATAATTACAACCCATCAGACAGAATATAAGCCTTCCAGTATCAGCTGTTAGAAAGTGGGATTAAAATTTCATATGATAAGAGCAAATTGGATTAAATATGTTTTAAAAAGAGACACAATTTTTTTTTGGAACTTTATAGCTTGTATATTAATATACATGCACCTACAAAGAAAAAAGCTAAAATAGCTCATGGAAGGAATAACTGTGGGAAGACATGGGAGAAGAGTCCAGACACAGATGGTTGCAGTCTGTATTTATTCTCAAGGAAATATCACAAATCAGCCCATATGATGCTGAGGAAATAGTGTATTTGGATGCTAGCATATACTGTGTTCAAAAAGATCATCCATGCTGCCAGAACCAGAAATTTCATACAGAGGAAACATGGAGGCTGCAATTTGTGTGCACCCTCTGCTCCCTCCTTCCTTTTGCTGAAATGCCAGGCAAAGATAACAGCAGCAGCGCTGGCTGTGTACAGATAAATGCAACAAGGACTACTAATGCTAAAGAGGATAAAATTCCTCTTTGTGCCGTTCCAGCTACGTAATCTTCTTCCTGGCCCTGTCACTGGCATCTATTTGTTTTTGGTACCAGGTTCAGCCACTCAGCCCCTGCTGTCAGACTGGTGCCACCACAGTGACCTTGGCAGGGGCTGCAGTGAGGAACACCCTCCAGTGCCACCACACCCGGCAGGCAGGACACATCCTTCCCTGCTCTCTGACCTCCTTTTGTTTCCCAACTGAGACTTCCTCCTTGAATAATTCCTCTCACTTGTGTTTAACTGACATAGTGCATGCATTCCCATTAAAAAGCAGAAAAGCAACTACAAAAGTATTGAATATTAAACCTCTAATCTTTAGAAGTCTTATTTTTCTACAGTAAAAAAAAAAAAAAAATAGATATTTTCCTGGTCTTTTTCATGAAATATAATAATTTTAATTTTTATTTCTTTGTTTTAAAAATATCAAAATAAATCTTCTAGGTTAAGAAACTGTTTATATGTATTAATCCACTATTAACAGCTATATAGCTATATGTGATTGATATCATAATGGATTTACTCCATTATATCTATTTTGTACAATTTTAGTGATGAGAAGATTGGGTTTCTGTCCCTGAAAAAAGCAAAAAAACACAACCAACCAACCAAAACAAAACAAAACAAACAAACAAAAAAACCCCCCACAAAATCCACACCACACCAAACAAAAAAACACCAACAAACAAAAAAACCCACCAAAAACATGAAAAAGACCCCCCAAAAAACAACCACAGCAAACAAACAAGCAAGCAAGGAAACAAAACCATAAAAAGCCCAAAACCAAACAAAAAAATCCCATCCACAAGAAATGAACAGTTATTTTAGTCCTGTTAAGTTATGTAAGGTATTGCAGAACATAATTCAATATGAAAATGAAAGGTGCAGTTAAAATTATTGCCTCCTTTCTCTTCCTGTTTGTAAAATCAACTGAGAGGTGATTTTTTTTCAAGTTCCCAGGGCATATGATAGCTAAAGAACCTTATCACAGCTGCACATAATGCTAACAATATTCCAAGGAAAATATCAGGCTTTTTGAACACTTAACATATGATAACAAGGTTATATTATGGAACCTGCTACTCTTATTTGTGCATTTTAATAATTACTTCCTCAACTGCGTAGATTGTTTAAATTCCTTAATGCTCTATCATAAAAGTTAGCAAAGTGAAGCAGTCTATTTTTGCCACCAAAAATAATTGAAAAAACCCAGAAAATTTCTTGGGAAACTACGAATAAAAAGCCTTTAAGTGGTTTTTTGTTGAAGAAAATCCACACTTACTCTGAGACACTAAACATACAGTCACAGGTCATCTCGTAGTATTCATCTAAGAAAACTCTTTGGATCTGGTCCAAAACATTTTTGCAAGTGACAGTGTACTTAGGAATTCAAATTTTATGGATCTTAGAATGAAGAATTAGCTTGAACTCTTAAGTATCATACACTACCCTTCCAAAATGATAGACAGATTGTATTTAGAGGTTGATACCTCTGTTAACAGCAAGGCAATGAAAAACATGCCTTTTAACTTATGAGGAGAGGGCTTTGCATTAGCAGCTATAAATATTAAGTTCAATTTCAGTGCTGTCATAATATCACTCAAGTTTTATATATGTGTATTTTTATATACATCATTTTCCTAAATGGATGGCTAGTTCATGATAAAGAGTATGTTCTACCAGTTGCACAATTTCAAAAGTTTACTATCATTCTGGCTGAAGAAATAGGAAGTACCTGACTTCTTAGTGGCCGTGCTGAAAAATTTCAACCCTCTTAAGACTTTTCAGTCAGTTTGCTTTTTGTGTACTTGAGGACCAGCATATACTTAATTTCTCAGTATCAGGAAGCAGCAAACACCATGCTGCACTATGAGATCACTTGCAGCAGACCCACTCCCCCTCCCTGACTCCAGAGTTAAGTCCTTGCAACAAGAGATTTTTTTTTATCTTTACAGCCACCTCTCTTTCTCTGTCTTTGTTTATTCTGTTAATCAAGTTTATTTGGATTAGGAAGTTGTAAAAGCTGTTCTCAAATAACTGAAGCTTGTTGATCTCTTTTCAGACACAAACTCATAAATTTTGTGTTTTCTTTTTTTGATTGTGAGGATAAATTTAATATTTTATATCAATAATTTAGGACTATCTGCAAACTAGATGCCTAATCCAAACTCTGCTTAATCTTTTGAAGAACAGTCTACTTTTTTTTTAACAGGAACAAGATCGTTGTGTTCAAAGCTGTAATAATGAAAGGCGTAATAGCTTGGCTTATTCAGCTTTATAATCCTCTAAGGCAGTGCTGACTGAAGGTTCAATAAACATTGGGTTTATGATATTGGTAAACTCTTAGGAGATAAAAAATTGGGGATAAAGTCTTCTCAAAACTAATAAGATATTAATATGCAATAAAATTAAGCAAATATTTTTTTAATCCTTCAAAACCAAATTAGATTGCTGACTTATATCCTTAGCCTGTTAAGTAAAGCAAAATGCAGAAGTTACCAAATGAGTACTCCTGTTTCTAGAGAGCCACTGATTAATCAGTTCAAGATAGTCTTGATAGTCACACAGTCTTAAGACAGGGCTGGGTTGTGTTATTATGGTGTATCTCTGCAAGATGCCAATTTTTAGAGCACCTTGAAAATTGCTTGTCCATAGTGATTATGCAGAGGATATTGCAATATAAATTATTGGGTTCAATCATCTAAACTAAAGCATAGCTTTAAGTAATTGTTTTATACATAGCTGTGTGACACCAGCTGAGCCTCAGCGCCTTCAGTCACCACTTTTAACATTAGCAGTTAAGCCATCTTAAAGAAGCTTAGACATTCAGAAAATAAACTCTATCTGAACCCTCTGTTGCTCCCAGGAAAATACCATTTGAATTTTAATGCTCTCATTCACAGACTGTCTAGATCCCCCAGTTTTATTTCACAGTTCTATGGTGTGTGTCAGACCTTTCCAGCAACCACTACTTACTGCGAAAATAGAGCTTCAAAGCATGATTCATGTATCTTAATCAAATTATTGATAAGTGAAAAGAAATAATTAGTTTTTCACAATCTCAAAAACTAGCAAAAAGTTTCTGCCGTATCTTTTGTTATTATTGAGACACATATTTATATTGTTATTGAGAGGGGTGGCCAATACATTGGCACAGGGCACTTTAGCAAAGCAGCTTCAACCTCCTTACATTTTTCCATGCTTGAATACATCAAACAATCCCATGTTTATCCCTACTTCTGAAAAATACTGAATAGGAGCTCTGCTTAAAGCCACTCTTGGCCCAGAATTCAACATCTTGGATGTAAATATTGAAATTTTCCTTGCAGCTCTTTCAATACACAATCATCAACAGGCAATCTTTATTTTTTGGGCTTATTAAGTTAGCTTGAACCTTGGAAAATAATTCCATTATCATTTGTACCACATCTGTGCACCAGCTTTGCCACCCAGAAGTACAAATGTGGCACATTTGTTTTACATTATTCATAGATAATGAGTTTACATCAGCTTGATGCCTTTGTCATGTTTTTTGTAGTTCAAGCTGCATGAACAAAGGTAACTCCAAAACATTTTAAAAGTGTTTGTGCATGGACACTTATCTTTGACATTTTGAATGTCAACAGATTTGATTTTATATTAAAATCTAAATATTTAAAAATTGCTGAACAACTGGCAGAAATATGTTCACAGCTCAAGCTTACCTTATAATAAATGTGCCAAGCATCTGCAAGGTATAAAATCAAGACTATTTCTGAGAATTTAACCCGAATAGATCTGATTCTAGAGTTTCCAATCAACACCAGTTCAGTATAGCAAAGATTAAAGAAGAAAATTGAAAGAAGAAAACCCTGTAAGCAGCCACAGGATGGAGGAACCATGACTTCTCAGGGCTCCAGCTTGCAGTGTGGGGTAAGGACTATCTGGGAAAAAAGTGCTCTTCACATCTTCAAATCCATGAAAGCACTAGGAAAGTTTGAGACCTAGATGTCTAATTCTTCTAGATAACCTTGAATGATTCAGCCTCCATCTTTAATGTTTTCTCTCATTTCTTGTAATGAAATTCACCTTCAAAAATCTACAAAATCTCCTAAAGACCTACCTAGGCTTTGAACACACTGTGCTCTTTCAAACCTGTCTGGAAGCTGTGGGCAGCTTGCTTTCCACCTATGGCTATGCAATGGATCAGCTATAGAGGATTTTCCCCTCTGTGCTAGAATAGGAACCATCTCTTCCACAGCCAATGCAAATTATGCATTCTGTTCTTGAGGGATTTTGACAAAACCAAACTACTGTGATGAAGCCTGAATCCTAATCTGTAATGCCAAATGTCACAGCACTGCACAGATCCTGGCATAACCAGAGATATTAAGACACCTGTTATGGCAAAAATGTGACTGAGCAATCCTTATGAAACCATTTACTAATAAAGTGTAAAACTTCTGTTCTCATACTGTTTGCATTTTGTTCACCTTATTTTTTAATGGCAAATAATTGCCTTGGAGCACACTTAGTGTGCTTCTGGTCCTGTTTCTATTCCTTGACACTAGTGGTTAGCCCAGAGAGAGGTGAAAATTTTTTTGTGTAGAATTATTAAAATGTAGCACAAAACAACACTGTTTCTCTACGCTTTCCCTTTTTTGCTTGTTCAGGAATAAATATTCTAATAAGATACCTAAGGTTGCTGAACTCAACCTTGCACCTTTCCATTAACTTTAGAAAGCTACAGAAAGACTTTAAGATTTTAGAAAGACTTCAGATTGTACTTATTAACTTTCTTTTAGTCTGCATTCATTAGTGCCAGAAAAAAGTGTCATAAATGTTACAGAGGTAAGCTGATACTTGCTTTGACTGTTATGGAAGACCAATCACAGAGCAATAATTCTAGATAATTCAAAGATTCTGAATATGGGATATATGAATACTAAATGCCCAAGAGAACATCTTTTTTTTCTATCTGATATTTTTCTTCCCATGGTTGGGGAATGCCATGGATTAAAAACCAAACAAACTTTTAAGGTTTTGGTATATATACAAAGGGGATTTTTGAAAAATATACACTCTTAATGATACTGAAATTAGGAAGAAAGCAATCCTTTTAAAAATTCATTTTGCATTACTTCCTAGAAACAGACATGACTTTTTAAGCTGATAGAGTCTTTTAATTATTAAAAAAAAAAAAAAAAAAAAAAAAAAGCATTTATCACTGGATCTCTCTGTTCAAAATAAAGGTATCAAGTAAATCAAGGAGAATATGCAAATGTGAAACCAGAGATTTTAAATTTCTTTTTCTATTAAATGTTTTACCTCATGTATACTTAAACCTCTTTGGTTTTTAGAATAAAAATTGAGTCTCAGGGATATAAATAGTGCATTTTTCTCTGTGATAAATAATCTGCAGATCCATTGCACCAGTGTTTCTAGGATGCTATTGAAGTATCCCTCAGCACAAACAGGTGATGTGGCACCTGTCAGGAGAGTTCAGATGTTTGAGAGAATGGATTATTTATCTGTGTCCATACATATAGTAATAGTAAGGAAACAGGATTTGATCTGGATTTCAGTGTTTATTGTGCGTCTTCTGTTTACATTAATGTGCTCTGGAAGAAGTCCATGATAGCTGTTACAGTACATTAACAGATCAGCTTTCAGTGCAAAGGAAGCACGAACATACTGCAAAGTGTAAGTGTATGTACTCTTCAAACATATTCTGAAATACTGAAATATGGCACTTTACAGAAACTGTGGAAAATGGATTACCTACTTGAAAATGTGGAGGGAAACAGAGTGGATACTCGAAGTGGAGCTGTCCAGTGGAGTTAATGTAGTTTCAATCTTCTATTAAATGCCAAAAATTTAAAGAATTTTAGTGTCCAGTATTGGGCTCATCTACTGGGTTAGTTGGAAAAGCAGCAGCAGCCGTGTTGAGGCAGCATTGGCAACTGAGGCAAGTCCAAGGGGGAGGGTAGAGCAGCAGCTCTGAAACCCACCTGGATCAGGAAGATCTGGGCATCCAGTCAGGCATGAAGGGGGCATTTCCAGAAGCAGATGTGAAATTCAAATGGATCTAGGGAGCATGAATGATCCAGAGTGTGACAAGCAGGGGAGTGGCATGCCAGTGAAGGTGTGGCGTGGTAGATTGCACGGCAGTTCAGACAGGTGAGGCGAGCAGGATGGGCTCCTCTACAACCACCCAGGAGGAGCCAACAGCCAGATAAAGAGACTCGGTATCTGGTGAAGAACAGCACAAAAAGACCCCTGCAGCCTTATTAGTGTACCAGGGAAATCTTCAGCTGTGGTGTTGACACACTGTAGGGCTCATTCCCCTGCAGCTGCTGGAGCCTCAGAACCAGCTGTGCCAGAGGCTTCCAGCCAGAGCTGCTGATAGCACATGGACCTGCCCGGGTCACAGGCTCTAGCGGTGACTGAAGCCTCTCCTTGAGACTGGGGATGACAAAGAGCGTCAGAAGGTGTGCTGTGGTGGAGAAGCTGTGTCACCAGGGGACGGAGCGAGCTACAGGAGGAAGTGAATAAACTACATTGTATTTAAGTGAATGAGCAAGAGATTGACTGGTTCCTTTCAGAGAAGCTACAGGCTCAAGACACTTAGGAGTCTCAAACCTTCATTGTAGTGGAGAAGCAACTGGACTCAAACTCCTGCAAGGTGATTAGTAATTAGTCAAGGGTCTGTTGAAGATGAAAGCTGGAAGCAGGTCACTTCCCATACCAGGAGGAAGGATCCTCTTAATTCTGAACATTTAACAGATATCACTGGCCCCTTCTACAACACGTATGAGGCCCTGGAACTAGGACAGACAAGGGATGAGGTGGGCAAAGGTCCACACTGGCAGCAATGAAACCTGGTGGGAGGAGTCCTGTGACTGGAGTGCCCTGTTGGGTGGTTACAGGCTCTCCAGGAGGAAGAGGCAGGGCAGAAGAGGCTGGGGGTGGCACTGTGTGTAATACAAGGGTTAAAACATATGGACTCCACTGTTGAGAGCCACTGGGTAAGAATCAAGGGATGTCCCTGTAGGAGTCTATTACAGACCTCCCAGCCAGGACAATGACACCAATGAATTATTCTTTGAGGAGCTAAGGGATGCTTCCAAGTCAAGTGCCCTTGCCATTCCAGGCAACTTCAACTTCACAAAAATAGCTGGAAACATCACAGAGGTGCTGCACCCTGGGCCAGAAGATTCTCAAAAAGCCTGGATGACAACTTTATGGAACAGGTCCTAAGGGAGACTACTGAGAAAGATGATCTACTGCATGTCAACAGATAGGACCTTGTGAGTGGAGATCAGTGGACATCTTGGCTACAACAACCGCAAAGTGATTGAGTTTAAAAATTGCTGACAGGAGGAAAAGTGCCAGCAAAACCTCAGCTCTGGACATGAGGACAACTGACTTCAGGCTGCTCAGGGAATTAATAAATAAAGACCATGGGGAAAATGTTTTTACAGCTGCTGGGATCCATCAATGCTGGTCACTTTTTAATCATCACCTCCTGAGGGCACAGGAGCAGGCAAGTCCCAAACGTTGCAAGTCAAGGAGGCAAGGCAGGAGAACCAGGCTTGGCTGAATAGGGATCTTCTCTTGGAAATAAGGAAATAAAAGAAAGGTGCATGCCCAGTGGAAGCATGGTCAGGTGACATGGGAAGAATAGAGAAATGTTGCTTATCACTTATCAGGCGGCCAAAGTTCAACAGCAGTTTAAGCTGGAACAAACCATGGGGGACAATAAAAAGAAGTTTTTTCCCAGTAAGAGTTTTTTTCCCAATAAAAAGAGGTTTTTCCCAATTAATGGAAACATGCTGGAGAGCAGCACCATGGAAAGAGACCTGGAAAGTTGAACATGAGCCAGCAGTGCCCTGGCAGTCAGGAGGACTAACCATGTCCTGGGGTGTATCAGCCACAGAATCACCAGCCAGGCAAGGGAGGGATTGTCCTGCTCTGCTCTGCTCTTCTCTAGGGTGACTTCGTTGTGTTGAATTCTATCCGCATTTGTTAGTATAGCCTAGAAATAAGTTTTGGACCTTTATGGCTGGCTTTGAGAGTGAAAGAGGGGGAAGGAGAAGCCATGGAATGTCTGAGGTAGTTGTTTTTTCAAAATATAGAGACAGGAGTTCCATCGCTTCATCTACTGGATAGTCACCATGGTGGACAGCTCTCCTTTGTTTTTAGTTAGTTTTTGACTGACTGAAGCAGAGAAGTTCCCCAGAAAGTTTTTTGGTTTGTTTTTTTTTTTTTTTTTTTGTTTTGGTTTGTTTTTTTTTTCTTTCCTAGAGGTATTTGAACCTGCTCTGGGCTGGGGACCCCGGGGGAGCACCAGGAGCTTGTACCTGTGGCCCACCAGGGCCTGGCCTGGGCAGCGGCATTTTCCAGCATTGGAGGGACTAAGAACAGCCTGAGCTGAGCTGCCACCCACAGGAGAGAGACTTTCTGAATCTGTCATTTCTTCAGACCAGGAAGAGGTTTCATTTTTTTGGTATTGTATTTTTATTGTGCTGGGCAGAGCTTTGCCTGTTGAATAAACAGGTTTTTTCCACTTCTCTCTGAGGAAATTTCTTCCCAAACCGGTTGGGGGAGGACCAACTTGGGTTTTCTTCCTGAGGGTAGCCTTTGGAGGTTTTCTCCCAAATTTGCCCTAAACCAGCACAGCTCCACACTGGTGTGGGCTCACCTTTAATCCTGTATGCAGTTTGGGGTGTCGCAGTATAAAAATGACATAAAGCTGTTATGGATTGTCCAGAGGAGGCCACAGGGATGGTGAAGGGTCTAGAGGGGAGGCTGTGGGAGGTGTGGCTGAGGTCACTCACTCTGCTCAGCCTGGAGGAGACTGAGGGCACACCTCATTGCAGTTTGCAACCTCCTCGTGAGGGGAATCAGAGCAGGTCCTGATCTTTCACTCTCATGATCAGTGGACTGAACTCGAGGAAATGGCATGAAGCTGGGTCAGGGCGGGTTTAGGCTGGATATCAGGAAAAGGTTTCTTGCCCAACAGAGTTCAAGAAGCTATTGGACAACACTCTCAGGCACATGGTGTGACTCAGGAATGGTCCTGTGAAGGGCCAGGAGTTGAACTTCATGATATCGATGGGTCCCTTCCAACTCACTATATTCTATGATTTCTATGGAACACCAAAAAAAGAGCAGATTTTTAAGAAACAGAGTGGAACAAGTTTAACTCCAGGTCTCAAACCATCTCAGAAATGATAAGATAAATAAGAAAGAAAATATTCTGTAGGAGGTTTGGGTTTTTCTTTTTTTATAGGTTGATAAAAAATTCTATATGTTTCATGAATGTTCCACTAAAAAAAAATCCAAACCAGAATCTGGTAGAAACTTTCAATGTACTTGCATGAGGATTCCAGCAAAACAGATGACAGTTTTCATATTCACTGTATAGTATTCTCCCCTACGATGCCTGGGCAGAAAAAAATGAGTGCAAACTACATTTAGTCTTACACATTTCTTGCCTGCTCAACTGCACATGGCCTGTTTTATTCTAGGCTGTGCGTGGGGGAATTTCATCCTGCAGTTTTCAAAAGATAAGAGACACGAAACTGCTGGTGAGTCCTACTGACAGAAATTAGGGGTTTGAAAGTAATGGGAAAGGATGTTAGAAGTTAATGAATTCCCTCGGGCATTTCCCACTCTCCCTCTGAGGATGTTTGTACCTGGCATTGTTATCTACATACTGATTCATAATCACTGTATTTCTATGGGCTCCCATTGGTTTTATCAATTAAATACTGATATAGCTAAGAGAACTACACCATATGGTGGCATTGCTACATTGGGTACAGCTAAATACAGAAGTGATGTGAGTTGCATATGTGAAGCTGTATTTTTAGTATTCAGAATGGCAGCACAGGTCTGATGTTTCCAAAATTCTTACTCTCATCAGGGTATTGAAACAGGGGCCAGATTTTCAACTTTTCAACTTACAGCTCCTTGCACTGGGACACTAATTGTTAGATTTTTGAAAAGAGTTTTCAATCAAAAGTACTATGATCTTTTGATTATGTTAATCTGCTATGACAGAGATGCTGCAGTTTCCCTATGGACTGGAGATTTTTATTTCATGTAAATTTAAATCTAGCTATTCATGAAGTCAGTTGGACTTGTTCTGCCTCTGCTCACTTACAGACATGTAACTCCATGTAATTCCTGCGTACACTGGTCTAAGAGGACAATAAATTACATATGCAGAAAAACTTCTAGGGGGAGCAGAAAGACCAGTATGACCCTTCTGTGAATGCCATTTCAAATTCCTGGCTACTGGTTCTGGTTACTTCTTTTAACTGAGTCATAATATTTTTCAGGAAACATTATTAGAAGTGGAATTTTTTTTTCTATACATGTGATAATAGGAGATGATGAGGAAGGTGAAGAGACTCAAGGGTTATCTTGCTCTCAACAATTTCCAGGGAATAGTTGGCCTGTTCTCCCAGGCAACCAGATGCAGGACAAGAGGACACAGAGTTAAGCTGTACCAGGGGAGGTGTAGGTGATTAGATACTGGAATGGGCTGCTCAGGGCAGTGGTGGAGTCACTGTCCCTGGAAGTTTTTAAGGAAGGACTGGACCTGGCACTGGTCTGGTTGGCAAGGTGGTGCTTACTCACAGGTTGGATTTGATGATCTCAGAGGTCTTTTCCAACCTAATCAATTCTGTGATTACTATATGTCATTCTATCTCAACAAGAGAAAAAAGATAAACATGAAATAAAATATTTTCCTAGTTGGTACTTCAAAAGTATGTGACTGTCTTTACAAATCTACATGTAAACTTTAGTCCTCATTTAACTATCAAAATAAGAATGTGACCAGTGCAAATACCAGTAATATTTAGGACAAACTTATTATCTTCAGTTAGAAAGTCAATTTCAGAATCTGTCACTATTTTCAGATCTATTTCTTTTCTCATAAAATCAGTAACAGGTTATCCTGCCCACAGTATTTGATCGTAGTAAGACTGATGCTCATGTAACATGATGTTACTGGCTTGTGATGAAAAATTTTTAACAAACAGACATAATTTCATATGTAATTCTCTGTGACATTTTACACTATTTTCCAGTCATCTTTTCTCATGCTGACTGCTGTGACTGCTGCCACTTCTGTTTCTCTTGTGCCCTCACCATTTTTAAATGGATAGTTGTGGGATGTGATTGGAATATCATAGAATAGTGCACAATGTTTTGGGTTGGATGTGACCTAAAATACCTACAAATCCAAACCCTCAGGTGTGAGCAGGGACATCTTCCACTAGATTAAGTTGTTCAAAGCTCCACTCAACCTGACTATCCTCCTTCTTCACCCTGTCTCTGGTGCTTGCATTATGCCAGAACTCTTATCTTGATTGAGTTATTCTGTCCCCAAGTACCATCTGTTTTATTTTCTCCCCTGTAAAACACTGGGCTGGATAATAATACCCATTTTCCACACACATCTTGGGTTTCCCTAAAGACAAATGTTTCTTTATATAGATATATTTAGTTTTGCATTCACTTTTGTGATATTTCAGTTAGGAGATTTTCAGGAATGTTGCCCCGATTGGAAGCCATCTTCTGTGATAGTAATTGAAAAATATAATAAATTATTTTTTATCTATAAATGTCTCTCATTTTAATTACAAGTTATCTGAGTCATGCTTAAATATGCTTAATATCCCTCCTTTTTTCTCCCTAATTTATATACTCTCTCAAGACAGTACTTCTGAAAAACAGAATTAATTTTCAAAATGTGATTGAGGGAAGTGTAACACAGAGGTAATGTTATACAAAATAAGAGTTTATCAGCTATTCACAACAATCAGCACTGAAAGAAAAGTGTATATATCCAAAGCATGAGGCTGAATTCTTGAGCATGTGTGTCTCTGACTTCAACAGGACTCCTAAGACTCAGCATCTGTTAGTCCAGTCTGAAGATCATATAAAAAAAAAGTGTCAATGTTTGCAATCAGTATTTAAAGGATGTTTATATAAAAAATCAAATGTAACTCCAACTTCTCCCTTACAGGGTGTGAAGACAAAAACGGTAATTCTCCTCTCACTTTAGGTATTTCACAGCAGTGACAATCCTTTAATGTCCAAGCATCAGAAAATAAAGAAACAAATACCTTGCAATTTTTTTTTATCATTTGCATGAAAACTTATGCAGATATTAAGCACTTTGATTTCTTCCAATGATTCCTGAAAGCATTTTTCATAAACACTAGACACTGATTTGTGTTCCTGAAACCACTGATAGGAGCAAATACTGTTCATTTTGGTGTTAATCTTTAATTTGTTCAGTAGACTTCAACTTTCACATGGTACTTAGTCACCATGGAATAATAAGGTACACTTCCGGACAGCATTCTTCCCTTTAATCTGCAGATTGTGAGATTAAAGGCAAGAGAGGTAGTAAATAATTCCCTATGGAGATTTTATGCATGTATAAACATGTCTGGAGGAGTGGAATGCAGTTGCTTTAAGAAATAAGGCTTTCTTTGTTTAAATCCTATTCTGGGGTTTGGTGCAAGGAGAAGAATAAGTAAAAGTCATGATTGTTTTCCATTAAGTCATGAGTTACTTCACTGGCATCCCTGTGAAATCAGTGAGGTGAAAAGAAAATTGCAACATTTCATTTGCTAATACATTAGTGAAAGGTGGTAATTGTACCTATGCTGCTGAAGGTCATACCAGTCTGCCCTATTTCAAAACTTATTTCCTGCTCTTTTTTTGCCTACAAATGATTCAAAATCATGAATAAGATGTAAGAAAACTGCACAGAAGCATTATAAAACATGGGGACTGAGCATATGTGTGCATATAAGGAAACAAAAAATAAAGCTAAGAGCTTAGAGGTTTGCATATGCAATTATTCACAGGCTGTGAGGAGTCTGTGCAGGTTTGCATTAAAGCATGAAGTATGAGCATGTTATCCTCTGACAAAGGCTAACTAGACATTCAGGCTCTGTTCCGTCTGCTGTCCTGCAGGTGTATGGATAGGTTATTAACAGAGCTAACCTTATTTAAAATCAAAAAGTTCTTCACTGGCTGGCTGGCTGGAAGCAGGTCCTCCTGGAACACTTTTTACTCTTTTGGGGTGCATGTAGAAGCTACCTCTGCTATCACATCCCTAGGGTTCTGACATGTTCATAGCCCCACTTCCCGGAGCAATAGGAAGCTTCATTTTTCTTGAAAATGAAGGATCCAATGCTGCAACGATTGTGGAAAAGTTTAAAGACCTAACTTGACTAGATTCAACACCTCCAGTGTAAGAACAATCGTATTTGCTTCCACTAAAAATTTCATGACGTTTTTAACTGGCTCATTAGTTTTGACACAATTTTTAAGCCTATATCAAAATATTAGACTTGCTAGTGGAGAGTTTACTTGCATTTTTTTGATTTTTTCTATTTTTAATTTGGCAGCTGAATGAGGAAATGCCAAACCCTACCTATGCTGGTCAAACCCAAAGACACAGGCTCTCAAAATATGAAGACGTTGGATGGAAACCTGTTAGCAGGAAGTGAGGACAGTAAAGGCACTCTTGGTACCATTTTACTGAGCCTATTGAAAATACTGTGTTAAGTAGCACAATATTTACAGCATGATCAAATAACAGCAAAACTTGGCCACTGCTTAAAAAATAGGTAGTAAGATCAAAGATCCTTCCTTCCTTCCTTCCTTCCTTCCTTCCTTCCTTCCTTCCTTCCTT
>VRYO01002355.1:28057693-28083600 GCA_009812075.1 Sialia sialis
TTTTTCTATCTGTTTTTCCCACACTGGATTTCTACAACTTTCCCTATAATTCTTTATGATTCTGCTGATATTTGTCTTCCTAACCTCCGTTACAAAAGTTTCAAGAGGTCCTGTATCCACTGTGTTAAAAAGTTCTTTTCATTGTCTGGTTTGAACCTTACACTCTGTACATTCCACTTACCACTCAATCAGCTGGTAGAGTGGGGTTGGTGAATAACAGTTCACATATACCTTGTTCATCATCTTGTAGATATTGCAAGCCTTTGTCATACTCTATTGTCTTCTCTTGAAACTGAAGAGTTGCAGACTCCTAAGTGTCTCCTTGTAATGTGGTGACTTTACCTCTTTTTACCTCCTTACTCGTTTTAGTTGCTCTTCTCTGTACTTTCTCAAACTCCATGGACTTTTCTGAGATGCAGAAATCAAACATACACACAATATTCAAGATGTGGGTGTATCAATGTTTCAAACTGAAAAACACTTCTTTTTTTGCTACAATACTTTTTTGTTTTTTTCTCAGTATTGTTCCTGATGATTCCACTTCTTGTCATACAGGTAATTCCATTCAGCTGAGGATAATTAATTAAATCACTCCTCTGAGTTGTACCTCTCATTTCTGAGTACAGCATCATGTAAACATGATTTGGATTTTTTTTTCCTACCTTAAAATGATTAACTCTCAAGCTTATCTGTTGAGTTTTTCCTATTTACTTGCTGTGTTTCTTCTGAAGTTCCTTCCCAAAATAACTTACTATCATCTGTGAAATTGGAAATTTCACAATTCACTCTGTTTTCCAGATTACTGATGAAGATCTTGAACCAAACTGGTCTGAATACAGATTCATTTATGACCCCTCTACCAACCTGACCTCTTACAAAGTGACTATTGAACCCTTCAAGTTGCTTTTATCTAATAATCTTTCAATCCACAAAAGAACTTTTTATTCAACGTTAAAACAGTTTTATTTCCTCGGGAGTCTGGTTAAAAAACTGTCAAAAGGTTTTAGAAAGTAAATGTGTTCAGACTGCTTTAGCCCCTTTGTCCACACATTCACTGGCACACCTGGTAAACCAGAATGATGAAAACTCCACCAGTGAAGCAGGAATAACCCTTACTCCAACCCTCCCAATAAATCACCTTCTCTCAGGGAACTTTTACTCATCACAGACTCATTGAGGAGGAGGGCAGATTCACCAGATTGTAGGCCCCTGTAAAGATGGGATTGCTTAAACACCACTCCTCTGGTACAACTTTTTTAATAGACTGCAATTTTTTGGAGATAGTCTTAAAATTCTCTTAGTCCTCATAGCTTTTTTTATGTGTCATGCATTATAGGCTCTTTTTCCTTCTCCTTTGTGCACACCTTCAATTTTTAATTGCTTTTTTTTTCCCTAAGATAGTAATTTTTCCATTCCCCATCATCCACTATGACAGCTTTTCCCCTAAGCCTTGAAGAGATTGCATTTGATGACTTCATTTTCTCCTGAAGCTGCAGTACACAGTTTAACTGGTCTTGAAATACATACTCCAGGCTCTTGCTTATAGAACTATTCCTTACAGGACATTTTTGTTGGCCAGTTGAACTTTTCATTTTGTTTTATTTTATTTTAATGTCTCTTTTTCCATTTAGTACTCTTTCTTGAAACAGAATATGTCTCTGCAGGATTTCTCTTTTTCTCTCATGATACAAAATTAACTTCAACTATATTGTGATCACAGTTACAGAGTGGCTCGCTCACTAGTAACTGCTGAGTGAGATCTTGTGTCCTCACTGCAATATCTGGGTTCCTGTTTTTCCCTCTCATTCTGAAACAGGCTAATGTAGGAAGGATATTTATATTGCATTAAAAGCAAATTCTTCATCACATCCTTATGAGGCACTAAACTATACCTAGACAGTTAAAATTTACTATTATTTCATCTATCTTAATATATTCTTCAGTTTTGCTGAAGAAAATGCTGTAATTTTTCTATCAAAGTGCTGGATTTCACAACAGATTCCTCAGTGCTCTTCTTTTCCCACAATATTATACTTGAACTTCCCACCATATTATATTTGAACTTAGCATTATATCTCCTGCATTGTGCCTCTCTCACACCCTCTTATCCCCTCTTTACTTTATATGAAATTGATATCCTAGCACCATAATAATCTTTTTACCTCCCTTCAACAGTTTCTGTGATGTGTTCTGTCAGGTTTGCTGGTGGTGCCAACCATTCTAATTTTTCTATTGTTTTTAGACTTGTACTGTTGCTGCTGAAGGATCTGTAATTTTTGGTCTTGTTCAGTGTTGCAGATGCTACTGAACTGGCACTCTAAACAGACTGATAACCATCCTCCTTTCATCACAGTTCTATATTTACATCCATCCTGACCATTTTGGTGATGCTTTGGACACGAGCCACACCCTCTTTGAAGATTGCATTGCACTGAACCAAACGTTCCTCAGTGTCTGTCAGATTTCTCTTTTTCTAGTGTAGACAATCCTCTATGATTATTTTAACTTCCAGTGCCACTGAAAGCTTAGGTTAAAGAAAAGCCTATGTTTCTGGTATATAACATTCCCCAAGTTTTTATCAGTTCATAATACAAACAAACCCCTCTGTTCTATACTTTTGAATCAACGCTGCCCTGAGGCTCTAGACCTCTTTCCACCCATGGGCCTTACACTGGAATTGGCTGCATTTCAGAGCACAGAGGCCACAGAAGCCGCTGTCCTTACATTTGCCATAAAAGCTGTTTTCTCCTGTACTTCCCCAGGTTGGTGGTAGCAGCATGAACCAAGATCAGCAGCACTTTCCCTGCTCCTGAAATCAAACTAATAGAAGTAAACTAAGACTTGAGGTCTGCTGCTTCTGCACCACACTGCAAAATTCTATGTGATCCTCTCCAGTGCCACAAGCTCAGCTACCCACATGCCTATGAAACAAGAATACCACTCCCACCACCTGCTTCTCCCAGCCCTGAGGACCCCTCAGCACAGACACCATGGCACCAGCTGGGTGCTGGATATTATTCAAGAGCCCTCTTGCCACGAGACTTGCATGTTCCTCAGTCACGAGGCTATGCAGAAAGCAGGGATGTGTCCCTGGACCTCACTGGTGAACCTCTGACTCTCCTAGCTGCTCCTATTCTTCTTCTTGCAACTGGGAGTGCAACCCTGCTCCCAGGCTAGGGCTGTGCATCCCATCCCCTCGTAAACCTCGTTCCTTGGAAAGACACTCCTACCTGCTGCACCCTGAGCAATTGGTAAGGGACTTCCCAGCCCATTGCTGGCCTTCCACATGAGCTTGAAACATGGTTTTGAAAGCATACAGTTATTTATCTTCCCTTAGTAAATAAAGAGGATTATATTTTCCTCTTAATCTATTTTACCCTTTTTAAGCAACTTAGGAACAAAGTCAAATCTGGCCTGAGACCTATCATGCTGTCTTGCCTTCCAGGAGCCATACTGACAAGCTGTCAGAATTCCTGAAGGCACTGCCATTGTTCTCTTCATTTCACTGTCATTTATGAAGGCAAGATTGATGCAAAATGCCTCTCATCTTGATGCAAAAAGATTTTATTTCCATATATACATATGGGTGCCTACAATTGTACAACACGTAAAGAATTACTGAATTAGACCTAGGGTGTTCACATCCCTTTTTTTACTGTTTTGCTCTAATCTTATTTCCTGTATGAACTTATTTTCAAAGAAGAAAGAATCTGATTTTGTTTTAATAAATGTTAAGAGTATGGATCAGAAGAATATTATTTGTTTTCATTCAATTTAATTAATTTAGCGTTTCATATTATGTGATTTCTATGAATTTGCATTGATCTACCTTGACTGTAACAGATTACTTTTTAAAACTCCATGAACAGCTTATAAATTTTTTTTATGGCTGTATCCTCAACTGCAACAAACTGATAACTTGTCATTACATGATTGCCGCTCACTGAGGATTTGACTCTGTAATTTCAGATAACAGGTCTCTTCATCAATGACAGCAAGCCACTCTGAGACATATATATCAAGCAGCTGCTGGTGAAGTATTTTACTAGCCAAGAGAACACAGCTTGAGGCCTTCACTTTCAGTTATACACTATGGCTCAGATATCTAAAAGCTAGTTGCCTAGATAAAGCCAGGAATCTGATGGTGAGAAATAGTCAGGAAATGTGTTTAGATTCTTATCTGAGGAAAGAAAGGAAAAGGAAACTGGCAATGTCTCCAGAGCTACTGGAGTAATATAAGAAATGAAGAAAACTAAAAGCAACATGCTAGAGATGCTATCTGTAAATAGAGAATACTGCTGTGGTGAATTCAGGGAATGAAAAAGAATAAGAAAGGACAGGCAACTAAAGAAAAGTTTCAGATCATCAGGTCACGGCTATAACAATTTTCTTTGTTCAAGGACCATGGCAGTCTATACCACACATGACCAGAGAAAAAAACGAAAAAGGTAAAAAAAGGGGGAATATGTAGATGCAGGACAGAACACACACAAGGAAATGCCAGAATTTTGTAATTATATTGCACATTTATAAATTTTCAAGTGCCACCCCCTGGGTGTTGGCTGTTCTGGGTAAGTGCAACCTGAGGCACAACCTCAAGTTCCTACCTCAGGTCAACAGCTAGAAAAAAATCATGATTATATCTACTTCAGCAGCAAGCTATGATTTTGGCTCTGCAATTTCTCTTTAAAAACTCTTCAGAAATGAGAGCTACAATTACAAATAGTTGCTGGGGCACTGTTTTTAGTAGATGTATTATCTTTCTCTGATGCTTCACATTCTGACTTAAAAGCTCAACACACTCAGAAACAAATTGGGAATATATTTCAAGACAACATTGTGTGACTTCAAGTAGATGCAATTTCAAGCATGTAAGCATGGAAACAAAGCAGCACCATTTTTCAGGACTAGCTGTTAGTAACTTAAAGCAGCTCCATAGGGATCAAAGACTGTAGAGAAGACAGTCACTGGGGATGGTCAGCCCTCTGGAGATGGCACTAACCTCACCCTGCATTACCCCATGCGAGTGCATTGCAGATCAGCAAAGCTTTGAGAGCTGGGGACAATAAATTTAGGAACCATGCACAGAAATTCAGGGGAAGAAAACCGACACAAGGAAGAAAAATGAAAGGAAAAGAATATGGCTGAATATCTCCAGAGAGCAAAATCATCCCCTGACACAGGCCAGAATGGCCCTTGGCATTTGTAGAACTGTGCCTGCATTCTGCTGACATTCCTTTTTCATTATGTGCAGTTTCCTTTAGGTAAAACTTGGATGAAGGGTTTAGAAAATTCTATGCTCCCGAGATGTGGAATTGCTTGATCTCATTGATAGTCATTGCACAGAGGTCAATGAGAGAGAGAGAACAGTCATTAAAAGAGGATACTTAAGGGTGCATTTCTCAGTAGGGACTGAAAATAAATATTTCTACATTCATTATAACCACGTTACAGTGTGGTTTTGTTGCTGTTGCAATGTAAAGATACGGTTATGACAACGTACAATGATTTCATGAGGATACATTTTCAAAAATATATATATATATTTTAACTACATACTTTTGTGTTTTAAAGCAATATAAGACATCTTAGGTTACATTAATGCTGCAGAGATTTCCAGAATGAAGTTAAGAAGTTGGGCAAACTACTCATAAATATAATCAAGAGTGGGAATCAAACTCACATCTGAGCATTTCACGTAATTGTAAAGAAAACCAATTAAACATTCCTTTTGCTATAAATTCATGAGAGTTATAGAAAAAATCCTTGAAGTCTCCAGGTAAAGATTCAGTTAAGGACTAATGCAGTGTTGTCAGGGCAGGAGCTCTCCTGCTCATTTACAAAAATCTCTTCTGCTGATGCTTCTTGTACTGCCAGAGAACAGGGGAGGAAACATTGTCCTTCTACCTCACCTTTCTCCCCAAGAACATCAAGTACAGAGGGGGACAAGGTGAGACCTACCCCATGGTAGGCACTGACCATGAAAAACCTTCCCTCAGCACTACAGCAAAACTGAAAGAAGCAGGAGCCAAGTGCAAATCCCCCACCCCAAGATCATGAAGTGGGAACTGCCCTTTACAAAGAGCAAGAGCAGAAGTGTCCAGTTTTGCCTGGGAGGGGTGTTTCCAAGAGGAACTGCAAAAATCTCCAGTCTTAAGAGGTCTTTAGCATAAACACAGTTTTACTGCATTGAGAGGAAAGAGTTAAAAAAAAAAAAAACGACAAAAAAAGAAAAAGAAAGCTATCTTACAATTTAATTGGAAACTACAGCTACTCTATTTTTCCTTTGAATAATAAATCTCATGCAGACATGACTGAGACAGGAGACCAGCAGTCGGACCAAAGTCAGACCACCAGTTTGTCCAGTGGGGTAGAGCAAGGAGCTGGGAGAGCGAAAACCTCTTTTTCTCAGTCAAAAATTGACACTTGGGATTGGTTTCCCTAATTACACATTACTATTTTATTTTCTTCTTAAAAAAGAAATCACAAGGCAGAAAGGAATAGTATTCTCTGTAGAAAAGAGACTTTTCCCCTTCTTTCTGTTCAAATAAGTGAGTAAATGGATTTACATTTTAAAATAAAATTGGAGGAATAGAATAGAGCATTTTCTAGGAGAAAGTCTATGTCATTGAAAGCTCACTATACAAAAGCAAAAGAAGGGAATGAGGGATGGGGGTTAAGGATGGAAATGAGTTTTTTATTGGAAGTTTCAACCAAAATGGCCAGAATCTGGCAGCCATCCACACTCTGAATGCTTCCCTAAATTAATAGATCTACACTGAAGTAAAGAGAAAGCAGGCAGCCTCAGCTGCTGAAATGGAGATTGCACAATGAAATTTGCTTGATTCTCAAGAAAACTTCTTTTTGTGAGGAGAGTATTTCTAGAATTCCTAGAATTATTTTTTTATAATGAGAAAAACGTAAAAGCTGCATTTTCACTTTTAGAAAACTTTGCACATAATCAAAGTATTTATGCCACTCTACATTTTAGCAGAAAATAAGGTGGTTTTTTCCCTTCCCTTAAGTTTTAGTGAAAAAATCTTAGCTGAATGACACAGTAATTTTTTTTTTAATTCCATGCAATTTTTTTGCTGATCTCTAATAGGGAAATTACAAGAACAGTGAGCCTGGAATGATGCATAATGAGATAAAGTAATTTATTATCTTTGACACAACTCTGTCATTGCTTTGCTTTGTTAATAGAATAGGATTCTTTGGCTTGTTATGCTAAAACAAGAAGATAACCAGGTAAAATTGTGAATACAAATAGCAAATTTTTGGTTAAGTATAAAAAGCAATTTTATTCATACATGAAGTTGCATCTAAGAATATTTAGACTGCTGAAGAAAACTGAAAACAGAAACTGAGGCTAAGCCACTTGTATGCTAAGACAGATTGAGAGCAAAAATTCTCTGTGCAAAGAACAAATGGAAATAAGTAAAATATCAATCTTTGAAATCATAAGAAATACACACTCACGACAAACATACTGCTGAACACAGAAGACACTTATCTGGTGGAAAATAAAACCAAAATTATATGGAGATAACTCCTAGGATATCTGTTTTTGCTTTGAAGAAGATTTTGTCTGAACAAGAGTGGAAAAACTTTGTAGGCAGGAGATAAAACATGCTAGAATCAGAAGTTAAACTAGATCATTAAATAAAATGGATTAGAATTTGTGACAAAAGTAGTCATCAGCCTGGAAAACTGCAGTAAAAATGCTTAGACCCATACGCTTTTGAAACAGCATTCTCGACTCTGAAATTTGTTTCCATCTCACATGAAGCAGGTCCACTGAATTCCAAGAACCTAATTTTACTAAGGAGCACTGTCATTTTGATTTATGCTTCAAGTACTGTGGAAGAAAAAAAATCCTGTCTTTTTACCACCAAAATTGCAAATGGATCTGGCTTGTGGTTCTCATCCAAGTTTATCTGCATTCTTTTCCCAGCATAAATCACTTATTTTACATTTGGGTTGTGGAATGGAGAATGGTGTATTCATTCATAACATTAAATTTCCACTTCTGAATTATGTAAAAATTTAGTTCTAAAAAGCAGCTGTTGTCAGCTATTTTTCTATATGATTTTTCTTGGTCAGATTTGTATTTTGAAGCACCCTCTCTCATTGATTTAATTAAATTGGAATAAACTCTAAAACAAAAGTCCTTCCATCAGTGACATAGCCCTGCTTGGCCATATCAAACTAAATCTACTACACTGGCAAAAATGTAATAAATATACTTACAAAGGAGAGAATAAATATTTTTAATTAAAACAAGACTTTACAACATCTAGTGCTAACAATGAATCACTTTCTATTTAAATGTTTAGCAAAAAGAAAACCAGGATTTTATCATGTGATAAGAGATGCTGGTAACTAATCCTAAAATATTTTGAGGGACTTACAAGAAAATCAACTGACCAAAAATGAAAAACTGCCTTCAATGTACACTAATATGTCCATGTTATATGCACACCCATTAATCACTTTGTGATATTTTGAGTTTTGTAAGTACTGCTACCAAGATTTTGGTCCTATATTCAGATCAATTCAAGAGCAGTTCAGTGTAAAGGTGCGCAATTTATTAGTGACCCCAGAAGAAGTGTTCCAGATCTGTAGCTGAGTGTAAAGAAACTTTCCTCAAACCCTCTGCTCTCGAGTTCTGCCCACTGTGTTCTCTAGGAACACCAGAGGTTTGGGGTTTCATCTGCCACACAAGTGTTTGCCATATGAACAATTCTACTTTCTTACATGAAATTTAAGGCAGCAAAAATCCAATCCAACCTGCTTCCTGAGTTATTGTCATCTTGTTTATCAATAATAGTAAGGCTCAATAGCAGCAAACTTGGATAGATTTGAGTGTAGCCACTGAGTCCAGTCCTGAGTCCTGCTCACAGGAGTGTTAAATCTCATAAAAACTCTTCATTTGCAAATATATTTGTATAGGCACCTACTATGTCTGTATGTACATGTATTCTGAACACAATTAAGAAAACATTCTACAACCAGGTTCTCACATTTAGACCACATTATATATAAATTGTTTGCGGTAATTAATTTTAAATGTACATGATATTATGATAATGACTTCGTAAATTAAAAGAATAAAACACTGGATAGAAGAAAAAAAACCACAGAAAATAATCCAAGCATTCCTGCATTTTAGGTCACAGTTCTAGGGTGCTTTATTCTGCAAATTCATGAGAGGGAGGAATTCAGTGACAGGCCAAAGTCTTCAGGCCTTAATTAATGTCATGGTGATGATAGATCTGCAGTGCACTCATTGCATTTCACACAAATGTCTGTGCAAGTCACCTTTGTTACCTACTAGCTGTTTTGTGGGAAGAAAAAAAGTCACATGCAGGAAATTATAATCCAAAAGAAAAGGTCTTAGACCATAATTTTCACTTAAAGTGATAAATTTAAAGTATTTAGGATTTCAACAGTCTATGTCTCTACATCTGAAGTTGTACTGAAAACCTCGGCTGCAATACCTGCTTTCTTCTAGGCTACACCCTATCAGTTTATGAAATACAGGGTAATATTAATGGTATTAAATTCACTCCTATTTCTAACTGGTTTTTTTAATCACATTGGTATTTATTTTAAGAAATAGCAGGTAATTCATGATCCTTTGCCAGCTTCAGCTGGCAGACATCTTACTCTTTCTATCACCCATTTGAACACTTAGCTGATGAACCACATCTCACTTTAGCTTTCAAGCTTGTAAATGCTTTATTGGCAACATTTTTTTTGCAAAGAGATGAGTGATTTTGTTACTATTTTCTTTTTTCGTGAATAGTGTTCCATAGAGCATAGCTGATGTTTTCAAAAGATTTTTTTATATAAATCTTAACAACGCGTGAAAGCCATGTGATTTCAGGATAGACTGATTATAAACTCAAGCTCATCTTGAGACCAAAAGTGGTATGACAGACCTTCACAGAACTGCATCTAGGAGTTTTTAATCACCTAGAATAAATGTATCATGTCCTGACATGCTCTGCTGTCAGGAAAAAAAAAACCAAAACCAACCAACCAAACAAACAAACAAAACAAACAAAATGAAGCAAACCTAAACCAAGGGCTATCCCATTTTTCCAAATGGGAATTTGTTGAATTTTCTGTCTAAATCTGAATGCAGACTATAAAATGAAGCAGAGGTACATTCACCACTGCAGAGCAGTGGAGCAAAGAAGCACAGCTGGATAGGGCTGAGGGTCCCCAGCTGTGCACGTGCTTCAGGAGAGAAGCTGAACAGGGTATCAGAACAGCTGAACTGCCTCGGTGGATGCATTGCTGGGTGCAAACTGTGGTGGTTCAGGATCTGATTCCCAGCTCCACTCATCAAGGGTGCAGCTCCCTGCAGGAAAAGGGCAGGGCTGCAGCTGGTGCTGCCTGGGACACCTCACCTCCCAGAAGGACAGAACAGCAGGGTCCACACCCTGACCTGGGACAGTCACCCATGTTTGTCAGGAGCTTCATAAAATAAGCTCTGACACCTGCTTAGACATCAACACGTAATCTCCTGTTCAATTACAAAGGTCTTCTTGTTTAATTCTTTAGTCAATATATTTATCCACAACTATATCTGACTCAAACATAAGTAACTGATCATACTATCATGGAAATGTATTTCACAGATGCAATATAGTTCAACATCAGTGATAAGCACTTAAAATTATCTGTTTTCACTTTGAAAACAGAACACTTTGGAATAGAAACATTGGAAGAAAAATTCCTATCAAGTATCAGACCAAATCTCTCTGGACAGTGGTCAAAGAGGCAAGGTAGTTGTTACAGCAGCAGCCAGGAGTTTCAGAGGCTCAGAATCAATAACTCCCCATGCCTTGCATTTTTCAAGGGGTCTGATCATTAGCAGACCACTCCATAACCCTTTGTTATCTTGGTTTTACTTGATGTTGATCTTTCTGGAGGAGGAAATTTTGTGGCCATTAATATTCAAGATCTAAATTTAAGTTGGAATTCTCAAAATGTGGGTATTAAAATGCAAATATGTAGTAATGGTGTTAAAATGACAATCACAATGTTTCATTCCTTTGTGTACATGCTACAGGATGAGAAAATATTACTTAATTGAGTATGTAATGGAAGATCTGCCAGAAGGCTGTAAATTACACTGAAATATCAGAGCCACGGGTTGATCCTACACGTGAGTACAGGAAGGAAATTCACACTTTGCATCAAATACACTACTTTGATCAACTTCCCCAGCCTATTTTTATGCCCCATGTCCCTAAAAATATCTCCCAACCACTCGATCTCTTAACTCAGCATTCATGGGCTGGTATAAAATATGGGCTAGAATAAGTAAAGTCATTCCTGTACTTATGCCTTAAATAATCATAATCGAGTGTAGGCCCAGTTCTGCAACATTTCTTCTGAGCTCTTTTTCACCATGTACAAATACAGAACAGTGTGTCCTGTCCGTGGGGGCTGACAGTCACAAGCAAATAAAGCAGATAAGATGGAGCTGGATGACCAGGTCCCAGGAAGCAAGGAGATAATGGTGGTTATGTTGATAAGCAGTCCATGCTTAGCCACAAGCTCACAAGCTTTTAAGCAGCACAGTTTTCCTTGATGATCACTGAGTGCTGAATAAGTGATCTGAGAGGTGATAAGGAGGCATTTTTTCAATGCTCAAGAAGAATGGGCGGGAGAGTGGTGTTGTCCTAGAATATGTTCATGCTTGAAAATATAACAAGTGGGCAAAGGAAACTGGAACCAGAGGTGGATTGTAAACTGGGAGTGAGGGGCTTGACATGACCTGAGAACAAGAGGAAAGGAGGAAAGCAGGGAAATGAAAACCAGCCTCTTCTGTACAATGCAGTGGAGGAGAGGGGGCTGCACAGGGGCTGAGAACTTCTGTTACTATGGTACTTGAGGAAGGTGGAACTGAAAAACTGCGGAGGATGGGACAGATTATAGAATGACGGCCTGACACCAACTGTTGTTCCAAAATGACAGCAGGTGTCTATTTGTAACGACAACCTCAGGGCTTTATAACACAGGAGTGTGACAATATATTCCCCAGTCTCTTAAATCTTCAAAATTTAACATTTCTAATGCAGAGTTGCTGCTGACTCTAGCTTCTGCAAGTCCCTTTACTGGAGAGAGTTTATTTGCAAAGCAAGACAAAACCTCTTAAGGATGTGATACTCTGCATGGAGAGTTGCTCAGCAAACAAGCCTTGAAAGGTACAATTGCAAACAGGGATTCAGTTTTTGCACAGCATCTCAGAGCCACGGCTGACTGTGCCTGTAACATCTTCACCTTGCTACATGCAGGAACTCTGGCTGCAACACCAATGGAATTACAGACTTCAAGCAGGTGTCAAGGGAGGTCTAAAATACATCTTTGTTACTTTGCCCCTTGGATGGAATTAAGGTATCCAATAAAAGAGACACAGATTGTCTGTTTTACAAATGAGCTAGACTTGATCTGAAAACTTTTACAGACCTACAGCTTTACTACTGACTTTAACAAAAGTTGTCACCACCTAAAGAGTGATGAACGTGTAGGCGACTAAAGCTGTTTGCAACCCACAGTCTCTTCACTCCCAGGTTGCCACAGACACCCAGACCTGTTCTGAGAAGGGCTAACATGCCCCAAAAGCACTCAACTGCCAGACAGTCAACACAGGGCTGAAGGAGAGAGAGGTGGGTCTCTTGTCGTGCATCATTTCTTACTGCTGGAAAATTTACAGTGCTATGTTCAGAGCCCTGTGCACTCAAGACATCTAAATCTATTTAGCCTCTGCTAGCAGGTTAAAACTTCTGAACAAAAGTCAGAGTATTGCCAAGATGCTTTAGGATCTAGCAAAACAGTAGGACAGTGAGAGAATCAGTGCTCTATTGTTTGACTTGGCAGCAATATTTGATCAGCTGCTAGTCACAGGTAAAGAAGCTCAAAACAGGTTTTGATCAAAATACTAATTTTTGCATGTAAATTTGGCTTCAGGAAAAAAAAATGGAAAATAGTATATTTAGAATGTCAGACAAGGAAAATGTATCTAATTCTCAAAGATATATTGTAGATAGAATAGACCCACGAGAAATTTCTGGTATGTCCTAGTCAGAAATATTTTCTTTTGAGGCATGTTTTATTTTGTAGAATAGAAAAAGAAACAATTTAAATATTATAAAACTTCATTTTTAATTTTTTTTAATAGGAAAAGGTTCTGAATGGGAAAAGAACTTTTATATGCACACAGAGATAGAGGGAGAATCATGTGTGGGTGTGTGGGGATGTGTGAGCGTGTTTGTGTGTGTATGTACAAACACGATCAGAAAATTTTAGCCCTCTGCCTGTGAAGGAAAAGCAGATGCAGTTGTGGAACTCAAGTCCATTGCTCCTGGAACCCTGTTTCACATCACTTGTACTCCAGCTGAACCAAGCCCCATACATAATAGGGAACACATTAACAAGTTAATCTAGCAGCACTGAAAAACTCTGTTTCTCTCAAATACAGCTGTTTGTCTTACTTCTGTTTACTTCTATTCAATTCCACAGTTATCTGCTTTCTGACTGTAGTTCTCTAAAATTGTGCCAAATGTGTTCCAGATTTTTATCACAGCATATCACGATAGGATCTTTCCAGCCCATAAGAATATACAGTCAACAAAGCTCTTTTCCCTTCATTTCCTGAGCTACTGGCAAAAGCAATTTCATTTTCAGGATGTTAACATTATTATTTCTGGCTAAGAAAATAATAATCCATCATTAAAATGCTGATAAGGCATCAGCAAAGAATGTTTTGATTGTGGTTGCCATCTACAAATACACATTTATAGGTAGCTTTTTGAGAATAAAGGCACACTTTCAAGTTGAGTAATAATAAACCAGTTGCTGAGGAAGACTGTTGATAATGACACAAAACACAATTTACACCAACAAAATATTATATTTGATGTAATCATATCATATAACATGAAGAGGTCTCAATTTTTACACCTAACTGTTGGATTTGGGTTACATGCTGGAGTTTACTTACATACAAGCAGTATATAAAAGTTGATGAGCTGTCAGCTCTGTGGGGCACAGGGGAATTGTTTGGTACTCTACACAAAGTATCACAAAAAGCCACTTACCCCAGACTCCCGAACTCTGCTCTTTTAGTACTTCAGGTTAGTCACTTGTTGGAGGATACATATGAGGCAGACACCCGAGTTTCCTTCTACAGAAACCACAAAACAAAAAGTCTGCAGAAGGGTTCGTGCAGCTCTCATCATCTGGAGTGAAGACACAGGTGAACATCACTCAAGGGGTAAGGGATTCAGCATTTTCACCATTCTGGAACAACTTGAAAATGCTTTTAAACTCTCAAACACAGCACTCCTGGGAAAACCTCAATATTTGTTAAAAGCAAGAAAACTAAATCAAGGTATTTTCCAAGTAATGGTATCAAGTAACAGTATTTGTTTTCCCTTATTATTATTTTTTTTTAATTTGGGTGATCACCCAGCAGCTCTACTTACATTAGGAAAAAAAATCAGTAGAAATTCTTCAAATTAAATTACGGCAATTTCACAACTATAAGGCGCACTGAATTGTAAGGCGCACTTCCAGGTTGTCGGCAAATTTCTGAACTTTATCCATATATAAGGTGCACCGGATTATAAGGCACAATTTTTTTTTGCAGTGAGGATCTGTGCGTAACAAAGTAACAAATTAGTAATGGAATCGCGCGATCACGGGGTTTACTGGCAGGTGCTCAATTTGCAAACATTTTTCACGGATCGGCGTAGCCTTTAAACGCAGCCCCAGGCACTCTCCTCGTGCCAGCACTCACGGCTGCCATGGCTGGGCTCGCGGCTCACACTTCTGGGTTGGCAAATTTCTGAACTTTGTCCATATATAAGGCACACTGGATTATAAGGTGCACTTATGGTTTTCCATCAAAATTTTAGTCAAAAGGGTGTGCTTAATAGTCGTGAAATTACTGTAAATCAACTCATTGATAGTGTGAATATAAACTGAACTTTTTTTCATGTTATTTTTAAATGCCTCAAATGGGTGTTGCTTTTGCATTAATACCTCCTATTTTTCACAAATCTTTAAAAAGCCTTTTCAATATTACAGTCCTCTCAGTCCTGCTAGATAACTTCCTACAAAAATATTACTGAGTTTTAATTAAAGCAAGAAGGGCTGTGAAGCATCTTAAAGCTTATATATAATGTAGACAGAGAGTTAAAAAACTTTTCCTTAGCAGGTTATCAAACCTTAACTTTCCTTTCCATTCCTTTGTCTTATAGTACTCTATATTTTTTCTCTATTCATCAAAGAATTCAAAACATAGCTGATTTAATGGATTTCCTATTTCTAGACCACTTCATGTTATATAAAATAAAGAATGTATTTGTATTCTAGGGTGTTCTTGGTTTGTTTTGACCTGAGGCAAACAAAGAAAGATCTTTCTTAACCTAAATCTAATATTATACAACCCTTCCATTGAATGATAAAGTTAATCTTCATGCTTTAAAGTTTTTGACTGAAAAGTTTCTCTTCTCCTGTTCCATACTATCTTCCCTTTACTTTTTTTTTGACCCCAGCACCTAGGTAACTTTGTTCATTCCTGACTCTTTCAGCAAATGCTCAAAAACCACTGATAGTTCCTACAGTTATTGTAGCAACAAATCAATAAGGAACGGACCAGATTTTCACATTGAATAATACCAACATAAAGAGTCTCCAAAGAAACATTTCTGCACCTAAAAGGCAGATGTTTTCAGCCCTAAAAGGCAGACAATGAACTGGAGTCACAGCCTCACATGAACTGAACATCTCAGAAAGAGGCACAAAGTCACCATCCCTGTTGCTGAGATGGGCAGTGATAGCACAGTGTACCAATGCTTAGAACTGGCCAGCTAGGCCTCTGTGCCTAAACAGCCTCATTTTAAATTTCTCTGCTCTTTCACCTTGCTTTCAGAGGTTTCTCCCCTTACCTGAGTGAAGCATCTATATGTTTTATTTCAAAAGACAGAGCTTTGCTAGACAAAATATCTTGAAACACAAAATAATTCATTAAGATATCCTTTTGCTGCAGTTATAGCTATCTGCAAGAATATGGAAGATCATTTCATTTCTTCACTAGCTAAATTATTTCACATGACCAAAAGCTCAATTCAAGTCAGTAATTTTTGCTCCCTCAAAGACTGCACAAAGTGCCAAGACAGCTCCTTTAAGATAAAATGCAACAATGCAGAAAAACATCCAAAGCTATTTTGTAATTCTTCCTCATACCAAGTTGTGAAGTACTTCCTAAGAAGTTTCAATGGGTGCTTCCAAGCTTTCAACAAACCAGTGAATCATGTTTGTTTCTCTTTTTGAAAGGAGAAAAAAGTCAACCAGTAAGTATGATTCTATTACAAAGGCCAGCTTCAAAAGGTGACAGAAATAGGAAACTGAACTGTAGGAACAGTGACTGACTGGACACATTTAATTCTTAGACAACTCAGATCTATCAAAATGAAACTAATATGAGCAAATAAATGCATATAATCTTTTAAAAGAATAAATATAACTGTTCTCAAACACCCTTTGCTTTTGCTTCTATTCAAGATGTTCTTTTAGACCAGTGTTTATACCAATATTTATGCATATACATGCAGGAATTTATGTTTCCAGGAAGGCAATATTGACTCCAAAGTAATGAGTATTTTTGGATGAAAGCAACAGAAGTATGAATGGCCAGAGATGGAGACCACTAGAAACACTTACTAGTTGTTTAAGTTTGGACTGATATCACTGTGGTTTTTTTTTAATTAAAAAAAAAAGTAAAATATAAAGAGATCTATAGTTACAGATATTTTTTATATGCAATCCATGAAAATGAAATAATAGGAACCCCACTGGTTGCATTACTATTTAAAGTTTTACTGTAAATATTAGCATGAAAAATAACTTTATTGATAGTAAAATACCTTAATATTACCCAATCTATGTCTCCTAGAGTTATAAAAACACTGAGAAGAAAATACTTAGAAACAATCTATTTAATAGGTTGGAAAATGTTATAAAATCTAGAAACTTGAAAATGTTTAACATGCCATAATAGTATGAGCTGATGAGGTCAGCAGAAAGGATATACTGAGGTTTTGTACCGCTATGAATACATGAAAGAGGAAGAGTAAAAATCCTCAAACCCAGCCACTGAGGTCAGGAAGACAAAATAAATTCAAAGGTTCAGTGACATTTCAGCCTTGCAGACAGAAGCCATTCTAGGAAAAGCACTTGTAATTTGACATGAAACAGAAGTTGAGTAACACACTGGGTAAATAGCAGATACCTAATGAAACAACAAGCCCAGGAAAGATGGAATAATATAATCTAAGTTTAATTAAGGCATTATAGTTTTAGACATAAACAGTTACAAATTCAGATCAGAGTCATGGAATGGAGAGAATCTTGTCAACTCTCCTTGCTCAATCGCCAGGTACAAGAGCTGGAGCACCAGCTCACAACCAAAGCAGGCAGAAAACCAAAGTCAGGACACTGTTGTAACCTGTCGAAGGTGTCATGCTTGCCCTACTTGAAAAGCAAGAGTGTGCAGTGAAGGAACTGCAAACTAAGCCAAAACCAAAATATACAGCCAAAGTGGGTGTCCCAGAGGCAACAGCCATGACCAGAAAGATTTACCAGAGACCACTTAAAAGGAAAAGAACAAGAAGGTGAAACACAATCTAATTCATCAGTTTAACACAGTGTGGGAGGCATGACAGCACAGTGAGCCATGATGAGTAAAAATGCAATAGACAAAAATGAAAAAACTAAGCAAATGCACAGTTTTCGTCAAAAGCAGGTATCTAGGGAGGACAAAAAAATTATTGTGAGAAAGCAAACTAAGTTTGTCATTATAAAAACCTTCATAAATCCAAATTTTCTGCTGTTGTAAAACAGCCCATGTTCAGAGAACTCTTTCTTTATTTAGACCAGATGAGATTTATTTAAACTGAGATGAGGATCAGGTGGGATTTTGGGGGGGTTATAACCCTCTATTTCAACTCTACCATGTAGTATATTTTTCTATAAAATTCATACTATAGAGGCTGAACCTAAGGCACTGGTGGTCAAGTCAAAGAATAGTAAAATGGTTTTACAGAGGGGAAATTTCTCAAGAACTCTTGCATTCAAACCAATCTTGCTATTTAAATCCTCAGAAGGATCTCAGTAAACTGCTGACCTCACACTGTCTATTAGGAGAAGCTGTCCATGATAGAATAGAGTCCTTGGTGATGCTAGGCATCACTATATGTTGCAAAGGCATCACTATATATTCCAAAGTCCAGTGAGATCCTTATCCCCAGCATCCAGATTAGGAGCTGACTGGGAGTGAACCATGGTCCTTCCTGGAATCTACACAGAGATTTCTTTTCTGTGGAAACAGACGCACCACACATCCCTGCTTGTGGGTGGAATGAGATCAGAAGGAGTGTGCATGCCCCAACCAGCTCTTCAGAAACACCCCTCAGCCAAACACTTTAAATAGCGATTGAGTTATCCCAGATTTGTACCAATGCTAGAGAAACCAGAATTTTTCCATGATTAGCACAAATCCTAAATTTACTACCTGCAAGAGAAGAGAATACAGCCACCCTATGGCTAGTTCTGCATAGTTACCTGCCCTGTCTGTACAGCCTCACTTTACTGAGAGCCGAGTCTTTCAGCTCTGCCTTCACACAGCACCTAGAACAGTAGATCCCTTCTCTTTGTGAGGCTTCCTGTAAGAGAAAGTGTGTTGTATTTATATATCTGCAGCCCTCCATGTGGAAAAAAGGCATATTTGCATCTTTCCACTCCAAGTGCCAGCACTGCCTGCCCAGCACTGCCATTTCCTTGTGCCAAGGGTCAACATCTGATTGCCATGTTGATTTTTAGTTGGCCACATTCCTGAAGTACTGGAATGAGTCCAGTAATCTGATGATCTAACAATAAAAGTTGCAGCAAGCAGATTTTGGAAAGTGATTCTCAATCCTTTACAAAAGTGACTAATATTTACAGTAATTTCACAATTATAAGCTGCATCTGATTATAAGCCTCACATCTGGGTAGCCAGGAAGACCACAGGATTTGTCCATACATAAGCCTCACCGGATGAAAAGCCGCACTTGTGGGGTCGGGTCGAAAACTCAGCCAAAAAGGTGCGGCTTATAAACGTGAAATTACTGGGTATTTCTCCAAGCATTCATCCACCTTGTCAATAAAGTGCTTTGGAAAATTCTCTCCTTTTTCCTAAGGCATAACTTCCTTCTTCACCTGAATTCTTTAAGCATGACTAAAGCCACAGGTATTACTTATTTACCTGGCTTTATTCACAGAGAACAATTTAGTATTATCCATTTCCTGCTCAGATTCAGGGAAACACATCACAAGTGTGTTTAACTCTCCCCCTTCAGTGAAATTAATAGAAGAAAGAGAATTTATTCTGTACAAATTTTGCTGATGTGCAAATGTGAACCCACCAGAACAATGCGTCATAACAACAACTATGAGTGTGAACATGCTTTTCAAAAATTAAAAGAGCAGCAAATGTATTTCTTGAATTTCATGCTTGTATTTTTTTCCCTCTGGTAGAAGAGAGAATAGAACAAATACTGGTAGGTGATTAATTTTGCATATTCCAGTGAATTATAATGTGGAACAGCTCTGCTCTCAAATTAGTCACTCTCAGATAACTGATAGAGAGGCTCACAGGCCCATGACAATCTTTCCTACAGAGATAATAACACTGGATTGTAAAGATGACCACTACAATCAGAGGGAGGCAGAAGACAAAGATGCAGACCAGCTGCCGTTGTCTCTTCGTGACTTCTAACTTTCATCTTTAACTGATTAAACAGAAATCTGAAACCAAGCAACTACAATTCATGGAAGTAAGGGTCATAGGGTTTTTTCCTCCTAAAAAAAAAGCATTTATAAATTCTCAAATATACTGTTCCACTAATTTTATGTGCATACTAATTTCAAAAGCATGGCCTGTACTTAATCATCCTATTTACAGTGCTGTGTAAA
This sequence comes from Sialia sialis, assembly GCA_009812075.1. Classification (NCBI taxonomy): domain Eukaryota; kingdom Metazoa; phylum Chordata; class Aves; order Passeriformes; family Turdidae; genus Sialia; species Sialia sialis. The sequence continues at coordinate 28,077,731 of VRYO01002355.1, forward strand.
TTAACTGTTGGAGTAATTTACATCTAAGTCTGTCTATGCCAATGAGTTCCTGAGGCATTGCTATGGCATTATTGCAGTTCTACTTCTCATTTATTATGGCTTGGCCTGCAGGCTGTAGTAATTCTACACCTTAAAACAAGCCTACTTTTCTGTAGCAGTTAGCATAGATCCATTGTGTGTCATACAGTGTATTACTTATCTGCATACAGATCTGTACTACATAAACCAGCACGAAGGCTCCACAAAGCCTGCATTTGGTAAGTCTCATAAAATATTTTGGGTTTTTCTTGCGGCAGATGTAGTTTTTTCTTACCTCTCTTATCACGAAAAGAAAGCTCTAAAATTGTAAAGTGTGTGAACCCATAGCATTTCCGTATATTGAATTTCCCACAGCAAGTCTGAGAGAAAGAGGCAGAATCTGATTTAGGCACAAGAAGTTATTCCATTTTCTGCTTCAGTCTGTGGATAGAAAAAACATAAATAAGACTATCATAGGACAATGTAAGAAGACTTTGAAAGATTTTCATTCAGTGCTGCCACATTCAAATTTGGCCCCAAAGATATGGATCATTTTGCACATTTTCCTTCACAGACAGGGAGCCTGCCTTGTCCCGAGTGTGTCATCCAGGCTTTTTCACTGACCTTGCTGTCAAGGATGAGACCTCAGACCACATTAGTGTGAGCATGGAGCAGCCCCACTGAAGCCAGGGAAAGAGTTTGGAGTGCCTGTGGAAACAAATCAACTTTTGGCACTCTTGGGATCAAGACATAAAATTTAGGTCTTCTCATCAAGTTCTGAAACACCACAATTGCTTTCATTTTCAGTAATAGAAGCACTTGCAGGCTTTGCAGAGGTGTCTTCCCACCTACCATCATCCAATTTTCAGAGGTTTTATTTCAACTTTTAGCTGCAAAGTACTTGCGCAGTGTTTATCAATACAAATAACCTGAAGATTTATCCATTCTTATAGCTGAAAAATTTCTTTCTTCTCATGTAACAAAATATTTTTTCTCTATCAGAATTACAGAGAAAATTCAATTCTAGGAAACTGATAAAGACCTAAATATAAAGGAAACAAATATGTATTATCAGAAAGAAAACATTTATTTTTTGATTTTCCTGAGAAATGATAACTCATGCAAATTTAAAATGATGTCGTGTAGTATTTCAATGTATCAAAAAAATTGAAAAATTTTGCTATTTACATTACACTCATACAGAAACAATGGCCAAAAAATGAAATACTGCTGTAAGGCTGTAAAGGTAAAGCTGTATAGTCAAGCAATGCAACAAAAGGCAATTTGAGCATTTTACCAACTTATTAACACAATTCATTTTCCTCTACAGACTGTGCTGTTCTAACAGTATTTTAGAACTTTTAAAAAAATAAAATAATAATTTAAAAAATCTGCTTTGCCCTAGGGATGACACAATCCTATCCAGTCACCATGCAGGAGTCATATGAGCTTAAAGTGCTCAATCCAAGGGGAGTATTCAAAACAGCCCCCGGCCTGTTATGCTCTACTCTTCTTGGCATTTAGGAATCAAACACTTTAGAATCTTGGAAACCAGCAAAACCAAGATGATTTTTTTTTTCAAAACTGTAAGCACATCTGTCTACTACTATAACAAATATTCTGAGTAGTTAAAATGATCGATATAATTCAAACTTCTGAAGAAAGTCTAGTGATCTTTTTGTCAGATGCAAAGAAGAAACAACAATATTTTTCCTTAACTTCATTTTTAGAAATGGCCAAACCATTAAAAAAATAATTTCCCGAGTCAAACATTCAACATGACAAATATCTGCCCAAACACATTAAATTTAGCAAAGTTATACACTGCTATAAACATGGCCTTGCAGCATAAATGCATTTATTTTGATAAATATGTTTACACTGCAGGATATAAAAGAGCTAAGATATGAATTGGATTTGGAATTATCTGCAAACTAGTAAACAGCACTGAAAAGAAGTATTTTTATGTATGTTTATTATATAATACTTAATCTCTTCCTATAATTTTATTTAGGTAAAATGGCCTACTTTATGTCTATCATATGAATAGAGATACCTGTGTGGTTCAAAGACTGATTTGACTATAGGACGGTACCCAACATCACCCAGTCCCCATGCCACTTTCTGCAACCCCCCCTACCTCTGTTGTCCATGACCAGGATAAGAAAGGAACACAATTGTATTTGTCCTCAGGTGGTGATGCTTCCATCTGCTGTGACAGGTAAACTGCCCGGTTCTTTCCAAAGAGAATACCTTCTGATGGACAGTGATGAAGCATCAGGAGAGAGGAGCTGCTCAAAGTAAAGGCAGGGATGTGTAAAAGGAGAGCAAATGCTAGCAGTGGATAACCATTTCTTTCACCTACAACCTTTTTTGTCTTAAGGCAATACATCAAAATATCTATTCAGGACAAATCTCTTATTAGATATTAAAAATTCAACATGTTGTACTAATTTTGGATTTTATGGATTTGTAGATAAATGTCACGTCTCCACATTCCTTGAAGAGATAATGCTTTTCAATTATTTTGCTGTTTTATGATTCTGCATGAATTTTTTCTCACTCATATATTAGTTGTTTTTAAACTTTAAAAAAATTGCTTACAGTAGAAAATAAGTCAAGCTCCTGTAATTGCTTGATGGTACCATCCTGTCCTTTTGAGGTTAAAGCAAGACAGTATGGAATTTTTTTCCTCGCCCTCTTTCAACAGATGAACCAGGAGCAGACAGTCAATTGAAACAGTGATGATTGCAAATGACAACTTGTAGTATGTGTTATCACAGTCACAGTATACAGTAATTCTGCTAACAATGTATTTTGCTAACCATATGGATTCAGAGAAAATTGTTTTTTCTGTAGGAAATCAACTGCAGACGAATTATCACAGTATGTCTTTCCCAGGATCTGTATGGGACAGGCATGCTTGTCCCAGCAATGCATGGGACAAATGCAATGTTAGTTTAAAAAGGTCTTTGGCAGACATTGGGTGAAAACCAGGCCCCTTTAAAGTTAGTGACTAAATATGCATAGGTATTAGCATGGCTGAGATTGTTCTATTTACTCAAATAACTATTGGACTGTCAAATATTTTAAGTTCAACTCAGCCTGTTCACAATATAAGAAAAGTCTTTTCTCTCAATGGCTTTTTCTCTTGGTTAAGTTAATCTAATAAATCACATCACAGGCTCACAGCTAGGCAGGGATGTGGCAGGTTCTTGAAGGTGTCAGATGTGACCCTTGCTGAGCCCAAAGTTTTCCTGAGATAACTGTGAATTTTAAATTCATCCCTTGAAGGACACAGTTCCCATGTACATCACTTCAAACCTCATTATGGAACAGCTGTGCTTGATGGGCACATGGAAGTAAGAGATGAAATGGAATTATCCAGTTTAAAGAATGCCTGGACAAAAGATTTAGATATGTCTGGAAGAAGGTATGGCATCACCCCAGAAATGGAAATGAATGGGATTGCAATTGGGTAAAGCCAACATTTCCATACAGGAAGCTAAAGAAGAAGGAAATGTGAACTATGTATGTATGCATCTATGCCTTAGTGGCAGCTTCCTCCTGAGAGTGACAGACGGCACAGCAAGGACCCTCCCTCAGCTTTCAGCAGCAACAGCAGAGCAGCGCCAATTCCCTGCCCTACATCCACTCTGAAACCCTAATGACAACTTCAGCCGAATTTCCGTCCAGCCAAAACAGCCTAGGTTCACAGGTTAAGTGTGCTGGTGTCATTAAGCTAAGTACAAAGAATAAACATGACCAATCTCCATAAATAACAAAGACTGGGTGGGGAACACCCTTTGAAAACCAGAAAATAGAAACACAGCAGAAAAACACAAAGAGGGGAATTATTTATGCTACTGTGAAAGCTGGGGAGATAGCTCAGAAGAAAAGATGTACATTTATAGCTTGCAGAATTTTAACAATATTTTTTAAGATTTTTTTTTTTTAATTAGAGAGGCATTTTAAAAGCTTGGGTCAGATTCTTCAGGCTCACTGATGCAAATCCTTTTGAAGCAGTTTAATCTTCCATTTTTCATTATAATTGTGTTCTGTGGTTATTTGAAAACTGTTCATTTTTCCCAGCAATGTGGGTACCTCTCAACATTACAGAAATAATGGCAAAGACAAAACACATCAAAATGCTCAAAGGCACTACTTCTTCTCCTCCATTTTCTATTTTTGGTAAATATTTTCTAGTTTACCAAGTTCTGTGATATCAGCTCAGCTGGAGACTTCACAAAAGATGAAGCCACAGAAGCCCCCTCAAGCCTCAGTTTGTGAAATAAAAACAACTTTCAGCAAGTGACAGGAGAAAAAATATGTGTTATTCCAATGTCCAGAAGAATGTTTATCTTAATGCACTTAAGACCGTAGACACATTTTAGTGAGATGTCCATTCCTGTGAACAGAATGCAAGGAAGGGACAAATGAAATCTGCTGCTTTTGGACAACCACGTTAGCTGCAGAAATTCGTATATAAAAAATTGCTGCAAGGAAACGTTCTAATGCAATCAGTCAGCAGTCCCGATTATATGATTTATAGAAGAAAATCCACTTATTTCATCAGCCTGCAGACCAGGGAGTGTGTTTAAACTGTCAAGATAATGGGAACCACCAGAAAACCCTGAGAGACTCTTGCTGACTCAGTCTTTCTTACTTTCTCTGTTATGTACATAGAGTTATGAGGTCATGAGAAGAAAATCATGAAGTTACAAGGTGTTCTGAGATCATGATCATGACTCCTTGTAGCTTCTCATTTTCCTATTGCCCTGACACTTCTCTCAGAGTACTTCTAATGTAATCTATCTGGGAAAATAGTATCTTCCAGTATCATTCATTGAGACATGGAGAACATATAATATCCTGGAAACTATCATTTATACTTTCCAATTCATAAGTGGTTTTCCTTGCAAATATTTCAAACAATCTCTGAAAATAGTGTAATGAAAACACCATGAATGCAGTTCTCCATCATGCAACACTTGTCAGCTGTGAAGTTGTGGTCCGTTTGCCACTAGCTGCTCCATCATCTCTCCTAAAATGGGGATATTAAAAGAAATTTAAAGCCAGACAGGTCAAAACTGGAGTCTCTGTTATGTTGACCTGGGGGGGGCTCACACCAGGGAAGTCAGGGCAAGAGTGGTAGCCTTAAAAAATCTGAATGATAGCACTTCACATCCCTTTGAAAATGTATAACTGTGCAAAACTGCAAAAGGAGAGGATAATCAGGTCTAAAATTGGACATTCTCTTCCTCACATTCAATTTTTTCCCTGATTCCCAGAGGAAGGCCACTCTCATTTCCCTTAAATCCAAAAAGGCATTTCTTATTTTTAACATACCCATTGTCATCTAGGTCATTATGTAGTGATGATTATTCAAAAATTTCCTCTTACTCCAGTACCTTGAAATGAAATTGCTCTCTGTGCTGCACACAAACTCAGAGCAGTGCACCCAGTGACAGGACATTTTCAAGTAACCTTCAGTTGCATGATTCATTTCCCTACGGCTGTTTCACATGAGTTCTAGTACTTAGAACTTCCCTGCCAACAAGGATTGGCCTCTTGACTTACTTGTTTGGTGAGGGCAGCTTCCCTTAGGCGTTTACCTCATAATATCCAATTAGCAGTTACCATTTTGTACATCAGAGTTCATGCTTAACTGTGACTTGCCAAGGTGATGTGCTCTCTCTTCCCTTTACAGATATCGCTGGCTTTTTCTGGCACAGCTTCACAAATTCGGTCCTTGTATCAGGATTATATTTACAGGCTTGGTATATGTACAACAATACAAATAAATACAGTAATTTCACGATTATAAGCCGCACCTGAATATAAGCCGCACT
>VRYO01002355.1:28084600-28173332 GCA_009812075.1 Sialia sialis
CTGTACTTAATAAGCTTCATCACGTGAGCACCACAGAGAAACTCTGGATTCCACAGTGATTGTGTCCAATATCAGCTCAGCTCTGAAGCCAAATATTTAAATGGCTGTAATAGTCCTCCTAGTGACAGAAATAATACAATTCCAGAAACAAAAAAGTGAGCAAATACTCCCATTTATCGTGCAAATTGTAAAGTATGTACACAAGAATGCATGTCGTCTGGGAGAAGAGAGCAGACCCTGACCAGAGAGATCTTGTTGGATTAGAGACTTAGGAGTTACCCTGCTCTTTGCAACTCCTGAGACTGAAAGAGTGACACCACTATTGGAGTTGAGAAATGAGTAGCAATGCTCCATATGTGCATCAGCAGAGCTGGGAAATGACTTTGCAGGTCAGCTGCTTTCCTCTGAACAGGTGGATACAAGTAAGAGCAAGATGATACCATCACAAAGCATCTGCTCTGTGCCACTGATTAACACTGACCATAGCTTGCCAGAAATAATTAGTACTGTGGAATGAGTCATTTTACCTTCATGTAGTCCGAAGATAAAGAAACTACACTCTATCTAAAGGTACCTACATCAGATCTAATCGAGTTAGTTTAAGCTGCAAAGGCAGCCATGTTAGCACAGTGTGACACTTTCTTCTGGACAGAGATAATTAATCTGTACAGAGGGCAGCAGTAATGTGGCTATATTGTTCCTGGCAGCAGCCCAGAATGGGCCTGCCCACAGCTCTGTTGATCATTCTGTCAGAAACGTCAGTTCCACATCAGCCAAACTTCCTGAGCTCAATGAGAACTAAGATTTAAAGCAGTGGTAAACTCTACTGGCAATTGGGACATATAAAAAATTGTTGAAATTCAAAATGCAGGAATATAACACTCAAGCACACTTCCCACATAAATCCTCCCTCAAAAAACTCCTCTTCAGGTCACAGGCCAAGTATTGGAGGTCAAAGTGATGGGTGAAGAGGAAATGCTAATAGAAATACGTATTAGACTGAAAATTGTTTAGTGTCATCCATGGCAGGGTAAGATGATTCTTTGCAGCTTATATCTTCTTGTGAATGTTAATATATTGTTCTGATATCCATGGCACCATTTAAGGGGATTTCCATGGAAATAATTATACATCAATCAAGTTTTCTTGGGCAAAATATGTGTAAATTTTAACAGTAAAATATCTGATGTGTTTTAGAACCTGCTGCTCCATAACCACAGTAACTTGATTTCATCAGTTTATTTATTAGATGACAGTCCTCAATTAAGATTTTGTTTCTGTTATCAACTTTCTTTTGTTTCTGCTATGCCTATTATTGTCTTTAAATTTCTATTGTTACTTCTAAAAGGCTTCTGTGAATTCTATTTGATCACAGCTAACTCTGAATGGATTCCTGCAAGAGGTTTCTGTTCTCCATAATTATTACTAATTACCCTAGAATAAAACCAAAAAGCCCATGTATGATTTCACATCAGGGTATGGGCACAATTGCTTACACACATATATAAACCTTTCTTTTAACAAAGGTACTGAGGTATTAAAATATTTTTACAAGCATTTAAGATCTCATTTTCCATGCACCCTTTCAGCAATAAGGCTAAGGGCAGACCCTGTTCTGCAATCAGCATGCTGTGCTTCAGGCCTGAAGATATGGGAAGTTTTCCTTCAGCTGTCATAGTGCTGGATGGAGACTTTGGAAATGAGGGCTAGGAATTCAAATGGCTGAAGAGTCTTTTGTGGACTGCTGCCAACCTCCTGTGTCCCCTCCCTTTTATTATGGCTTGTCCATACACAGCCAATTCATCTTAAGGTTTGACGCAACATTTGCAAAATGTATAGAGGTTCTTTGATAAAAAGCCATCCACGAATTCTATCATCATCATTATTTGCATTTCTCCTACTACTGAGCACTGTAATAGACGTTACTGTCATACACCACCAGCAACCTATGAATCACTGCCACCTAACTCAGCAGGGTATGAACTAGCTGTGGAAAAATTTGACTTGAACATGATTTCTTTTTCCTCAGAAGTATTTGGACAGAATCCACCTTTCAGCTGAGAAGGAACATCAGTTCTGTGGAAATTCTCGATGAACCAGGTCTTTTAATGCCTTGTTACTTCTACAACCCAATAATTCTCACAAGTGTAAAAAAATGTTTACAATCTGTCCCAAACACTTTGTCCAAACTTGGACACAGTGAGAGTAGCATGGACAAGGTCATTATAAAAAACTTAACAGTGGGTGGCTTCACAGGTCTCAGACACTGCAATATTATCAGAAAATGCCTTATGGAAGGAAAACTAATAACAATTTTCTGCCTCTTCTTCAGGATTGAGTGTGCTTATAGATACTTGTGGCAGCCTCTACTGAAGTAAAGTTATATGTATTCAACAGATTAAATGTAGTCATGTCTACTCATACAAGTTGAAGCTCTGATTTCTAGCTGAACATTTAGTATCATGACTATGGACTGCTTAATATAAGCTATTTTCTGTAATCTGTATTTTCTGTGTTTGATATAGATTAGGGGGGGTAAAATTATTTTGCTTACTCATTTCTATTGTTATATTGACCTGCAGAGCCTCTGTGCTATAGAAGGATTTTGTGTCCAGGTGAAAAAACCATGCCAGTAGTACTGGAATGTCCATATGAAAGCTGCCTTCCATACACATCTTCTCTCTTAATACCCTTCATTCCTGAGAAGAGTTTTCAATTTACATGAAAAGCTAAGGCATTGAGTAAGGCACTGCAATTGCACATGACTCATAATAAATTACAAGAGTAACATGATTTCTCAGTCATAACTTTAAGTCCAGATGCAATCAGGTCTAGAGTTATGCAACTTAGTAACAAAGCTAAAGCATCCATTCAAGGGAAGACACATAAACTAAGCTGCTTTTTAAAAACCCACAACAAATCAAAAAAAACAACTCTGAGGGTCCATGAAGGAAATCTAGCAAATGATATATTTTCGTGGTCTCCCACGCTGACTGGACATGCAACAGCCTTAATAAGGCATTAGATGTGGATAAGATATCACTTCACTTTTGGGAGGCTTGACACACTGCTTTCTAGGCATGGCATTCAAGAGTATTTTCTACTGGATTAAAAAAATTATCAGAAAATTGATTTATGCTCTGTTTCTTCTTCACGGTGAGACTTCTTGAGCTGACCTTTTTGCTTCTTTCCAATGCCACTCACACTCAAAATATGACAATTGTCACAGTACAAGCCGGCTTGTACTGTACCAAATATAGAAAAGCTCTGGTGGGTTCTGTCCCACCAGGGGAAAATTTGGGAAAATTCAGGGTTGGTCCCGATGGGTCCCTGTCCAGCTGCAAGAAGCCAAATAGGGTCAAAGGGAGGGTGGACATCCAGACTTTAGACCAATCACAGGAGCTTAGAGAGATACATTTACGAGGTTATAAAACGAACTGTTTGGAACAATAAAAGGCTTTTGTCGCTTTTTGTCAGAACCTCACAGTGTGCCTGTGTCCCGCTCGGGGGGACGGGCACGCAAAAGCAACAATCAGGCACAGCCTGTGGGAGTCTTTGGTCGCCCTCAGTGTCAGGATGTGCTTTCATGTGTTCAGATGTTCTGTGGCTTTTTTTCCTTCAGTGGTAAATTGAGTTTGAACAGACTGCACACCATGAAATTCCCCCTTCGCTTTTCCCCAAAATGGCGATTATTTAACTTAATTTAAAAAATGCCCAAGAAAAACCTCAGCTCTCCATCACACCATCCCAGAAAGCCCACCAGGAGCTCTGCCTCCTGGTTGGGGCTGTCCCTCCAGGTCATGAGCAGAGTTTGCAGCAGAAATTCTGGGAGGTGGTATTGAGAGTGTTTGTGTTTTCCTGAGGTGCTTTCATCTGCCAGAAATACAGCTGTTTTGCAGCAAGTGGTTCCTTCCTTCCAGCAGTGGGCATGTCTGAACTGTACCTTTAAAGTCTTTGCATTAGAACAAGGCCTCCTACTCAGAGAAGCTAATAGTTCACGTTATAATATGATCAGTCAAACAAAAGATTTTTAAAAGCTTTCCTGTATAATGTGACCTAGGGAAGTGCATTAGCTGAGTAAATATAGTGTTGATTTGTTTTTCCATTAGCAATGAGTGATTTCTCTCTAAGTGACCTATAGTACTGCTTTCTGGGAATAAAGCTGTATTGATAAAGAGAACAGAAACATAAAGAAAATATTTTTTTCTTTAGAGAAAAGTTGTACACAAAACCAGGGTACACTGGTTTCTCTGGTAGATATGACATGCCTTTTTTGCTTTTTCTTCCTTTATCTCCAGGTCAAAGGAGTCATGCTGCACATTATAACAGTGTACTGTTTTCATTTTCTCTGCATCTATACTCAGCTATGCCTTTAAAAAGGACAAATTCATCTTGTGACTGTCTGCTGTGTGGCATGTTATATAATTTGATGTATATTTATTTATATCCCTCCAAAACTGCAAGGAATGGCAGTTTTCACCAAAAGAAAACAAGACATTCATTCTCATTATTTGGGCATCTAGGATGTATCTGAGCAAACAATCTCCCTCATTGTTGGCTTCAAGATTGAGAACAGGAAATATAGAATTGGTATGGAGAATATGACAAAGCATGTGGCACTGTAAGATAATCTTTTAGAATCGAGTTTGCCCCATGATAGACAGTGCCTGAAATATTCATGCATTTATGCTTTTCTGATATGTTTAGAAGTAAGTATATATGCACTGCAAATTGATATTCAGCAGATTTGTTAGTATGCAGATCTTTGCAAGATAATCAAGAGAGCGCTTAGAAAGTATTGAGATAATAAATTTCTTAGAACAGATGTTCCTTAGCAGATTTTATCTGTGTCATTTCAATGATAAATCCTTCTGACTTCTTAACCTTTAACTACAGTTGCACACTTAGATTCAATTGTGAGAAACAAAAGAAACTGAGAATTTCATAAAATTAGTGTAATTTATCTGGAGGTCACTGAGTCTATTATAATGAAAAATAATTGCCCCTAAAATTTGCCATTAGGAGGAAAAAATGGTTAGAAACTGCAAAACTGTTAGTGAAATGATTGCATTTTACGTTTTGAATTATAGAAGTTCTGGCTAAAATTTCTTATAACTTACTAAGCCGGAGATGTAAATCTAACCTTCCTAAGTTGTATTGACCCCTGTACATTCTTTATTTCAGTTTTTGTTTCACAGATGGATTCAGAGTGGGATTCATCTCTAATTTTAACTCTCTAAAATTAAGGTATATATACCAAAATAATCATCAAGACTGTCTTCATAATTAGTAGAGAAAACTTAAAATAAAGGAAAGACTTTACGTACTTTAGAGACCTGTTTTGGCATGGAATTAGTCATATCTGGAGTTGCTTAAGTATCCCATTTGCTGTGGCTTAGTGCTGGCACAACCATCAATCAATTTTGGCATTAATCCTACCTAGCTACAGGCTTTGTCCACAGGAAGAAAATTTCTTCCATTTGCTTGGATTCTGAGCTATGGTGGGTTCAAATCCCTTTCTGCCTGTGGGAATCCTTGGTGATTAAAGTTAGACCTACCTTGCTCTTTGAAGTCATGAGAATTACCCAAACACTATTTGGAAAGCAAGCATTATTGTCCTTGTGCCTTTGCCAAGTCCAAATTGTAATAATATTTTTATTCCTTTCCTCCCACCTTAAACTGAAGCTTGTTAGACTGACTATTGAGAGTTACCTAGACACTGTTACTACATATTTGCTAGAAAATTAAACAATGTCAGGGAATATTATTAGCATTCATGTCAAATGGTCTGGTCATGAACTTAAGGTTAAACTGGTTCCCTCTTAACATGAGTGGCAAATGGCCTGTCCTTGGCTTGTGTTACCCAACACAACATTCCTTGGGAGAATGTAGCTGGACCTTACAAAACCATGCTAGAGATTATTCAAATGGCATGGAAAATGACATTTTTCATGTCAGGAACATTCTCTGTTGAAGTGTATTGTCCCCAACAGCAACTCAGACCTACAGAGCTGCAAATTCATTGCACTCTAGTGGGATGGGGAGAGAATTGGGAGAATAAAAGTATGAAAACTTTCAAGTTGAGATAAAGACAGTTTAATAAAGGAAGCACAAGCTGTACACACAAACAAAGCAAATCAAGGGATTAATTCACCATTCACCACTCTCCATGGGCAGGCAGATGTTCAGCCATCTCCAGGAAAGCAGGGTCCCATCACATTTAAAGGTGACTTGGGAAGACAAACAACCATCACTCCCAATGTTTTCCCCTTTCTCTTCTTCCCTCAGTTTTATATACTGAGCATGATGGTGTGGGATATCCCTGTGATCAAGTGAGGTCAGCTCCTTGTTCATCCCCACCCTCCTCACTGGTGAGGTGGGTGAAAAGCAGAAAACTCAACTTTGTGTAAGCACTGCCCAGCAATAAATAAAATATCCCTGCTCTATCAACTTTCCAACACAAATCCAAATCACAGCTGCATACTAGCTGCTGTGAAGAAAATTAACTCTACCTCAGCCAAAACCAGCACATCTGGAGTTACTTATTTTATTCAAACAATTGCTTGCGGTGATGGAGGACCTGTAAGTCCTTAACAAATGAGGAGCTTGTTTATACTCATATTGGCAAGTGCAGCTTTGGGAACTTTTTATTTGAAAAATACAACTCTGAGAAGCATCATGTAAATGATGAGATATTGATGAAGCTTTGCTCAGTCTTTGCTCTGACACTAGGAGTCATTAAGTCTGGGAGCTTTTCCACTGTACACTGTGAAAAGTGGAAAAATAAGCAGAAAGATGCGCAGTGTTACTTTTTCCATCACTTCAGAATAATGATGCATGAATGATGGAGAAAGATGAAACAGAAGGAAATCAGGTAGAAAATGTTAGGATTTTCCAGGCTTCTTCCTCTCTTTAGTTTAGAAAATCCTTGGAGTGAGCAACAATTGGAGTACAGCCATTATACAATGGTTGCAGAGGTGTTGCTAAAACAATATATAGATGCCCAAACCATTACTGAAATTTTCTCATCTACATTCCCCAGACACAGCTGGGTTAATGTGAAATATATACCTTATAGTCTTTTTTCTTTCCCAGAAAATGCATATATCAGGAAACGTAGGACTGGGAAATAGAGTTTTCTTGGGGGAATTATTTAGAAACCATGGTGGCTATTTAATGATACTGTAAGGAGATGGACAGTGAGGACAAGTTCACATCTGTCCCATCCTCAGAAGGTGTTTCAGACAATAAAGGCTGCTAAGAATATAGACATGCCTGAAATTATGTGATGTCTCTGACTGGATATTTCAAGGTTTCACTCTGAATGAACCTGAAATGCAGTCAAAACTTGTTTACCATCAAATCCAGAAACAAGCCCTGTCAACAGCCTGAGCTGCTTCAAATAAACAGCACCAGTTTATAGGTTCATAAATATCAGATGCAGTGCTTTGAAAAGTGTATTGAGCAGTCCCAGATGCCAAGGTGGCAGCTGAGCAAAGATTAAATGAATAATGGGGAAAATTCCAAGTGCTTGTATTTATGGGGAGAAATCCCTTGGTCAGTGAAAACAGAAGACAATATAAGCATTATTTGTCCACAGTATGTTAAGGAACAATTTAACCCACACCTAGATTTCTTTTTGTTCTGAGAGAATGAGGTGACTCCCTGATAATAAAGCTCCTGAAATAGAGGAGGCAGCCAACACATTAGGGTGTCAATAAGTGCTCATCCAAAGAATTAATGCATTTTTCTAAGCTTCAGGGCTTATTTTCAGTCTTGTTAACAACACAAGCAATATGCCTTTTTTGTTGGCTGTGCAGCAGAGCTGAAAATAAAAGCAAATTGTACATCAAGATACAATCCAAGTTAGGATGGGTGCAGGAATGCTTGGATTGTGCCTGCTGCTGAACGGTGCTTTAGCACGTTATGCTCCTGAAAGTGCTGCTGTTGTCACTGCCATGTGGGTTTTTCTTCTGGCTTGATAACTGGGATAGTAGATCAGGCTATCAGAAGTCCACGAAGAACCTTCCTTCTCTGTCACGACCACATTGAATTATAGTTGTTTGACTACTTTCATATCTAACAGCTTTCACAACATAATTTTTGTAAGTAGATACTTTATAAGCTCTTCTAAGAAATTTAGAATCTGGAGAGGACTTTTTTTGGCTGCAATAAGGTAACTATGATTTCATGCCATAATATTTACTGGTTTTATTGTCTGTGGTTTACTGTAGTTTGCATTCTCAATGTAAATGCGTCTGTCTTCAAATAAACATATTCTTTGTCACCTTTGCAGTAGAAGATATGAGGGGACAGAAAATATTGCTAAATTGAAAACATGAGGGCTTTGGGATGCAGATTTCTTTGGCCTCAGGTTAGTTTTAATATGACTTGTGTACAGGCTTGTACTAGAAGCCCGAACTGAAGCTGGAGTTCAAGTCTCAAGTTCAAGTAGATTTGATTCTGATTTTCCACATTTTTGGGGGGAGGATATGGGGTACGGGTGTTGGGGAATTGTTTGTTTTTAAACTTTTTTTTTTTTTTTAATTTTACTTGCATATTAAATTTTATTGCACAGCTTGCCCAGGTTTTGCAGCTATGCCAGAAGTAGAACCAGGGGGTAGACTTGGATCTGGGGTTAACTTTAGAGACAGAGAGTCTGCGGAAGGGTGAGGTAGAAGCCATGTCCTGTTTTGCAGAGGCAGGGGAAGTTACTCTCTGAATTACTTCCCTTGTTAAAGTTCTTCAGTCTGGTGAGATTCATGGGTGTCATAAACTGAAGCATGCTGCACTCAGCATGCTTTCACTGTAGTCTATGGGGCTATTCAGTATGAATAAAGGCAACTGACTGATTTTGTGTAACTCATAAGTAATTATAGCAGTGAAGGTAAGAGTGGGGCTGTAAATAATCAAAGTAAATGAGAAGGCAAAATGCTCTAGAGCTTTTCTCACCTAACAACATAGAAGTGAAGGGCAAGGGTAAAGCAGTTTGCACTACTTGTGGAAACTTATTAACTTATTCTTTGAGAAGCAAAAGCAAATGAAAGGGCACCTTCCTCATCAGTATTTGAAGCAGGTTGTAAAAGCATTTTTAATGAGGATAAGACCTAGGTAGAAATAAGGTTTCATTTTTCTTGAGAAATCATCAAGCAGGATTGCATGGCTCATCACATAGCGCAAAGAGTTCTGTAGGCAGGAGGCAAGTTTGCACAACTCCTTGCTGAGATGCAGACACGAGCCAGGATGGCTTTGTCGCTGTGCTGCAAGTCACAGCCTCCTTTTAACGAGCTGGTTTTATCAGGAAAAAATGTTTGTCCATGCAAAGCAGGCCTGCTATTTTGGGCAGCACTTAAACCCTACCCTGGGTCGTGTAGGGCTGTACTCTGCCAGCTGTAATGCCGTCCTGCCAATGTCTTTTAGTGTGATCCAAGAGCCTTTGGCATCCTGCTTGAGCTCTGACCTGATTGTAAAGTAGAGATAAAATAATGCACCCTCTGTGCAATCAATCATTCATGTTGTTAAAATACTGGTTAAATATTGCTAGGGACAGTATATATGGCAAAATTATGACAAAAATCATCTCGTGATAACTACCAGTTCCTGTTCTAGTAGTGACTGCAAAATCCAGTATTGTTAATCCGTTTGAAAATGTTTGTTTGCATTCCTGTGTGAGTCAGAATGAGCAAGGGTAAGGGTTTGGCTGAGAACTTTACTTTTTCCTCATGCATGAACAAGAAAGGACGTCAGGAGAAAGGGAGAGAGGGAGATTGCAAGTTAGGAAGATAACCACTAATACATCATATCAAATCTCAGAGGTTTCGAAGCTAAGGTGGCTCAGTCATGATTGGACTTTAAATCAGTTACAGATATTTCAACCTCAATTGTGCTGCTTATAGTTTGTTTTGGATAAAATTTGGTATTTCAGCCTCACAGTGATCTGGGAGAAATTTGCTATGGTCTGTGAAGAACTCTGATACATCACAAAAGTCTGTTATAAAACTGCACCATTTTTGAAATTCCTTGTCTTCTGTAGATATTTTCCTTGCTACTATCAGTGTGTGCTGAAAATCATTGTACAGACCTGTTTCTTTATGGAATACAGTGTCACAAACCCATTTAAATTGTAGTCCCAAAATAATCTAATTTGCAAGTATTCAGATTTTTTTTTGTTTCACTTTAAAAGCACCAAATTTCCAATATTTTTAGAAGTAAAAAAAAATCAGTGAATTTAAGAAGTAAAATTTCTTATTTTCAAGTGCTCTGTGATAAATTGCCTGCTGTTACTCAGCTACCACAAGTTGTTCATTGCTGTTCTATTTCTTTGCATTTTTCCCCAGCCAACATAATGCAGCAATCAAGTATCTAACAAATAAGGTGGCTGATTTAGGGTATAGGAGTGAATTAGAGCCTCTGTGGCCTCACCTTCACATCTGCAATTGCTTTAAACTGTTCACTGGTAGTGCACACATATTCCAGGAGATTTGTTTGACTTGTCATTCACGCAAGCTTCCAGAGCCAAAACAGGTCAGGAGTCACGAGCATTTATCATTTCCTGTGCACCTTAAGCAAAGATAATGCAATATTGCTAAGGAGGGTTGATTAAACAGCAAACATTCCAGCTTGCATTGAGTCAGATTAGCCTATATAGTTTCGCTAGATTTCAAACTGGTTTTCTTGCATAATAATAAAAAAAAAAAAAAAAATTGCTCAATGAATTAATCCAGTGCTGTATCTGTGTATGCCCAAGTTAATTTTTGATTTAATTCCACTGACATTGCCAGGCTCACACTGTGGAAGAATTTGGCATGTTCAGTGTGGTCTATCACTATTTTCCAGATTAATTTTAATGGAATTGCCACGATATCTTGCTTTGTCTTCTTGCATTATAAAGATGCACTCGAATAGCATTGCAGGGATAAACAACTGGTATTTGTATGTGTATCCACTGTGTGCAGAAAATGTTGGCATTTCACTATGATTGCATGGGAAAGATTTTCTAATACATAATTAACTGCAGGATTTAATTTTTTAATTTTGCTTTTGGCTTTTTGTAATGGTATCATGTAAAAAAAGTCAAAGTCTGTACTCGAGAAAAAACTTGGGTTTACAGACTTGAGCCAATTTAGAATGCAAAAAGGAAAGGAATGTTAATATTCATATTTCAATCAATGCTTTGGGGGAGAGGAAAAACATGAAGAGTTGCCAAACTGAGTTTTGTTGATTCTCTCCTTTGACAAAACCAGAGTTTTATGTTTTCTTGAAATTAAATGTGCAGCATTGGTAAAACTGTGACTCCCACTGTGAGCATTGCAAAGTAACATCTCTTACAGAACATGAAGGCATGGAGAACAGGAAGAAAACTTCCCAGTGCAAACTCCTAGCTTTCCCTCAGCTCAGGGGTTAAAGGCGAGCTTTATGCTCAGCCTTGCCTTTTTAAATCATTACCTGCACTGAAAAAATTTTATACTCTTAGCAGAGGAGTAAATGGAAGGCAATAAATATTCTGGCCAGTTTTCTATAATATTTAGATCAATACTGGAGTCAGATGGACTGTGAGGACCCATGTCATGGGCATGGTACTTTCACACCCATAGGACAGCAACAGCTATCATGCCTCCACCATTTTCATTTTCTAGCTGGGTAATGGTCTCTGTCACTAAAATGTCCATTTCTTGCTAAATCAGCTTTGGAACTTCATCTCCTCTTATTCATTCCATGACAAGGTAAAGCAGTTTGGCTGCAGCAGCTTGCAAGGTAATCAGGGTCATCTGGCAGTCACTTGGTCCAAAATGTCTCTGTCAGTGCTGTTTACTAGTAAGTGCTACAAATGACACTGTATTAGAGAAACACACATTTAGCTTTGCGACCTTTTTAAGTACAAATCTTATTGCTGTTTATTTAATTTTTCTTCCATAGATTTCATGAAAATGTTGTCAAAAGGCTGAGGTGGGACATGAACATAGGGAGGATAACTTAATTTTTTTAATTGAGATGCATGAATGTTTTTATGCAGCCATATGTATTACATCATCCTTCTCATGAAAAGGGTGCAATAGTAGAGAATGATTAATCACAGGGAAAACACCATTCCCTCAAACTTCTCCCAAGAGGTACTTTACAGAGTTTGTGCAACACAGCATTCAAAACCAAACCATCAGTATGTATTATCTGGTATCTCACCTAACGACAGAATGAATAACCATCACATGAACAAAGAGCAATCTGTTTGCTTTACAAACGACGTAGTTTCAGCTACTTATGAAATACTGAAATCTAACACCTAACAGTAGCATCAAGTGAGTATGACAACCTACATTGTTGAGCAGTGTGTGAGGAGGAAAAAGTAAACTTAAAGTAGATTGCATGCCAATTCCTATTGTAAAGATGAATACTGTTTGTTTCATGGGGATGATTCATGAGACCCTAGAGTTGTATACAGCTGAGATGTGTGACGCTTGGAGAGTTCCTGTACTCCAGTTAATTGAGGCATGATTATTCTTTCCCTGCCTTCTTCACTCTGCTTTCATGTGTCTGGCCTGTTCTCTATTTCCACACAAAGGCAGTTCACACTGTATGCCATCCTGCAGGCTTACATACTGTGCAAAATAACACACAGACTGCATTTGTATCAAACTTGTTTCTCCCTCTTGAAGTGCTCACATAGCTACTCTTACTGCAGGTTCTTTTTCCTTTGTGCATGTGTGTGTAATGAGATTCTTATGGACATCTTGCTGATCTTTCTTACAGTAAGTCTTATGCCTTCCTCTTTTTTCATACAGGGTATTGCAGTGCTCATTCCCATTTCTTCCTCCATTGCAACTCTAAAAATAATCAGCCATGAAAGTAGCTATTGAGCTTTATTATTACCAGCACAGTGAGATTAATAAGTGGTGAGTATACTGTACCTCACTAAAAGGATGCCTTAAATTGACACATCTCCCAGAACACCCAGGGAGTTCTGAGAAACCCCAGTGTTTCCTGTTACTCCTTCCATGGTAGTATGGGTCTGCATTGATTTTTCCAGTAGTCTGTGCCAAACAGGAACAATTTGCCTCATAGGGAGGTAATAAAATAATCTTTACAAGCAGTTAATAGAGTAAAGCAGGTCAGAAACTGGATTTGTGTTTGTGGGAGAGAGGATATGATAGCATAGTTTCTTTCAGTGAAATTCTACATTAAAAAAAATTACTGTCATTTGGGACAACTGAAGGATTTAATATTTGTTTATTCTCTGCTTTCATTTCAAGAAGCTGTTATTTATTATTATTATTATTTTAATATAGTAAAAATATTTCAATTCAACATTTTCCTTTGCTTATCTCTGACTTTTAATAGAATAGAGCATAGGCTAATACAAATTAAGAATGAAAACAGCATGAAATGTTTTTAACATTGTTAAAATAAAATTGTTACCCATTTCTGGTGCGCTTTGAGAAAGCTGAGATATTAACTTGTTCTTATTAAACATGTAATTGAAAAAGAACCCATTCTTATGAAAATGATCAGACTATTAGTTTTCTCAATGTAATTAATTCTCAGTGGCTGTGATCCACACTAGAGACTACCCAAGGAATCCATGTTTTGAAATCTGTCTTCTAGGTGTCAGGCTGTGCTACTTTTTTTCTCAGTCTCATTATTAACCTTAAATTAGGTGTACATGCCATCACAATATTTTTTTGCTCTCAGCCTTAAAAAAAAATAGACATAGCAAAGATAACAAGTATGATCTAGGTTTATATCCTCAATTCTCCAGTGGCTATGTGAGTATCTGCTCTATTTCTCTTTACTGCTTTGTCAGAAAAACTGCATCAAAATTGCAGCTAAGTAAAGATTTTGTCTTTGGTTCCAGAGCTGCTTTTCCTTTTCCTGTGTTTGTGAAGGTTTAACTCTTCTAAAAATAATTGTAGGAGACTTCAAAGTGGAGACTAAGTGAAAAGTGTTGAGGCAAACAATTAATTTAAAAAAATATGAACACAGGAATATTTTCAGATGTTAACTAATAAAAGCAATAAACCCTTTTGTTTGTTCAACATATGGTTAAATCTAATTTTATTGACAGTGTTAATAGTATTATTACATGAGAACTATGACTTTTTTCTTCATGAGTTCCTGGAGTTGAATTAATTCATTTGCTGTCATAAAAGTATATTTAAATGAGAGGAGATTGCACTGCCTATGTGAGTGCACAGTAATTTCACAACTATAAGGCACACCAGATTATTAGGCGCACTTGCGGGTTGTCGGCAATCTTCCGAACTTTGTCCATATATAAGGTGCACTGCACTATAAGGCGCACTATTTTTTTTCCCAGTGAGGATCCACATGCAACAAAGTAATGAATTAGTAATGGAATCACGTGATCACGAGGTTTACTGGCAGGTGCTCAATTTGCAAGCATTTTTCACGGATTGGTGTAGCCTTTAAACACAGCCCCAGGTGCCCTCCCCGTCCTGCGGGCCCCAGCATTCCTGCTCACCCCTGGCACCAGCTGGCATGGCTCGGCTCCGCGGCTCACACTTCCGGGTTGTCAAATCTCTGAACTTTGTCCATATATAAGACACACTGGATTATAAGGCGCACTTCCAGATTTCAATCAAAATTTTAATCAAAAGGGTGCGCCTTATAGTGGTGAAATTACTTTAATTGTCTGTCACAGTACAAGCTGGCTTGTACTGTAAGAAATATGGAAAAGCCCTAGTGGGTTCTGTCTCACCAGGGGAAAATTTGGGAAAATTCAGGGTTGGTCCCGATGGGTCCCTGTCCAGCTGCAAGAAGCTAAATAGGGTCAAAAGGAGGCTGGGCAGCCAGACTTTAGACCAATCACAGGAGCTTAGAGAGATACATTTACGAGGTTATAAAACAAACTGTTTGGGACAATAAAAGGCTTTTGTCACTTTTGGTCAGAAACTCACAGTGTGCCTGTGTCTCTCTCAGAGGGATGGGCACGCAAAAGCAACACCTGATGTTTGTGGAGAATTCAACCTTGTACTGCACTGCACCTGTGCAGCACATTCCTGCATTTGCTGTACCTGCAGTGTATATGCAGTGATGGTTTACTGAGGAAGAATTGCCATCCTTCCTTAGACAAAGCCTTATAGATTCTCACTTAAAATCAAAGACACAAACTGAAATCTCTTCAGAAGAAATCTATCCTGGCAGAAACTATCTGCAACTAATGTGAGTCCATCTAAATGCAGTATTATTTGTATTGCTATACATATTTAGACATAACCTGGGTTTTAGCAGTTATTTTAGTTCCAGTTTTAATACAAATATCAGTTTCTAAATGTCAGAGAATCATAGAATATGCTCAGTTGGAAGAGACTCATCAGGATAATCAAGTCCTGATCCTGCACATCACCACCAAGAGTCACATTGTGTGCATGAGAGTTTTGTCCAAAGGTTCCTTGAACTCTGTCAGGCTTGGTGACTGAGGAACCTATTCCAGTGCTCAACCATCCTCTGAGGGAAAAACCTTTTTCTGATATCCAAACTAAACCTCCCCCAACTCATTTTCATGCCATTTCCTTGTGTCCTGTCACAGGTCATGAGTGAAGAGATCAGTCCCTCCTCTTTCTCTTCCTCACATGAGGATGTTGAAGACTGCAATGTCTTCCCTCAGTCTCCTCTTCTCCAGCCTGAACAGACCAAGTGATCTGAGCTGCTCCTCACCTGGCTTCAAGGCCCTCCACCATCCTTACTGGACACTCTCCAACTGCTTTCCCCAAAGCCTCTAAAACAGAATTAACTTCTGAAGGAAGCTGGAGACAGTACATGCACAGAAACAAAGTTTGCCATATAATCTTTTGAACTGGAAGAAACCTCAAAGGCCATCTAGTTCCAACCCCCTGCTCTGGACAGACCTTCCAAGCTTCCACTGCACTGGGTTGCTCAGAGCTCCATCCAACCTGGCCTTGAACGTTTCCAGGGATGGGCCATCCACAGCTTCGCTGGGCAAGCTATTCCAGTACCTCACCACCCTCACAGCCAAGAATATCTTCCCAATAATTAACCTAAACCTAGTTTAAAGCCATTCCCCCTTGTGCTATGTTACATGCCCTTGTAAAATCTTCCTCCGCAAGTCTTTTGTGGCCTCTTTAAGATACTGGAAGGGGCTATAAAGTCTCCAAAAAACCTTATCTTTTCCAGGCTGAACACCTTCAATTCTCTCAGACTGTCAAGACACTTCTATGGTTTCGACTAGACAAATACTTCCCTTTTTCCATTTTTCTACTTCTCAAACTGAATTTTCATTAACAACTCAGTACCAGGAGCTGACTAAAACAGATAATTCATTATTTGTGAGGAATGCAAAACACAAAAGAAAGGTCTTCAATGCAAAAAAAGTGATGGGCATGACAGATGGCTAAATAGCACCCAAAGGAATTATGCTTTGTCCAGCCTATTACTGTATTCTTTCTCTGTCAGTCTAGTTCACATTCACCATTTCGGTCCTAAGGATTTTTTTCAAGGGATGCTATTATTCTAATTATTTTACATCAATCAGAAGAAACTGTATTAAAAAGAGAGGTGTAAGAGAGTAAGTAATTTATGTCATCAAATAAAATATTTTATGTCTCAAATGTGAAACAAGCCATTTTTGACTGCAAGTGTCAAGGTCAGAATTACATTTTGTTATTTATTTTCATCCTTTACACCGACAAGTACAAAAGACAACATTCTGAATCAAAATGAATGCAACACTATTCATGTTCCAAAACAAAATGGAAGATAACAATTCTGTCTCCCAGAATTTCTCTCACTTAAAAAAATATATTCTAAATCTGTATTAATTTACAACCGCTGGTGTAATTTTTGTTAATGCTTTGTATTGTGCCTTACTGCTAAAATATTTTGAAATCTGTTCTGAGCAGCTGATAAATTATAATCCACGTAAATTTACCATGATTATTGCTGGTCCACTTCTGGAAGTTCTCTAGAATTTTTGTTTTGGAAAGAACTCAAGAGAGGAAGTACATCACTATTTGCTTGCCCCATTCATGTCTAAATTGCATACATGCACAGCAGTCCAAACAGACCTTTAGTTTGACTCATTACAGATGTTCTTATGTTCTCAGCATTTAAGATAATTGCTTTAGAGAAGAGAGTATATGGCTTTCCTAATAAGTTTGTGTTTTGTTTCAAAAAATCAGTGGCAGTGCCATTCTCTTTTTTAATCTGTTTTGCATTGCTTAGCGCAATATTTTGCACTTCCAATGTAAACAGATTGCCCTTTGATGTCAGGCCTAATTCCTTGCATGTTGATGGAGCAGAATATCAGAGATGAAATCAATCATATGGCTCTGAGACAAGAACCCATCTGTACCATCATGTTAATTTGAGAACATATTTGGAGCCAAGATAAAACATAACACTGCATGAAGCTAAACATCAAGCTGATCAGCAGAGACACAACTAAATGCCATTGAAGTCCAAGGAAAATAAAATCAGTCAGCAAATTGAATCAAGTTGTCCAGCGGTATTTCTGTATAGTGCTACAAATATGTGCGGTGCGTGCATAAGCTCATATGTTAGAAAAATAATAAACTGGGAACCATTTGCAGACGTACCACAGTTGAGTTTCAGTGCAAGTATTAAAGGGCATTAGATTTTGGCACTGCTTCTTTGGATCTGACAAGCAAGCAACTCACCAACCTCAGCATAAAATAAGTCAAGGCTAAAAAGTTGTTCCTTGTGGCTATTGGAATAGAGTACTTTATTGACAAGAACTATTGGCATATCAACTTTAGTTAACCCTATAGAATAAGGGAGCTTCTGAGTCCTAGAAATAAATGAGTACATTGAGTGTAAAATACATTGAGTGTGTCTTTGTGGAAAGCCTTTGAGATAGGCTGATTGTGAGCACCAGCACCAGAGTCTTGTTGGGAATTGAGGAAGGTTGACCAAAACTTCCTCTACCCAGTGGGTAGAGACACTTTCTGAGGTCCATAGCTACTGAAGAATGGAAAGGGACCTCACAGCCCTGCTCCATGACCATGTACCCACAGCTGGAACCACTACTTTGACTCTCTCCTGGCTCCTCCATTGCATTGTCTTTCCCATTGGACAGGCAAATCACATAGTTTGTAAAATTATTTACATCTGTAATAAAAGTGTTTTACTATCCAATACATTCACTTTCTGAATAATCATTTTGGTCTTAAATCACAATACTTCTTCTTTATCAATTATATCTTTAGTCTCAGACAACACTTCAGGGAAAGAATTGTTACCACATGCCCTGATGTGGAGATTATACGTCATAAGTGACCTAGAACACAGGTATCCAACTTTCATGTTCATAAAGCTCTCATGAAGTTGTGTGACTCCTGTACACTACACTCATCCCTGTGTGTCCCAATGTGTACCCACCTTGTCACAAACTGCAGGTGCCTGCCCTCATTCCCGTCAGTTGGCAGGTATGTGCAAAGTAACATGAACAGTGTGCACTTTTATGCACCTCCCATTTCTCTGCAAAGCACAGGTTCCACTATCATGAGGCAGACCTGACCCCATTCATGTAACAGACCATGCAAACAGCCTTGGGACACATGTCTGAATGTGCAGAATGCCTTGTCAAAGACACAGCAAAACATTCTGGCCATATTATGGATGAAAAACTGGGCATATAGTGGAAAGGACTGGTTACACAGGGAAAGATGACAGCTCTCTGGAGGGAGAGGGTTGCATGGAAGAGGCCAGGCAGAAACAAACTGCCTGGACTGGCACATATAGCCTGTGGTGCCCCATCCTGTTGCTATACACCCAACAGTCCTTCCTAGTCCTGAATGAGCCTTGCTAAGTCTTTCCAGAGTGAGAACTGAAATAAAATACACATGCACTAACCCATTACACACAAATCTCCCCATTAATGTGGGGAATAATGAGGATGAAAACACATTTCTACAACACCTGAATGGATGTGGCCTATCTTCTCCCTCATGCAGCAGCATCAAGTCTCCTCCATCAACAGCAGCACTGAGCACAGCAGGAGCACAATTTAAGCTTCTTCTGCAAAGTCTTCTTATTTCTCTGCTGAAGAGAGGGTGGTTCAGACATCAGCTAGTGGACAAGTAAGAGGGCTCACTCAGTCCCCTACTTAGA
Source organism: Sialia sialis (assembly GCA_009812075.1). Lineage (NCBI taxonomy): Eukaryota > Metazoa > Chordata > Aves > Passeriformes > Turdidae > Sialia > Sialia sialis. The sequence continues at coordinate 28,103,705 of VRYO01002355.1, forward strand.
TTAGGATCAGCCTGGCCTAGGCAGACAAGATCTGAGAAAAATCACATCATTAATCTTAACAGAAAATAACTTTTAATGAATTGTTCAAATCCATAAAAGTGATGTCCTCCATCTGTTTTAAAAAATGTGTAATATTCTTCATGTCACTTAACTTGTTCTGAACACTGTGTGGGAGAACACAGAAGAAATATTAAACTAAGCTAGGAGTATTTAATAACATTTTGTGGCATCTCCTCTCAGTAAAATGCACTGTCTACTGTAGTTCTTCACATACTTGCATCTTATGCTGCATTCCTAAAAAGCCACAAGACACTTGCCTTTAGGTCAAATTCATAATCACTCAACAGTAGCACACATTCATACATCTACTAGCAGAAACAAAATAATGTTTTTCTACTGGTATTCTAGTGGAAGTAATCTACAGGAACTGGGAACTGGGGGAATAGGCATGAAGAGCTTTAAGTCAAATACAGAGTCAAATACAGACAACTGAAAAAGACAGACCTATATACCTTCACTGAAGAATCATCATTTCAGAAACACAAATGTAAATATTAGCAGGTCATCATGATTCCTTGATTGCAATTAAGGAGGTCCAGAAAAAGAATTGAATCATTTAAATGTGTTTCACATTACACAGCAATTTTGTTCTGTTTTGGGCACTACAGCTGAACTACTCCTTTTCCTCTAGCAACACATGCCCGAAGCTGTATTGCCAGGATCTTGTAGGTAGCTAAGAATTTTGGTAGTGGGTAAAACCCATTTTGCAATGTTTTTTGTGGCCTGCCTAAAACCCCAGGTGGGTGGAGCACTCTTCATTCTACATCATGTAATCAGTTCAACTTGTCCAACAGAAGAAACCATAAGAGCAGAAAAAAAGTGACATCTTCTGTTAGGATCCAGTCTACCTAAGCACAATTCCTGAAGATATTCTAATAAGGTATAGGAAATTTTTTGATCTCATATAGTCATGAACTTGCATAATTGTGTGAGTGTATGGAAGCCTGAGTTGAAGGAGATCCACACAAATGTGAAGATCACAGTTTAGATCTCTCTTCTGCAGCCTGGGTGCAGTATGGAAAATGGGCTTGTTGGCAGGTATTTGAAAAAGACAGGGATTCCATTATTCTACTGTGTCATTTTTTTCCATTTTTCAGAACATTATAAGAAAATGCTTCCTTTGCTTTTCCCTAGATGTGGGATGACTCAACAAAACCAGAAACTCTGCTATCTTCAGCATTGTTTAAAGATACGATACAGAAGGAACATGTCAGCATGAAGAAGGCAATAGATGCAGAACACAAAATGGCTGAAAATATTTTTCTATACCTCTTTCAAAAGTAATCAAGGAAGTATTTACAAGGTACCTATTATGGGGTGCCAGCAGGTCAAAGTATTATACCTGAAGGGAGGGTGAAAAGAAGAGAGAGCCAGGTTCTTTCCAGTGGTGCCCAATGACAGGATAAATTAATACACAGGAGGCTCCCTCTGAAGATCAGGAAATGTTTTTTTATTGTGAGGGTGACTGAGCACTGAACAGGTTGCCCAGAGAGCTCGTGGAGTCCCAGCCTTGCAGATACACAAAAGCTGTCTGGACATGGTCCTGGGCAACTACCTGTAAGTGGCTCTGCTTGAGCAGGGGATCTGGGCCAGATGACCTCCAGAGGTTCCTTCCAAATTTAAGCATTCTATGATTCTGTGACAAAAAAGAAGGAAATCTATTTCTTAAACCTGCATTTGAAAATCTTGGCTTGGCACAGCAATTTAGAAGTAATTTCCCTGCAGTCAATGAACTACGTGGGGAAAAAAAGATCAGAACCAGGCTGTATGTTGTTGTTCCATTGTATTAGACTGGTAAAAAATTGTAAAGCAATTGCTTGAATAAATGACCTGTGCTATTGGCAAGATATTTGCATGTTTTAAAGTCTACAGGTATCACTAATGCATAAAATTAATTTCTTCCTCTAGTATCAATGGCAGTGTTGAAAGATATGTTCTGGGAGACTATTCACCCCACCAAGAAAAATACAGAAACTTCTCTGGTGCTGTTTATCTCCTATTATTCTCCTCTGGTGCTGTTTATCGCCTACGTTATTTCATTTTAAAAAGGCACCTATTTCTATTTGAAAGAGCTGAATTCCATTAGAACTAGAAATGGCACACACCTGAGCTAACAGATCAACCTTTTCTGCACAGCAGCTGTGTAGTCACCACAGATTATTTCTGCACCACTCCAGGACTGATTGAGCAACGCACCCCACAGACCACCAAAATCCCAAGAGGACAGGTGGGGTATTTAACCTATGCACTGAGGCAAGGATTTAATCCCAAATGCTTATTTCATTTTCTTGAGTTTTAACTAGGCTTGTTTGACCTTCTGTGTCTAAAGAATTTGAATAAACGTCTTTTCTGAAGGAGCTATATACCCTCTGCACATCTGACAGCACAGTTTTACTGCAAATGTTTCCATCTCCTTTTAAAAGCAGGTCATTTGTCTGGTTGAATCAGACTTATATAAGACACAGCTTACCGGGGTAGCAAATGTGCATTAGCCCTCTTTTATTAATGAATTCTACACAATGGTACTCAACAATTCTTCCTGCTGTTCTCCCAGAGAACTGGAAACAGGCAATGTGTTTAAAGCAACTTTCTAACCAACTTTCTAACTTTCTTTGCACCTCATTAATAGTTTGGGGGTTTTTTTACCTTTTATAGTGAGACTGCTTAAAAGTACACTTTAACTGCAGGTAATTTCTGCTTACTCTTCTCTTAATTTGATTTAGAAAAAATTCGCGTGAACTGATGCTTACAAGTCAGAAAGTTCATTTTCTTAAAACCTTTTGATCAAATATACAAACAAAAAAAGTAGATTTTATGTTTTAAAAAATCCATGTCTTTCTAATAATACTTTCATTATGTGGGAATTTACATAAAATATAAATATTTATATGTACAAGTATTCACATATGGATATATTAGCCAGGAACATTTTAGTAATGAAATATACTACAGTACATGCCAGGACCTGTGGACAGAAACAGCTAGAAACTGTAAGTACTAGAAAATATTCTTATCAGAAATATATAATTAGATCAATTTTTTAAAAAAATCTCGGACTTTGAGTGAGAAATTAAAATAGGTTTTATCTCTGTGGGTAAAAATGTAGCAGCCTTAATAATGAATATTTTAAGTATAGAATAATTTTCTGCTGAAAAAAAATATATGCAGTGGTTTAAGAAAGAAATATGACAGACTATTGTGACCTACGATACAATATAATACAATACAGTACAATACAATACAATACAATTCTTACAATAAAGGAAGACAGGAAAAGAGGATCCTATAATAAACCAATAGGTCAAGCTGAGAACTGACTGTACCTGATAAAATGTCAATGGAAAAGAAATTACAGAAATTGGGCAGATGATAGAATGCCAAATAAGTTAAGGTAGACATAGTAGAGACTGCCCAAGATATTTTTACTGAATAAATAACTCATATGCAAACTACTAAAATCACAAGAATTAGTGGAAGAACAAGGCTGTTGACCAGGCTTTGACTTTGGGCAGGCTGCACAAGATTACACAAGATTCCTCTCAAACTGAGCTGCTATTGATCTAGATAGGAAGTCATGTTAATGATGGTGTCCCAAACCCACTATACTTGTAGAAAAATTATGATAAATAAAATTGTAATTGTTTTTATTATATAATCCCCTTTATCGACCTATTTGGTGATTAGCAGGATGAATTATGCAGAGGTTGAACCTTTTATTCTCAAAAGTACAATTTGTATCATAGTAGGATTTGGATAACCCAATGCTACCTCTGCTAAAAGTCCTTCAGCACCCTTGATGCCCACACTCTTCTTGTGCTTTCTCCTTCCAGCATCTCTGAGATGTGCTGTCCCCTGTTCATTCCACAGCTCTGAAATTCAGCCCCTCCTCTTCAGAGGAAATGGTAACAGAAGCAGAACTCACAACATTTGGGTGTGTTTACCTCATTTGTCATCCTTCCTTTACTATGGTTCTGCTGCAACATAAAGACAAAATAAGTTTCTTTGAACTGCAAAACTGGAGTAAAAGACATTAAACAAGTATTCTAGCACGGAATGTTTCAAACAGTAGGCCTATAGCTGTGTTAAGAGATGGAAAATTTATATTAGTCAGACATAGGTACCTTTATTTGCTGGTAGCTGCTGAGGAAGTCTCACGATGAATCTGTGCCACTGGTCACTTCTTTTCCTGAACTATGTGATTTGAAATGCTTCTATCTTGTCTGTAATGGAAGAACAGCAGGTGGAATGGGATTTTTCAGGTGTTTGTTTACGCAAAGACACAAGAGTCTAAGAAGGCATATGAATTTTAAATCTGCCATTTCTTATCAAAAACTGTCTTGGAGCAAACTGGTTACTATTCATATACCAACAGCTATTTGAAAAGCCTATCTTACAATCAGTACAATATATCTTACTCCTCATCCACTGAGGGAAGGAAGTTGGAAGGAAGAAAATACAGAGGGAGATAAAAAAACAATCTATTTTTTCTTTGGAATTTTTTTTGTCTAAAAACCCCACTGAATTACTTGAATTAAAATGTAGTTCCCCTCTTTTTCTATAATAATCATTAAACTGAGACATATGCCCAACAGAGAAGCAAAGACAACAATGGCAGGGGAGAAAAAGACTTTTCAAGAAAAGCTGCAGGTTATTCTTGTACTAAATGCTTTTATATATATACAAACATATTTTTAATTCAATTGTGTTCAATTTTTTTTTAAATTAGGAATTTGGGATCAACCTTCTTCTCTGTCACTGGAAGAACAGAACTGGCTCATACAATGTGGCTTCTGTAGAAAGGCAGGGAAATCCCCAATGAGATCCCAGGAACAGCTTTCTTATACAGCAATGCATAACCCAAGGACACTACCACGTCTAACAACCTTTACCATATCGAAATTGGTCCTGTCAGAATCAGATCAGTACTTGAACTCAGCCAGAAAAATCAAGTGTTACCCTAAGGGACTGAGCATGGGGCAGTTGTGGGTTTAGGTTCCTTTCCCAGTCCATAAAGGAAGTCTGAATGACACTAGCCCTAAGCACTCAATAAAAGCTTTCACTCCATCCAGTGTGATGCCTTTCAGTCAGGACAGCCCCATGTAAGGCATACTTCCACAGGCTTAGGCAGATAAGGCTCATTCCATCTTTCTGATGATTTTGGCATTTCCAAACTAAATTTCTACCAACTACCATTCAATATTTAACAATTCCAAGGCTGGATTCCTGCCTAATGGAGACTCTTGCAACCAGGGCGCCAGGATAATTTAGGGACCCCACCAGTGCAGCCAGCCCTCAGGATGCCAAGGACCTGAGGAAAAAAAATCAATCCCAGAAACCAGGGAGGTCTAGGCAGAATTTCACAAATAGCTGTATCTTTCAATCTCCAGCAAAACCAGTTGTAATACTCTCGTCTGACTGCATGATTTGGAACAGTACTTCAGCTGAATCTGTATTAACAGTTTTCATCTGCACCTTCTAAACAGACCCATAAAGAATTGGTGCCAGTCCTGTCCCTCAATGTCTAGGCAACCTGCATCCATCTCTGGAGAAGTCGAAGAACCAGACTTAGAAAGGTAGTGAGTTTCATTAAAACTGTATTTTCTAGTAAACAGATAAAAGAGTCTCATTTCATTGTTTCTAACAAGTGAAATAGGGAATAAATGTTCTTCCCCCGAAGCTACAGAAATTTGAAACAAGTCCAAACAGCTTCTCTATTGAATTTACACAAACAGCAGCTCTAAGCTCATAAAAATATATCACTGTGAAGCCTACAAATATGGCTTCATTTTATTACTCTTACAACGATAATTTGGAACAATAAATATTTTACGCTGAACTTGTATTCTGTCTGCAACATGGGTCATCTAATTTCCTCAGACTTCACTCTCTGCTTGGAACTCAGGTTTCATAACCCCCTTGGTCTGTGCCTGGAAATTCTGATGGTGTTACTGGCAGTTACTTGCAACAAAGGCAAACACAGACCAGCCCACAATACATGAGTGGCATTCAATGAAAGCCTGGATCACACTTTCATTTTCTCTGTTAAATGTACTTTGCTCTGAAAAGTCAGTTGATTTCCATGGAATCACCTGAAAACTTAGGCAACACTTTGAATCACAGTGCCACACCTGAGCATTAAGGTTTAGAGGCCACCACAGGAGAAAAGGAAAAAAAACCCAACAAATTATTTTAAAAGTAACAGTAGCCTTCAGGGAACACAGTCATGCTGGACATCCTCTGGTAGGTGAAACCGTTCAACCTTGAGCTCTGTGTCTAATAGAGGCTACAAAGCATCTGTGTGTCTGGCTATGCTCTTTTCATCTAAGATAATCATACCTCTACTTGAGCTACCACAAGCACACCTTGAACATTTTTTAGTGTTAAGAGCAATGAAAGCTTTTTTTAGGCTTCTAGTACATTTAGTGGTGTCACATTTTATTGCAAATAAGAAAAGACCTTGCAGTCAAAAGGCATTTTTCCTGCAGCACAAACCAAGGGGACAAGATGACCACACAGTGGGTCCCAGTCTCGGTCCTGACTTCACACTGTCGATGGGAAGGATGGCTCCCAAGTGTCCCATCACCTCCTACTGCTCCTGAAAACACATGGTATCACTCACCTCCTGCTGATTTGTGAAAGAAAAGTGGGCCATAGCCTTAGCTCTCTTTATTCCCTTTAAAGCCAGCAGACATCCCAGACAGCTGCAGTGCTATCAGGCTATGCCTAGGAGTGAGCTGTGTACTGATTCCCCATTCCCTGCCCATGTCACACACTAAAGGCTGAGTAAAGACTGGCCCTCAACAATATACTGCAGTACTAGAAGAAATATGTTTGTATTTACTACCTCATGCATGTTTTCATTTGAGATGCAGATTATAAATTCAACAGAAAGTTGTTTCTTCACCTAAGTAAGAAAGCCAGTAGAATACAGTTCAAATAGAGCATGCAGATTAGTTCTGGCCTATTACTATTAGGTTCTCACAAGCCACGTAACTTTGGCACAACGGGGATTTGCTTCTAAGAAAGCAATAGATATACACACACAGACAAAAATATCAAACCCAACACAAACCAAACAAAAAACCAAACAAACAAACATACCAATCAAACAAACAAAAACAAGAAGTCCATCTGGTATAATATATTCCATCAGGTAGCAGGTATAGAAAAACAAAGAGGAGTAGAACAAATGCAAAAAAGTTCTTTCAATCACAGCAATGCCCTCTAAAAACTGAGATGGAAAATGTCATTCTGAAGATCACAAATATCTATCATTAATATCTTTCTCTTAAAATAACCTGAGGCCAATCATTTTTAATTTAGAGTAGCCTGAAGACTAAGCAATGGAGTGACTTTTCTTATAGAGACCTTCTGGCTATTTCTTTACATTTGTACAAGGCTGTGAGTGGAAAAAAAAAAAATCTTACAGCTCTCAGGCTGAAGGTATAATAAACCCAAATAATACAAGAGGCTTTTTGACATTGAGAGATGTCTGAAATTGCAAGTCTGGAAACATAATAAGGCTTGAATGGGAAGACAACCTGTTGTTTACTGTGCCTCCTCTAACCATCTTCAGCATTTTTTCTGGATTTGAAACTGCACAGCAGGGCACAGATGCATGGATTGCTGTCACCTGCTTTGAGTGAAAGGGTCTGTGTGCTGCTAGCAATTTCCAATAGCATTTGACTTTCCCCCTCAAGTACCCCCTTCAAGTACCACTGGAAATATGGATCCTAACCTTTTCTCACCAGCTCCTGGCCACAAGGAAGTCTTCCCAGGGTGGATTGCACAAAACCCACAGGAAGCTATTCTCTTTGCTGGTGATGTTCTGCTTTAGAAAACTCAGCTGCCTAACAAATGAGTCCAGCAGCAGTAAGGTGAGGATAAGGAAAGTCATGTACCTGCCTCTTCAGCACCTGCAGGCTCTGCTGCCTTTGCAAGGCTCTGCTAGACTTAGGATGTCACCCAGAACAGAAAGGTGGGAAATCCTGTGCAGCTGCAATTGCGCTGGACTCACACAGCTGTTTGGGAAGACCACATTGCAAAAATTATCATTTTGTACCTTTCCCCTTCTCTTTATATAGCAGCACTTTACTTGAAAAGTACATTCTCAAAGGCATCTTAATTGCAAAGCTTTGACAAATCTGACACAAAACTGGAACTTAGATCTCATCCATTGTCAACTTACTACTAATCTTTTTCTTCCTTTACTTTGTTAAAACCAACATTCTTCAGATCATGTAAAAGCCATCATTCAAACTCTTGAATTCACCAAATGATAATCTGTTTCTTACAGCAAACAAACTACAGCTAGGGAAAGAAAAAGTCTTAAAAGTTTATGCTGAACTACAGAATTTTGACAGGCCTCTTTCTTACAGCAGTATAAACCTCCATGCTCAATATTCAACTCCTGGAGCTTGAAGTACCAACCTGAGAATATCTGACTAAAGAAAATGAATTTGAAGGCCATGGCACCACTGCATGCTTCACAGAGATCATTTTAAATAAAAGTCTAAGCTGAGCTATGAGGCAGGGCTGTGAGGCTGTGAGGAATTTCCAGACTAATCCTTTATTTATTTCTCTGGAAAAGTTCAATATTATCACTTAATTATCATGTATCCTCTCTTTTCACTGTAAGGTTCCTCTCTGCATGCTTCACTTCCACCCTGCTTTCATAAGCTCATCTATACTGCAAGCTCTCACTCATTCTCTGTAGTTAAATCATCCTTGAAAATATTTTTAGGAGATTAGGCTTTTTAGATTTTCCTTACGCTTCCCTCAGTATTGTACCTAGACTAGTCTTGTCCTGCTCACACAGTTCCTTTCCATCTGCCACATTTTAGTTCTTTTCCTGAATTTCATTGCTTATTATACTGGACCATGGAGAGGATATATGGAAGTCACGGCTCCCAACCTGGACCACAATATTATATTTCCTCAATATTACTATTACTAAATGCACCATCACTGCTTCTGAGAAGTAGACATAGTTATCAATGCTGGACACCTGACAAGCAAACTCAGCTGTCTAAAAGTGTACAGATTAGCCTTTTGCATTTTTTGTTCAAATCTGCTACCCATTCAGAAATAGTCTCATTCCCACAGTTTGTTTCCCTATTTCAGCTGTACCTTCCACTGCCAGCAACCAACCTGCTTTTTCCACCTCACGGACACCTCTTCTCTTTGATGTACTTTGTCTGTGCAAAGGCTGGCTTATAACCTCACACCCCCAACCATAAACTTCTATCCATACTTCCTGACCCTTTTCACTTACTTTGCTTTTCCAGTCAAAACGGTGCCTTACTCATGTATTTACACTCTTCCTCTGTTAGACACATATTCTGTAAATTTCATGCCTGAATTAACCTTTTATTTCCTAAATTTAAAATAACATTACAATATATACCTATTTATGGTATTTTAAAATTCTATACCTGAATTCCATTAGCTGATGGGGTAACACCACTACTTCCTCCCTGATTTCCCTAGAGTATTTCCTGGTGGCAAAATAGAAATCTAGTCTGAATTCTGAAGTCATATCTGCATTATTTCAAACTGACAATTGTAAATTTTGTTGGGTAACAGGCAGCCCCAACATAGAACGTACACAGAAAACTCTAAGTATTTATCCAATTAAGAAATTTTCATGTCTTTGCTCCTTCAGCTACTTTCCACCTCTGCATCTCCAAAACACCTATTGTGAGAAGCACAATGTTTCAAAGAAAGTTTTCAGATCCCTCTGATGCTTGTGACAGCATGATCCCAGGCATGAACTCTCCAGGCTGTACTGGGAGCGGCTTCAGGCAGCTCCAGAGCTGAGCCAGCAGCAAAGCCAGCTCCAGTGCTGGATGACAGGCACTGGGGTCTGTCCTGGGAGCCACGCTGCTTCCAGGGAGTCACCACCTTCCCCTTCCCTGCTGTGCAGGCATCTCACCCCTGCTATCCTCCTGTCCTCAACATGGGCCCAGCCCTCAGTTCAATCCCCAAATTATCCAATCTTGCCTCTGAATCATTTGCCATTTCCCCCAGCACAGTTTTTTTTTTCCTCTAAGCAGGCTTCCACTTAATTTATTCTTTGGGCAGAACACCCTTCCTTTTACCTGTATGGCCATGTCAGTCATTCAGGATAAGCTGGAACTTTGGTAACCTCATTTTTCACATCTTCTGTTTTGGACTAATGAGGGAAGCATAAATGAGTATTGGCAATATTGCATTGATAATTTTTGTTTCTCATTCTTCTGGCTTTAACAAGTCTCTTTTCCTTTTCTAAATTATTCATTACTCAATTAGCAAAATAAAAATTAGGCACTGTTGACTCAGTGTCACTTTCTCTTACCACTTTACCCCCAGCTGAAGAGACATTCCCACCATCAGGTCAAATCTGCTTCGAGGAAATTACAAATTTGCTCCATCAAGAGAAGCATGAAGGCAGAATACTATAAGGCATCTGATTTAGTAGCTTGGAACATTTTAATTTAAAAAGTAAGGATTACATGACAATGAAAGGTACTTGAAATAGCTTAAGAACTGCACAACCAGTAGATCTTGAAACCTTATTGGCAATTGGGATTCATTATCAAAGCACTGTGAACATGCTTCCATTGTCAATATGAAGCATCTGTATTGTACTCACTGATGAGAGCCTGTGAAAAGTGAAGAAAAGTAATTAAATCTAAACTTTCTTGAGCCTTTCTGTGAGACACTGCAAGACATCACTTTGTTTAGCTTATTAAAAAGAAAAAAATACTGAGAAATTACCTAATTAGAATAAGAAAGTATATTTTTGGACAAAACATATCTTTAATCTATCTGGCAAGGTGATAATATAAAGCAGGAGCTTGAAGTTACACTTAGACACCTTCAGATAAAAAGGTACACAGTTGCTTTCTGTTATTATTTTGACACCAAAGATAGTTCATTGGAAATTATGAATTTTTCATCTTTTGGGGTTTTTTATATGAAGACTTGGTATTAAACATGAAATTAGTATTATGATATCTGATCTATAGATTACATGGAAGAAAGGAGTGATCCCAGGTTTTAACCTGTTTCCAAGACAATCAAAACCCATAGTCGTGGCATAAATATCAGGCTTAAACAGAAAGGCTAATCGCAAATGAATGTATTTCTCTACTAGACTCTCAGATTTATAATAAAACATACAGAAAGGTATAAAAATAAAAAGCAAAAAGACAGTATTATTGTTTTGTTTTTTTAAAATAAACACTCTCAAGAAATGTTCTACTTGTATTTTAAAAAATTAAAAGTAAAGTTTGGTGCTAAAGCAATTGCACTGCAATGATATGTACACTTAAATACAGAAAACATCTTAAATTTTAAACATGTAAAACTATAAAGTAAAATACATTTATAGTTATACAATCCTATTTTTCCTTAAGTACTTAAATTTGTTTCTTGAAAACCTTTGACAAGATTCTACTTGGAGATATTCCTTTTGAAATACAATTGAATACTCTTCATTCCTCAGAAGTTCTACTACATACAGTAATTTCGCATTTATAAGGTGCACTGGGTTATAAGGTGCACTTCCAGGTGGCCGGGAAGTCCACGGAATTTGTCCATATATAAGGCACACCGGCCTCCACCCCCACCTGCAGCGGGGATCTGTGTGCAACAAAGTAATGAATTAGTAACAGAATACTGTCAGGTGCTCAATTTGCAAACAGTTTACACATACCAGCCTAGCCTTTAAATGCAGCCCCAGGCACCGCGCTGAGCCTGCCGCAGAGAGTGGCCCCGGCCCTACTTGGGGCCGTGCGGGCTCGGCTCGGCTCAGGGCTTGCACTTCTGGGTTGGCAACTTTCCAATTTTTGTCCATATATAAGGCGTACTGGCCTATAAGGCGCACTTCCGGGTTTGGATCAAAACTTCAGTCAAAAAGATGTGCCTTATATGTATGAAGTTACTGTACTTATTTTACTAATTAATTCAGCCATAAAATAGTATGCTAATTCAAGTTTGGAGGTAAATGGTTGTGAACAAAATAACTCCACAAACACAGTTTCTTTCTCTAATCCATTTGAAATTGCTGGTGATACTTTAATAAACATACCATCTTTGTTCTGCTTCCCTCAACGGAAGTCATGGCTAGGAAAAAGAGTTCCATAATTGATAGCTTTGCCTCTTGTGCAAAATCAGTGCAGGCCAAGGCTGAAGGTAAAGCATTTAAGAAAATACACAACATGAATATTTGTGCATAGCATTAGTGCACTAGATTGATTTTTGATGTAGTATGACCCAACATTCCCACAGCCCAGCACTCAAGGAGTAACAGAGGTGTGAGCAGGGCACAGCCCATGGTTAAAGAAGATATTACCCCTGCTGAGAGGGTTAAGGAAGGTATAACCACCTCATAAACAACACTGGTCAATGGATGAGGAGATTGAGGTACCAAACCATGTTTCTCCTCAGTCTACAATGCCAACCACTCTTCCCATACTTCTATCATGGACGGACTGCAGTACAACAAAGTACTTCCCACTGGAAGTACAAATCAGGTTTGTGACCACTTGTAGAACCTGAGCATTCACAACTTTGTGGAACTTGATGAGATACATCCCAGAGTCCTGACGGAATTGTTGGAATTACATCAGTTTAGGTGAAAAACCTAAGACCAGTGTACAACCTGTGCTAATAGACTTCCTTTAGGAACACTCTACCTCATCACATCTGTTACACTACAAGAAATTTATTAAAATCAACTCAGTATTTATATTTTTCAAAAATGTATTTGGGCCTGCATTTTGCTCACAAGTAAATTTCAAGAGTTTCACTGTTGAAATAACAGATGCAGTATGTTAATGGCGGTTTAAATTAATTTTGTCTTTAAAAATAAACAAAACAAAACAGCAACAACAAAAAACACAGTTCAATTCATGGTAAATAAAAACCTATTTCAATAAATTAATCCTAGGGTTTAAATTTTCAGTTCTTTTCCCCGGTGCTTTTAAGGACCAGTATTTCAGTCATTCTAGACATTTATATGGCTTCAAATTCATTTAGCTGAACAGAAAGCATTTGAGGAGGAAAAAAAAAAAAAATCAGAGCCCCCTTGCAAAGTTCCAAGAACATAAACAAGAAAGAGAAGAAGTAAATACAAGTACTATTAAGTCTGTTATTCACGCAACCTCGCATGGGTGGTATTTTTATAAGTACAGGAAGGAGGCAATCCAAGGACTTGGACTCCTCGATCCTCGTGCGTCCCTTCTGGACCCCTCGATGCTTGTACGTCCCTTCCAACTCAAGACATTCTATGTTTTTAGGGAGGCGGGGGCAGGTGCGCTTGCTGCGGACAGCCGCTCGTTTGGCAGTCCTGCAGCGCGGTTTGTGCGAGCCGCCCTTTCGCAGCCCCGGTGTCCGCGGAGCGGCCGCCGCCCCGCAGCGCTGCCCGCGGCCCGGGCGGGGCTTGCGGTGACGCGGCCCGGGCGGGGCCCTACAAACGAGCCGGCGCCAGCTCGGGCTGCAGCGCTGCCGGCCGGGCGAGGCGGGCGACAGCGGGCGCTCGCAGCCAGCCCCCGCTCGCAGCGCTCGCTGCCGGCCCCCGCTCGCCGCCGCCGGGCGCGCTGCCCCGCTCGCCGCCGCCGCCCGCCCCATGGAAGAGCGGGGCGAGCGCTGCCCCCCGGCTCCGCGCCCCGGCGGTGAGTGAGTGACGCGGAGGGGAGCAGCGCCGGGTGCTGCCCTGGGCAGCGTGGGAAGTTCGGGGTGGACGGGGATCGTGGATGGGCTCCGCCGCTCCCGGGCAGCGCTGGCGCCGCCGCCCGCCCGGCACCTGCAGCCGGCAGGTGCGAGCCCCGCGGCCGCGGCGGGCGAGCGCCGCTGTGGGGCTGCGGAGCCCCTGCCTGCCCTGAGACAGAGCTGTCCCCGGCTCGGGAGGGACCCGCCGCGCTGCTCGGCCCTCCGCACTCACCCTGTCGGGCTCTGGGAGGCCGCGCTGTCGGGGATGTAGGAGAGAAAGGGAGAGGGGGAAGCAAAGCGCTCGGCAACACCTGGCCAGGTGCGGCTTCTGGGCACTTTCTTCCTCTTCTTTCTCTTGTGGTAAAATGACAAGCACAAGTGAGGGTGGAGCGGTAGGGCTGTGGAAGCGGGGCGCCTACCTGACGGGAGAGCACTTGCAAAAGCTCTGCTGAGCATCCTCGATCCGCTCGCTCCCGTAAGGCTGGAGCCGGCGGGATGCAGCGTGCTGAACTGGAGCCTGGCGAGCTGCGTAGGGATGGGGGCTCAGTGGTCCTTGGGGGCTGGCAGGAGGGCAAAAAGCCTTAATTCGAGCTCATTTCTGTTTAGAAGGACTGCCACCCTAGAGTAGTACAGCAAAAGCTTGGTTACTGCAGTTCTCAGTGTGCTTTCCGAGGGTAAAGGTGTGTGCAGTTCAAATCTATGGGGGTAAAAGGATGCTGAGAGGGAGGGGTGGTAGCCTTCAGATGGAAGAATTTGGGTTTGGTCTCATTTTCCAGCCAGACATTCAAAACATCAGGAGGGGGCACGCAGCTGAGTACAGGCAGTTCAATCACCTCGGCTGGCTGGGAATTAAAGTACCTTATTCTGCTTCCTTTCTCTGTTAGTACAGTGGGTTAAGAGCTTTCCCTGTTTCAAGTCTGTTCCTCTTTAGATTTTGGTGTGGCAAAAACCAATACCTGTGAAGTTCTAGAAATATGCTTGAATGGCACGGGGATGGAATGTCTGCAGGGAGCATCTTTCTGGCATGAGAGATCCATGCAGTGCCCACTCCCACTGAGAGAGAGCCTCTGCAGTATGTGTGGCAAATGGAACAGGTTCAGTTTGGTGAATGGCTATATATCCTCTGGCTATAAAACTTAATTTGTAAGTATAAATAACTGTTGCAATTTGCATCTGCCAGCATTTCTTACGCTCTGGAATAAGTGCATTTCTCACATTGCTCAGAAACGAGCACCTCTCAGGAAGAGCACAGTCACTGACATCAACTTCAGCTATCTCTTGCACATTCACCCTTTCAGAACCCACCCTGTTTTTTTCTCTTTTTTCAAAAATGCAGAGGGTTTTGATACTACATAGCCAAAAAATACCTCTGGTAGGTCAGCAGGAAGGTTATGCATCTGAATCAAGGCCAGCTATTGTAGGGGAGAGACCCTAATTTGACAGAGCAAATTGCAGCCTCAGGATTGCTGGGTTCCAGTCTGGATCCCTTCCCTTGTCAGGATACTACCTTGGTTTTTCTGAACTAGCCATATACTTACAGTACTAGCCATTGGCATTACAGAGAAACAGAATAGGTGGAAACACACTTTCCAATACATGCATGTGTGGCACATGTATAGATACATACAATTCTTCTGCTTTTTATTGGCGGAAGTAAAAAATGTTTTATTAGTTTCACTAACCTGGAATGTCTCCCTTTCCTCATCTAGAAATGCCACTCATAACGCATAAGATATCAGAGCTCAAAAACATATCAAAGCTGATGGATTTCCATGAAAACTTTTGATAATGAGGAAAACAAAACTGTAATATGCTAAGGCAGACCGTGATGGGAGATTCTGCTGGTCATCTCATTTGTCTGTCCAGAACATGAGGGTTCCCTCCAGGTCACTGTGTAGTGCTTTGCTTAGTAAATGGATTGGTTTAGCTAAGTCTAATACAGTGATGACCTCACCAGTATTCACCCTGCTCCAATGTTATTCTGAAGGCAGGAGAGTGGAAGACACAGAATTCTACTTGGAATATGAATTAAATGACTATATCGAGGTGTGGAGGTTTTGTTGTTTGTTTGTTTCTACTTTTGTTTTAGTTTTTGAAACAGAGCCCACAGCCCTGTGTAAGTGGTAAGAAATTGTTTGGCAGAGGAAATTAAAATGGGATTGCTTAGTCTCCTGTGTTCCCTATTTTAATACATCCAGTTAAGGTGAGCCTTTGTATTGAAAGGGGCAAGACAGGACAGAGCTATCTTTTCACACATGCTCTTTTCTTGGGGACAGCTTTGATGAATTAGGAAGCAGCTCCTAATTGTGCTCTAACTGTGCAATAGATTTCTGCTTCCTAATTAGAATGTGACCCATTTTGCTTGGAAAGTGGCGTGGGGAGTATTTTCTGTTTTTTGAATTGAGCATTTAGGTTTATGCGGGGGATAGAGAAGGCAGTGGTACAGGATACTCTCTTTATGAAAAAAGTCAAATCCTGACAGGTATTTAAAAAAATTGCTAGAAGGTGTTAAGGGAATTCCATATTACTATTCAGTACAAAAACTTTGTGCATCCTGAGCTGTTCAAGTTATTTTTATTCTGGTGTAATGTCCCATTTTATTTTTACCTGCATGAGGTTCTCTGAAATCTAGGGTATTTTCTCTTTTAACAGTTTTTATGATCTCTTGGCATGAAAGACTGGAATGGTCCCTTCTGACCTTAAGAACGGGTGCCCGTTATATATAACCACAGTCTATTGTAAATTTGCTGCCTTACTGCTCACACTGGAGCTGAACTCCTTTAGAAGTCATGAACTGGTGGCCTATCTAATTTGCATAAACTGTATTTATCACAGCAGGTGCAGAAATACAGCAGATTTCAGCCAAAAATACTTCCTACCAAGTCAACATTTCTCGGCTTGTGAAGTTCTCCTTCCCAAAATTTAAAGACCTTTTAGAGTGTATTTCTGAAGTTTTAGTGCTGATAGACAATATCTCATCTTAACAGCAGTGAAATTATGATTAGATTTCTTAACATCTGACTATAAAAGTTAAAGCCATGGTTTAATCTCTGCTGGTTGTACAGCAGTTTTAATATAATTTGGGAAATGTACATATCCTCTAGGCACTGTAAGACAGGTTCATACAGTTACATAATTTCACATCCCTTCTTGATGTGCAACTTACTTTTTTGATATATCATGAAGTGATCAGCAGTTTATGGTTCTAGCGACCTTCAGTAGTATGTAGTTCTATTTCATTTATTACACTTATCTCTGTGGCTCTCACTAATGTAGGAAAGTATGTGTAGTTCGGTCCTGGAAATTAGAATTCAAGCATTTCATTGGCAGTGTAGTTTAAAACTTTGTACTTTTGTTAAAATGGGATTGAAAAACACAAATATATGGTGGGAAGTATGGGAAGAATTTCCTCATGGAGAGGGCATTGTGATACAATTTAATAGATAAAAATAACAAAATGCAGAATATATTTTCAAGCTGTTTCATAAATTGAATTAATTTTTTTTAATTGTTCTCTTTTCTCTCCTGCTCTTGGCTGAGCTTTAAGTGATAGCTGTACTGTGAAGTTTTATGTTATCAGGGTACCAAGTGGCACTTGAGCTAATATAAACAACTAAGGAGTATATCTTATGGTGGACAGAGTCTACCCTTAGAGGATAGGAATAAACTTGAGTTATTGAAGGATTTCAAGTACACTGCAATTGCTCTAGTTCAGTTTTTTAAAGCACATCACTGAATACAAAAGTTCAGAACATCGAGTCTTTATCAGTTGAGGAAGTTGGTTATCTCAGTTAGGGGAATTTTTTTTTCCAAGAGAAGAAGCCAGCATAGCAGATGTGTTGTACTGCACAGCAGCTAGGTTTAACCACCAATGTTAGTCTTACACTTTGCAATACTGTGTGCCCGAATATGTGCAAGGGAAGATACAGTTCACAAACTGTCCTGAGGTTCTATCACATCAGCAAAACTAAGTATTCTTTATAGGAACAGATTGTCTCACTCAGATTTTCAACTCTAATCTCCCTCTACAGACAAACTTCAGCAAGTGAAGTACAGTTCTTATTCAGTCAAGATTTTTTTTTTTTAGATGGCAGTACAGGGATCTCTCCAGTGAAGAGATTCACTTCTGCAAGGAAATAAAGTGAGGCCACCTGAAACTTAACATGTTTGTCCACAATCCCCAAAGAACCAGGAAAACACAACTTCTCTATTTTGAAGGTGAAGTCACTTGCATGCTTATGGAAAGGATGTAGTTTTATCTTTCCCAGTTACTGTCCTGGTCCTAGTAACTGGGTCCCATTAGCTCTCAGTGTGTTGCTGTGGGCTTTTTTGGTGAGGTATGTCCCTTTCAAATCTGCCAGCAGACTCTGCCTAATGCTTACTGACTGCCCCACAGACACTCCTTATGTCTCTTTATACCCACTTGGGCAGCTAACTCAGAGGTTCTTGTGAAAGTTCAGAGGTAAATCTAACCCCATTCTATTCCTGGGAAAAGTGAAATTATCAGTCCAGGAAGAAAATTACCTTATTTTTAAAATGCATATTAAATTAAGAAGTGTATATGATCTTGGTAGTTTAGGCGGTGTCACTGACACACACATATGGAGTCATTAAAATACCTTTGTAAAATGCTAAGGAATACTCAGAAATGACAGAATAGTGACACATATTTCAAAGAGTACTGAAACATGCTTAAAAGTCAATGATATATGACAGCCTCTGGCCCTAATTCTGCATTTACTGATTAGATTTTCTATTTATTTCCAAGTTACTATTACTATGGAAGAGGTTTTAATCATAAAGTCCACACTGAATCTGGTTAAATAAACAGGATGGCACATTTCACTAATTAATTGGAGAAAGCTGAAGAAAAGATTAAGCAAAAGCAATCAGATATTTTGAAAAGTCTTGGTATAATCTTCAAAGGACCATTTAACATAAACTCTTTTTCTTTTACAACTTGCCCATTTACTTGTAGCAAATACAGTAGTAATGACTGTCAGTTAATTTTTTTTAACTAATCTATAATACAGAGTCATCAAGTGAAGTCATGTATGGTCTGTGTGACATGTGGGTGCAGTGAAGAGGATTCTTAGAGCAGAAAAGTAACTTGGCAAAGTGGCTGCTGTAAACTCCTCATTGCACGCTTGTTATTGTTTAAAGAGTTTTTCAGACCCACAAATTATAAAGCTATGGAATACATGTTTGCATTATTTTATATAAACCACTACAATTCTAGACACCAAAATACAGATCAACCTAAAGTATTAAAGAGAATGTAAGAGATGGGAGCTGAATGACAACCAATTTTTATGCTGTTTTATTCCTGAAGACCACTCTTCTCACACATCACGTATTTTATACTGAATTTTGAGGCACAGTCATGTCCATTGTGTTGCATTAGTCTAACAAAACAAAATAATTGATCCAGATATCAGGTCTATGCAGTTTGAGAGAAACAAAATAGAATGGGAAGAAAAGTCAGACAAAGTTTTATTCCTCACAAACAAAACAACAATAGAATATAGGTACTCTGAATGACATAACTACTGATATGGTTCTTTGGAAGTGCATCAAATAAATGTGAGTGATACAGTAGCAGTGTTCTGCAGTGGAAGATGTGCACCTGAACAAATAGCTGCGGAGGAACAATGAAATTCTGTATGTCTGAAACAGAAGATATTCCTATGTTATTATGAGATTTCTTGTTTGAAACAGGAAACAGTGGCTTTTGTGCATTTAGAAAAAGCTGTGCCCCACAAGTCTTTAAGAAGGGGAAGACATTGAGGCAGTGCTCCACTGAGGCTCAAAAACCTCGCTGGGGTGAGGCTCCTGGTGCCACACCTGTAATATTCCACAGAACTGATTTCAAAGATGCCAACTAAAACAAGAATAGAGCTAGAGTGAGGAGACACCTTGCTGTCTTTTTCTCAGAAGTTCCTATGCTATATTCAGCCACAGGAAGGCTTGAATAAAAAAGTTTGTAATTGACTAGTATGCAAACTATGAGTCACAAATTAAGAATCCAAATGTATTAATATATAGCATTAATTTTCTTTTTAAAAAAATAAAAAACCTAAACAACCCGCAACAACAGCAGGGAAGAAAAAAAAAAAAAAAAGAGCACTGCCTGTCCCCTCCAATTCAGGGGTGTATTGTCACTATGAGTCCAGCAGCTAAAATTTACACTTTCCAGAGATAGTCTGTTACTGAACTTGGCCGTTAGCATAGCATATTTCAATCTGACTTTTAAGAAATAAGTGTTCCTACCGTAGGCTTTAAATTCACTTCTTTCCACACAGTTCAACCTGTTCCTCACTGGAATCCTATTATGCTTTTCCAATAAGGTGTTAAGACACTCCAGCCTACTATTTATGGAGCCAGTGACTTAAAATATACTGTGAAGTAAGTGGCTATTCCTTTAATCTGTGACCTTAAAATTCAACAGAGTTGATGTTTTGTTGTTCTTATGTACAGAGCTGCCCATCAGTCACTGATCCAATCTGGCTAGTGCTGTGTCCTGTGCTCCCATTGCTGCTGAATATTGTGGCAGCACAGCTCAGTGAAATTACCTGTATTGAATTTTCTGTCACTCGGTGTCTTCCCCCATCAACATCCACAGTGTGGGGCTGTTAAGACTATTTCTTGTTAAAAGTTATATAGATTAAGCTGAGGGTGATTAGCAGGAGTGGTGGGGACAGGGAAAGAGAGCAGAAGACTAATGATGGCAGACAAAATGGAACTATTTCAGTCAGAGAAAATTTAACAGTGGCCAAAAATGGAAAAAAACCCAAATTCCTCAGCAAACTTGCCTCACATCAGACATCACAGACTAGCCTGAGACTGTGGGCATGCAAGGAGGCACTCTCTTAACTTCACATCTATTGTGACACTTTGCTTCTCTTTCTTCCCAGCCTTGATTTCTGCTGCCTAACAATATTGCTGCCTTGTAGCCCGTTAAAAATGGAAAAAGGGAAAGCACGGAAGTGATAATCAGTAGAAAACATCAGGAAGCAGACCTGTTCCATTCAGGATGGAGTCATGACCTCTGTAAATGCAAAGCTATCAAATAGAACTTTAGATTACTTAGAAACACATCATTAGTCCTTGTTGCACTGGGACTTAGGTTATTGTGGAAAAGTCATTAGTTTCTTTTCAGATTCTCTGGAGAATTTCCAAAACCTAGCCCTTGCATTTCCTCAGGTTGTTCGTATGCAATTTTATATTTCAGCCCTTGTTAGCTGGCACAGTATGTGCTGTTCCAGGCTCAAATTCATAATTACAATATCCTACTAAGGCAAAGCAGTCAGGTACTCAGCTGTCATGGCTTCTACTTCTAAGTGAAGTTTGACAATACTGAAACCCACTCCAGCCCTTCACTGAGGGTATAAAGTCTTTGGAAGATGCTGTAATTCAGGAATCTTGTGTACACAGCCTGCCCTACACATACTGCAACAATCTAATAGCTGTCCTATGTGTGGAACAGTTACAATTGCACTTCAAACCTTGCAATAAAAATACCCTGACCTTTAAAGGGTGTTCAGTGGTGGTATTTAGTAGTCTTTTGATAAAGCCTAGAGTTAGTTCTTTACATCACAGCAGCTTGCTGGCTAACTCTTGAAATGACCTTCACAAGTATCCATTGTGTATTTTCTTTCCTGAGAATGGAGACGGGAACCACAAGTCTTTTAGTGTTTTGTTGATTCAGTCATACTATAGTCTATGGTTTCATTATCTCACCTCTCTGCAGGGCCAGCGTGCAAGCCACCTATTTTATCCTTAGAAACAGTAAGCACAAAAGCAGAAGTTAACTTCACTTAAAAATGACACAAAATTCAGCTTTTCCTTGGTGTGCTATTTACCTAGAGCATTTCCTAATTCCTTCCTAGGAGAATGTTGCCTTCTCATGTTGGACAGCTCTATCTATATTGCATGAGCCATTTTCCCAGGAGGTTTGACTTCTAAGGTTCCTGTTACATGGTTCTTTGGGAGGCTATAATTCCCCGACATCCTACAGGACCCTCAGATTTTAGGCATGCTCTTTCAATCCCCTCCACACATTTTCCCTTGTGTGTTTTGTTTCTAAGACAAACCTATTCTTGTAGACTAAAAAACCAGTTCTCTTATGATTGTGGTTCCAAGGAAACCAGATTTAAAAAAAATAGTAACTAATAATACTCTGTGTGAAAATGAAATTGTCATAATACTCATGTTTTCTGGTGACTGGAAATAATTTTCTTATGGCATTGTTGCATATGCCTGTCTTTTAAAATGTTTAATTTCACTAAATTATCTATGAGCCTGGAGTTGGGAAAGCTAAAGTTTTGAAAAGAAAAAGATATTTGCAGTGTGGCTGAATATAAGATAATGTGCTTTTTCTTTTCCCTCTTTCAGCGAAGTTTTTGCTTGAGAAGTACACATTCGCTCAACAAAAAAACCACTTTTAAGGGTTATTCTTGGTGGAAATCGCTCTATGCCCTATTACCCGCTTGAGTGAAACCAGACTAAGAACTTCTGTCATGGCAGCTTTTCTGCTGGGAGCTGTGTTGCTTATTGTTCAACCTCAGATAGTGCCTTCCAGACCAGCTATAAATTCAAATGCTGAGACTTCTTCTCAGTCTGTTCAGAGAGAGCTTTTAAAGAAAACATCTCAGAAAAATGACTTCAAGGAAAGCATTCATTCTAATGGATCATGTCAGCAGCTGCCACAGACTATTATTATTGGAGTGAGAAAAGGTGGAACAAGAGCTTTGTTAGAGATGTTGAGTCTCCATCCAGATATTGCAGCAGCAGAAAGTGAAGTTCACTTCTTTGACTGGGAAGATCATTACAGGAATGGATTGCAATGGTATATTAGTCAAATGCCACTCTCGTATCCCCATCAGATCACCGTGGAAAAAACTCCAGCGTATTTCACATCACCTAAAGTGCCTGAAAGAGTTTATAACATGAACCAATCTATGAGACTACTCCTTATTTTAAGGGATCCAAGTGAGAGAGTACTATCAGATTACACCCAAGTGTTCTACAACCACATGCAGAAGCACAAGCCGTACCCATCCATTGAACAATTCCTGATTAAAAACGGAGAGCTCAATCTGGACTACAAGGCAATAAACAGAAGCTTGTACTACATTCACATGCAGAACTGGCTGAAGTATTTTCCTCTTGATCATATCCACATTGTAGATGGGGATAAACTAATCAAAGATCCCTTTCCAGAAATAGAAAAGGTGGAGAGGTTTCTGAAGTTATCACCGCAGATAAATGCTTCAAACTTTTATTTCAATAAAACTAAGGGCTTCTACTGCCTGAGGGACAGTGGTAGAGAGCGCTGCTTACACGAGTCCAAAGGACGAGCCCACCCACAAGTAGATGCCTGGTTACTGCAGAAACTGCAGGAATATTTCCATGAACCCAACAAGAAGTTTTTCAAGCTTGTGGGCAGAACATTTGACTGGCACACATTTGTGGCAAGTTAGTGGTAAGCTTCAGAACCTATGTTCCAGTGTACAGTTAGAAGATTTGAGAAGGGCATTTAAGCTATTATTTATTTGTAAAATCCATAAATACTTCTGTACAGTATTAGATTCACAATTGCCATATATACTGGTTATATTTTTCTACTTGTTAAATTTGAAAGCATTTTGTATTGTTTTTCATGGTTGCTAACATTGTGTATGATGTGTCTATATAAAGAAACTAAATTATTTCATTGCGGAAGGTGCTCTCTTGAGAATGTGTTGTCTTTTTAATAAAGAAGAGATTCATTTCAACAGAACATTTCTGAATTATTTGAATACTTTTGCCTTCCTGGACTATTTTCTCTAATTGCTAACGAATATCCTAAACTTCACCTTTCCATTTTTCTTAGTTTAAAGTGTGGATTAATAATTTCTTTTCCATTTTAAAATATTATTGTAGTTAACAAATTGTTCAATCCTGCTTTATGCAATTATTTCCTATCAAAGTGGTGGTACTTACACATGTTGGGAAATGCACACCCAAAGGACAGTGGAAGTCTCTGTGTAATTTGATATATTAACTGCCATACTTAACCTTCATATTCACTGTTATAACAAGTGCTCCTCAATTCTTTGGCAGTACAGTGCAGGTTTCATGGCAGATTTTTAAACATTCTGTGGGGACCAGTTCATAAAATACAGTTAGCTGCAGAAATATCGTCAACCTGAAAGCTTCTTACAGTCTCTGAATGTATGTATACTTCATAGAGAGGTATGGTTGAAAGAATTTAAGCAATATAGAGACTTTTTCAAGGCTGCTTTTGACTGTTCCTACATTTCATAGCACATTTATACTTTACCATCACTAAAAATAAACACACAAGAAAAATTAGTTGGTCTACATTCCAGTAAGCAGCAACTTCATTCACATAATTACCACATTTGTCCCCTACTTGAGGCTGTTTTTTGTGAGTTTTCAATTGCTTTATGCAACTCAAAATTGCTTATGGACTACTATTTGTTTAATCTCCTTCCAAGAACCCTGATGCCAGGTCTTGATTAGATGTGTATTGTGGGATTAACCCAAATTCCAGGAACTTTTCTTGTTTTCCATCTGCTTACAATGGAAATTAGATATTAGTACATTGGTAAAAACTGCAGTTGCCCTTATCTACAGTGGTTCTGATGTCTTGTTAGCCATCATTTTCTGGAGTTAGAGTTAATCCCGTTTCCACACAAGGCTTCTTAGAGTGCTTTTCAATCCAAGCAACTGATTTTTATTTCATGATCTTGAGTTTAATTGTTGAATGTGCAATGGCAACACCCAGTAAATTTGAACTCGTAGTTGATTGGTACAATCCTTTATAAAATTTAAATGTAGATTCATTCATTTTTTTCTGGTGAGCTAGTGCAAACTTGGGCACTATGACAAGGTATCGTCTGGATGCAAATATCCCATATTATGCCTCTTGCATGAAAATTTGCAGATGCTGTCCCTCTGTCTCCCACTCCTTGTGCACCTGCCCAAGCTGTATTCAACCTCAGAGAGGTTGGTGGTGTTTTATAAAGCCTACAATGAAATGGTATTGTACTCAATAAAATATTTTCTGAATTGCATTTTTCCTTTCTGTTTTTTTTTTTTTTGCTTCAGTTTCTAGTTTGGAAGACCAGAATTTAGGATTCATCTCCAGTTTAGATTTCATCTAAATGTACTTAAGAACTGAGCTGCAGCCTGTTGTTATTGATATGAAAGCAGTGTTTTGCTGCTGGGTTGTGCCTGAATGGTCCACTGCTGACCCAGAATACACAACAAGGAGGGAAAGTGTCTGGTGGTAGTAATTCAAATCTTCCGTGAGGGAGATGCTGAAAATAACAGAATCATAGTACCACCATGCTTCTATTAAATTTTTAGAAAAGAGAAATTCAGAGGGTTTTGTGTAAGGTGGGGCAGTATTTTTTCCTACACTTACCCCATTTCCTTGGTAATGTTATCTCTGCAGGAGCCAGCTGGACCAAAGTGATTTTGGCCCAGACAAAAGCCTTCCATTAGTGCCTTCCTGCAGCCTCAGATTCAGCTCGCCAAATTTACCAATGTTTTGAGAAGGAAAAAATATGAGCAGGCATGTGACCAGGAATTGGAGGAGTACAAGAAGGCAGGGTTGCAATATATCCACCTGGAGCAGGTTGAACAGGGCAGCACAGAGCATCAGTGTTGGACTGGAAATGCCTGTGCAGTACTGACAGCTGATGTTGGTACTGAGGATAATTTTAGTGTCTGGGGCTACTTGGTTCCAGTATTTTGCTTGTCTCTAAGCAGGACACATGCACATATATCCCCACAGAATATGGCATCAACCATTGGGTCACTATTACTGTTACAGTGCTAGGACCTCATAGAATGTTGTCTGCAGGATCCAGAGGTCAAGTGTCTATCTCAGGGAGCTTCTGAAGCAGAATATCACACTCAGGTCCTAGACACCAAGTTCAGAGGGTCCCACAGAGAGTATATCATCCCCAGGGCTTACACCTTGTGCAGGGATGGCATGACTGTACAGCACCTCATCCTGGAGGTTAGCGCTCTGTTAGCTGTGACCTCTGTTAGGTGATGAACAGTAAATCACACCCACATTAATAACAACAGCAATGTTTACCTACCACAGGTTCAAGAGTTCAAGAGTAAAAATTCTCAAATCTATTCTGAGTGTAATGTTCTGTTTAACCAGAGCAAGATTCATTTTCCACACTAGTGACTGTGCCGAAATATATTTGCTAGGCTGTTTCCAAAGAAGTGTAAGACAATAACAAAAGCCATCAGACAGTGAAGAGAGAATGAAAGAAGGCTGAGGCACACTCCATTTGGGACTCTAGAAAAATTAATAATGACCTTTGAAAGCATGTCATATCTGTTCATAAAAGAAAAAAGTCCCTGAAATACCTTCCCCATGTGATGCAACACAGGTATTTATTTCAGTAAAGCTCTACTATCTCAGGTTTAAAGTACAGCCACTTGGGTGTTGCTCCAGAGACCTGTTTTCTCAGGGCACCTAGCCAAGCCTGTGATCACTCTTGCAAACAAAATAAATACAAAACTTTTTAAGAATTGAAAGCCTGGCACTCCCCTTGAGTACAAAGAGGAATGCCAACCAGATAATTATTCAGGGTGGCACTGCAGGACTAAGTCTTGCCCTTTGTGTTACAACATAGATTAGTGTGAGACTTTGAAAGCCAGATATTGTACCTGCAGAGGACAAAGATTAAACTCTAATGATTATCCCAGAAACACTGCTAGAAGATTATGGAAAGGGAAAAGAACACCAAAGCATTACTTCACCAAGAGTATAGCTACATGTGCTGGTGATGCTGCATGATCTTGTTACATGTGCTTTGCTCTTCCTTGTATATTTTTCCTGCTGTTACAGGTGAAAAACATCTACTGTGCTTGAATAAATCAACATTTCTTTGGAAAATATCAGAAAAGAAATTTCCATTTTTAATTCTTGCTACATTCATTGATGAATGTGTGGAACTTAACACTGGAGAGTATTTTAGACAAAAACTTTTTAAAGTTTGGTTCTCAAAGCTGATAATTTTATGTTTCCTTGTCTATTCCCATTTTCAGAGTCAGCTTCTGCAGAAAGCCAGGATTTCATTACCTGTTGTCATTCAAACAGATTTCAAATGCCAAAGAGAAATATGTGTTATGGAATATGGCATATTTCCATGTATCTTCTGCTTTAGCTAGCATGGCTGACCATATATTTTAAAAATATCCCATCTACTCTATAAGTAAGAGACTGTACATCAAAACTACTTTTCATAGGAATATTTTTTCTCCCTTTTTTTTCTGAAGTCTTTGACTTGAAAGTCCTAATTAAGACCACATTGTGAATGAAATTTTGCAGGACTATATTAGTAGATATTCTCTAATATAGTAACAAAGTAATAAAAGTAAAATAAGGCAAAAGCTTAAAACTAAACTAAGCCAATAACTTGTGTTGAACTTGGTACTAGGTACCTGCTGAAATAGTTGCAAGTATGTGCCTGTACATCTGTAACAATATTTTCTCATTCTTAACCCAGCAACTTTTATTTATATGAATCTGGCTAAATGCCTAGTTATGCTCAAAAGATTATATACTCAATGCTAATTCCTTCATTTTTCAATTGATTGGAAAGGCTAGATATGGGTGGAAGCCATGCAAATATCTTGTGAATGGAAAAAACCCTTTCATTAATAATTTAATGATTTAAAAGCTTACAAAAATAAATGAATTTGCATTTTATGTCTCCTAGAATTTTAGCAGAGAACAATACTCCTTTCCTGCAACAATAATCCATCCACAGTAAATTTTCTACTTAAATACCACACAACAGTTGATGCAGTTTTTAAGATAATAGTGCAATAAACTCAACAGTGATGCTGCAGATTTTAAATGCCCTTTGGGAAGTATAAAATATGCAAGTCAGAGTGGTGAGCAGCTGGATGCATAGGAACATCTGATCTCATTGGTCTGAGATAGCTTTTTTTTTTTTTTTAATGGTAAGGAACATGAAATTTCTGGCTATGGAAGACATGTCTTCAGTTTACTTCCAAGTCAATAATCCTATCATAATTCCATAATCTTTATACCTAATATTGATATTATTGTCTGCCAAAATACATTTTAAGAGCCAAACCCCAGATAGCAGGTGTATCTCTTAGTATAAGAAAAAAAAAATTTAACACAAGTCTGACATATAGCTTCAATTACAAAGGCTCATTGCCTTGCACAAAGAAGTATTCTGAAACTGATGGCAAAATTCTTCTTTTATTAATTTGGATGAAGATTACAGAAACAGGAATTTATACATTCACAGCAAACAGAACATACCCTTCTGTCCTTGGTTTACAGTCAATCAGTCAGCAGTGTTTCGTCAATAAAGATCAGACCATCTTCCAGGATCCAGCACACAAAAGGGGAGTTCTTGCAGTAATTCTTAATCAAACAGACTTTTCAGGGTATCTCCTATAACTGAAATTTTTGTAGTTCTTTTTTCCTCCCCTGTATGCTGCTGTCCTGTCATATCTATGATATTAATTATTATATTATCACCCTATAAGAAATAGATCCATTTTCTGATGTTGTTTTTATAGAATATGTATTTGAATATAGAATTCAAATGAATGAGAAATCATAGCATTATGGAGCTTAAAAATACTTTATATGTGTTTGCTCTGATATATATTTTAAACTTTAATTGAATAAAATTCAGCTTATTTGGTCTGTGTTATTGCATTACAGGATGACCTATTGTCACACCATCATCACATGTACGTAGTTATCTAATGTTATTTCTATTTTATAAACAGAAATGTATAATCAAAGTAACAAAACTTCCTTGTTGCTACAGTAGCAACTATATTATTGCCCATATTATGAGACTTTGACCTATAATACAAATAGTAGCAGTGTTTCTTTGGAAGCATTTTGAGATCCATTCTCTCAAATATTGGGTCTTTGTTCCCTCTGTGACCTTACTTAAAATACAAAGTGCAGGAATGCGAATTTTATAGTCAATTAACAACAGTTGGTGAAGTTTTGCTAAACCAAAGCAAAAGTGTGCATGTTCTGAAAGAAAAGAATTTGGAACCATTCCAGGTGGTTTTTATTTTAATGTCTTATAATTTTCTTGCCATATTATATATGTTGCTATGCAAAGAGAATAATAGAGGGGGAAAAGGGCACATGCTGCAGAAACAGAGTACCTACTCTGTTTTACTGGACCTCAGCTAGGCAGCTGCATGAATAAAGGACACTGGAAGTGGATAGAAAGGGAACACTGGATACAGGTGAACAACTTGTCATAACCTCATTACTTCTGTTCATATCCTTACATATGATGAACAAGCACTCTTATCTCTCAATTCTCAAAACAAATTCTTTTCCAGTTCTTGTCTGTGCCAGAGAAGAGGCAACTGGGTGCCCATTGATTCCCATGCCTTAAGGCCTTTCTTCCAAGTTAGTGCACTATAATACAATTAGACTTACTCACCTCAGCTTCTAATCTTCCCCTTTTTTGTTTTTAAATTTGTACTGAATTTTCCATCTGCTACAAAAAAAAAGGTTTGATGAATAAATTGTTTACAGCCTGCAGGAGGAGAAGAGTTCATATGAAACATTTGCAGACAGGAGACTTGCAAAAGAGGATATTTTCTCATAGAGAAAAGAGCATCTGTGGACCAGTTTGTTTCTTGCTGACTAAGCCAACTGGATGTGATAGCATTTTGGCAGCTTCCTTATTCTTGTGTGGGCTTCAGTAATATGAATTCCATAAGATATTTATTATTGAGTGCAACTATATATTTATTATCACGCATATGATGGTTTATGATATTGGCATTAGTTTTATAAGTAAATTATTTAACATCAAATGATATTAAAATTATAGTGCCAGTTTTTCATAATAAACTTGAGTCATTTAATTCTCAGGCATTCATAATCTGGGGAAAAAAAAGTAAAAGTTGAACTGCCTCTAATGCTCCCTTTTGTGACTCACAGAAAAACTTTTTCTCTACAGCCTTATGCAAGAAAGTTAAATTTCAAGCATGGTAAGTAAAGGAAAGGATTTACTCTCCCTTAAAAAGATGGCAATGCATGAAAAATGGATTTTAGCAAGCGAATTAACTGTTCATGTCATTGAACAGCGATTGACAGCTCGTGAAAGTGAAAAGGAAATCCTTTCTTGTTCTCAGAGCAAGGGTAAAATGGGTGTCAGAGTCTCTGTGGAGACTTGCAGAGTTCTGGTATGTTCCCTCCACCTTAGCAAAACCATGAGAGTTTTACTGCCTTTCATCTGTCACCTCAAAAAATGCCTTTTTTTCTCCTATGTTCCAGATTACCAGCCTTAAATAGGTCTGTTTAGCTGTGAGTATACTGGAAATAACAGTGCAAACATAAAGGAGAAAGTGGCTTAGTAGAAGCAGCTCTCTACTCCACCTACATAACTGCTTGCCTTATAAACAGTGAGCTGAACCAGCTGGGAGGACAGTGTGCCCAGTGCAGACAGAAGGAACACATTTCGCTGCTATTGCTGCTAAACTCTTCACTGCCTTATTCAGGAGACAGCTTTGTTGTTGTTCCTACTAAGTGAAGCACCTCAGCATTTAAAATTGCATCCATTTCTTTGGTACACAGGCCATTCTGTCTTGTGTTTGATTGTTTAGTAATAAATACTTGCTGGGAATGATGCCCCTGAATTTCCTATTCCTCAAACCAGTAATTCAGAATGTGATTTCAGCAGATACAAGCCATGGTTGAGCACTCAGAGATATTGCTTATTCTGGCCAAAGTTGTTCAGAGCTGTGCCAGAACAGGAGTGAATTCAGCTGAAAAGGAACCCAAACAAAACCTGTTTTTTCAGCTGCAATGGGTCCCTGGTTCAGGTCATCACAGTTCTGTAAACAGAAGCATCCCTGAACAGACCTGAATGTGAGACAGCCTTTCATTCCAACACTGCCACCAAAAATTAGCTCGTTAAACTACAAAAATCATCAGGTATTACAGTACCTGGAGATATCCCTTCTCTCTATTTTTACTGTCTTAGGGCTGATACAATTTTATGGGCAGTTATTTTTGAATTGGATCAGGGAACTGATGTGTCTTTTTTACACATTTGCTTTAAAGCGCTGGTCATGCAAGAGAAGCGGCATGCAGTGGCCATTGTGCAGGTTCCTAGGAATTGCTCCATGGAACATTTGTGGTGTGACACCACAGCCTTTGTACATACATTTCAGCATGACCTTTCTCTTTACAGAGATATACCCACTGACTCCTCTAGTTCAGACCAGCCCAGGAACTGCAAAATGCTTTTGATGAAAACATTTCAGTTGAATGGATGCCCAGGGCTCGTTTCTCCTCTTGACTGATGTTAGACATAATAGCGTTCAAACACTCTGGGTGAAGAGGAGGTGCTGGTAAATGACCCCAAACCTGCCTGTGAGGTCACTGCAACACTGGAAGTGCAGAATTCCTCACACCTCTCCAAATGTTCTTTCAAGAGGTTGAGTTTTTCATTCAATTTTTGCCTTTCCATTCGATTCTAAATGTTTTATCTGTCTGCCAACAAAGAGTAGAGGGTCCGAGGTAATTCTGGTTATTGAAGGAGACACATCTAGTACCACTCTTAGCCAATTTCACAAGGGAATTGTGCCACAATTTGGTATATTTGTAACTGAATATTTGATGGGTACAACCCACCAGAAAAAGAATAACAAGAAAAAGTCTTTCCTTTTCTAAAATATATAATTATTGATTACTTTTAAGCAAAATATCAGGAAGTGGGAAAATCTTTATTCTAATCATCAGGATTGTTATCTTGCTGTGCTCTTAGCAAGAACACAGATGCAATGATTAAACATGCTGTCCTGTATATAATCATCTGAGGAAAAGAAGACACTTCTGTAGGTCCACAGACATAAACTTCATTTATGCAGGAAGATAACCTTTGGCATTTTCAAAAGCAACTTCAAAAAGTACTGGATTATTTTATGGGCTGCAGCTCTAATAGCCTCCTGAAGGCTTTGAGAATATTGTCACAGGGAAATAGCCTCTCCCTTGTAAAAACCCCACCAACCCAAAACCACACACACAAAAAAACCAAAAAAACAATACAAGGAGTCCACAACTGAAGAAAAAGTACTGCATTTTAAATATCTACAAACTGAAGTGATTAAAATAAAATCTTCCCATCTTTAAAGACAATAAGGACCATCCCAGTTAGGTAGTGCCATTTTTCTGTTTATGTCATCTCCCTTCGCTTAGCTGATCTTTTCTGAAGCTTTTCTTTCTGCATAGCCAAAAGTTGAAAATAACCAACTAGAAGGCAAGGCAGACCTACCTCAGCTCTACTTTCTATGGAACCATTGCAAACATATCACAGGAATTTAGCATTATAGCAAGTCAAATCATGGAAGAAACCCAAATAATCAAATAAAATACACAAACATTAGACATGCACTAGACTTTCAGGTGGTAAGTGAAACTGTCAAGTTGTTTAAATTAACATAGGTCCATTAAATGCTACACACTTAGATATAATAAAATTTTTGCCATTGGAAGAGAGGAGAAGAAAACAAAAAATATCTGTAATTGTTCCATAGTGCCTCTTCATTTATAAAATAGTGGAAAATATTAATATGAAACTAAATTTCTCCCTGGTCCCACGAAAGAATACCAAGGTTATTTAGCTATCTTTATTAAACTAGCCAAACAGCATGAGAGAAAAAAGGTATCTTTAAAACTACAAGCAGAGTTGTATTGAGCCAGATATCTTTCAAATAACAAGAAATCATGTAGAAACTATCTATAATCTAAGTTTTCCTGAAAACAACCCATGTCTAATAAAATCCCCTCCACCCAAATAAGAACAATTCATGTTTGAGTTACTGCCTATCAGTCCAGTGCTTGCTATGTAAACTTGTCTTGTACAGACTTGACTTGCTCACTCTTTTACAGTTAATTTAAAACTGTGCCTGCTCTGCATATTTTCCAGCAGGGCAGTCAATAAGCTGCTAACTTGATATGTTGCTTTACAATTTATCTCAAAACAGACAATTAAGTTAAATGCAGCAGAAGGATGCAGACAGTCCCAGAAGTTATGGTTCATTGATAGTATATTCTGCAACTCAAACAGAAGATTTATGGGGGATCAAGCTATTTTTCTTTTATATCCCTAGAAAATTCTACTAAATTACCCTTATTTTGACACCTGTAATTCAAGTATAAGGGAGAGAATGAAAACAGATTTTTCTTCTGGCTTTCTTGGAGCTTGTATGGCAGTAAAGAAGTTACCAGGCTTCTTTGCCTTTTCTAGTATATTTAGTGAATGCCTCAGAAAAAGGAAATGCCAGTTTCTTTCTCTCTATTTAATACTTCAAAATAAAACCAAAAGAATATGCAGAAGTGGTTATTGAGGCAGATGCCAACTTGCTCATGAAGGCAAGATAAGCAGACAAGATAAAGCAGGCAAGTGCAGATTGACTGATCAGATGTGGATCATAAGGATAGTCATTATTCCCTGGAAATCATTAATCATCATTCATCTCCTAACAATTTATTAGCCTCCACAGACAATCAAACTTTGCAATCTGACTGTGCAGGCGAAAATGTTAGTTTGAAAAGCAAGAGAAGCCACAACCACTGCCCTTTATTAAATGAAATATCTGCAGGATCGTGCTGATCTGTAAGAGAGGTCTCACACAATGGACTTGGTGAACAAAGACTTTCATAAACTGCAAAGCAAGGTCATGACTATGCTTAGATGTCAGCTGTAATTTAGATAAGAGGTCAGAGAAATGTGAAGTTGCTCAGCATTATTCTTCCTTTTTTAAATTATCTAATTCTTGTACATGTTCACAGAAGAAAGACAACCAGCTCTGCCTACAACACACCCAGAGGAATACTGTGGAATCTCTATTTTCCCTCAATTTGATTTAGATCAAGAGGTGGCCTCAAAAGAGCACATGATGTTACCATCAAATTGAGATTAGATTAGGAGGAAATGGTGAAAGCACAAGCTTCAGATTTGGTCATTAGTAGCTCTCTGACAACAAACTGACATTTTAATTAATTCCTTTCTTGAGATGACTTTATTGAGTGCGTACTTCAATAGATGCTTTGCCTCAAAATCATTAGAATACAGTCTTATTGAGACACATTGGTGCTGTTTGTATGTTGTTTAGTGTTTTGTATAGTGTTTTGCTGAGTGTATGCTAAGGTCTCTCGTTCTCGTTTTTTATCTGGGAAAAACTAAGATTAATGAAAAAAAGTGTAGGTTTAGGGGAACTTTGGTGTCACTGGAAAAGGGCTATATTGCCCTACTTCTGTATAAATTATGAAAAGGAGAAGAAAATAGCAGGAAGGAGGAAAAAGGTGCTGCAGCAATGAGGTCAATGACTATTAGATTCATAGACTTACCTACGTTAAGCTAAATATAGGACTACATTCTTTTCTAATAAACACAACAATGAAAGCAAAAAAATATATAAAACATAACTAATTTAAAATTTAAAATATTTGATTAAAAACTAATAAACTACCAATAGAATCAAGCTTTTCAGTATTTTTGAAGTGCCCATACAGATATTTCATTTGCAGAAGGTAACAACATTTCCTTAAATCATTGAGAGTAGTTGGATATATCTAGCTGTAGATTTTTTGCTGTTCTGCAGACTAAAACAGGAAATATAAATTACCGTTCTTTAATTAATAGTCCTATAAAATAAAATGCCTTTTTCCAATTGACTTTTGTAGGTGAATATCAGAATGGAAGTTAATTTTTCACCTAAATAAACTGGTAGAAAATAGTCTAAAAATTTATACACCTGCTAGTAAGATCTACTTCGTGTCTTCTTTCAGAAAGTAGGCAATGCAATGTGTTATACCATTTACAGCGCTGTTTGAAAAAATTATGTTTTATTGTGGCTCTGCCTGATTGGCTGTAAAAATCATGAACGGGATTTAAACAACATCTGAATGTCTGTGACAACATTACCTCAGATATCCAGATGATGTACAACAAAAACCTTTACAGCTTTACTTGCAAAATCAGCCACGTAAAGCTGATTTTTTTTGTGCTATGTTTTATGCTAAGTGTAATTCAGAACATCCTTGCATGAATGTTGTTGGGCAACATTCCAAAATAGAATTTAAAAACCCACAGGTACCTCACCATCATCCTTTAAAATTATGCAAGTACTTAAGTATGAAACGAGATATGGATTCTGGAAAGGGAACAATAGAATTTCCCCTAAGGATGTGTATGGAGATATTTTTACAAACAAACAGCTTTTCCTCACATCTTGTACATTATACCCCTTAAATCATGTAAGTCTAGCATTTATCATTACTGCAATGTGCCCCTGACTCCCAGTGCCTTTCAAATCACTGATACTTGAAGGAATGTAACTGAAGTTTAAGACCTCAGATGAGCTACTTGCTAGAGGTATAACAGGGACTCCACTCAAATGCTAAAACTTGTTTTTAATAATTTATCCATTCAGATTTCCTCAAATATTGTACAGTTTTCATATAATCCCTACATTTTCAAGGACACTGAAATTGTTTCGAAGAAGAATCAGGCTAGCACGTTTTAAGCAAAACAAATATTGTCTTAGTAGAATTAATATGGTGGAATCCTAGAATCACAGAATATATTGAGTTGGAAGGGATCCATCCAGATCATCGAGTCCAACTCCTGGACCTGCACAGGACCCCCCAAAAATCACATCATGAACCTGAGAACATTGTCCAAATGCTTCTGGAACTCTGCCATGCTTGGTTCCGTGACCACTTTCCTGAAGAACTGTTCCAGTGTCCAACCATCCTGAAAACCTTTTTCCTGATATCCAATCCTAAAGCTCTCCTGACACAACTTCAGGCCATTTCCACTGTCACAGAGCAGAGATCAGTGCCTGCCCCTCCTCTTCCCTTCACAAGGAACTTTTGACTGCAGTCTGAGCAGACTGAGCAGTGATCTCAGCCACTTCTCATAAAGCTTTCCCTTCAGACCTTTCTACTCTGATTATAGTTTTCTGAATGCAGCAACCTGGTTCAACATTTATTGCCCCTTCAAATCATCTTCAACTAAAAACTAAGGGAATTAAAATCCACAAGAAAACACCTAAAGGGATTTGCACCTGAAATAAGCAATATGTACAATGCAATTCTATTAACACAATATAAAAGGAGTTAAAAGTTAATCCTGTATGCATCTGTGAATATAAAGCAGCAAGGATGAAGAAGAATAGTTTTGTAAGAAACATTTATACTTAACAGAGAATAGATGAAAAAATAAAATTAACAGACTAGATAACAAAGGTTAAATGATGTAACATTTTCATTTTCTACATTACCAACACAGATAATTTCTGTACAAGGTCACTCTGGACAAAACAGACATGATCTTAATGGTCTATGATGACCTTGACTGTCCTCAGTCTGCCTTTATTGAGAAGATTCAGATTCATAAAATTCTTTTAATGTCATGTTGGAGAAACAATTATGAACATCACTGGACAGCTAATAGATGTATGAAAATCTATTTCTTTTGGATCTTCAAGAATGTAAATCAGAGATGTCAGACCTTTATTCCATCTCTTTTTAGTGGGATTTGCAGCTTAACCTCTCCCAGGATTTATCTGAGCAACAATAAAACATTGCACAGAACTGTTTCTTAAGCACATGTACAGAGTTACAGCTGTATGATTGCACCTGGGAAACAAGAAGTGAAACATGAATTCTGGAAAAGTAGGAACTTACACAGAATTGTGTGAAACTTTGCTCAAGAGCTGACTAACCTCATTTCAGGAAGTAAAGCAAAATAAAACAAAGCAAAAAACCTCAACACCCCATCAGCTCACCACACTCGATATTTTCCAGCGTCTCTTGCAGTCTGACTGTCAGTCTTCCATTGATTCATCCCTGCTAGCCTTTCCTAATCTATTTAATGCCCCCTCCCCTTTCCTGAAGCCTTTGAAGTTTCAGATCTCTGCAGAACCCAGGCATAGCCCCAGGAAGAGCACCCCATTGCAGCCTACACAGAGCCAGTTTGTATCCCAACAGCCCAGAAGCCACTCATATCTAAAATTCTTTGAAGTTCTGTACCTTAGGCTGCCTTATCTGTGTCATTGTTCCACCTTCTAAGGCAGTCCTTTTAACAACCTTGTAGCCATTTCCCAGGATTTAACTCTTTGCGTTCAGATTGGCAACTAAACAAAACTGAGCCCTGAAAGAGTCAGAAATAGTCAATGCTAAATTCATAACAAATTCTGAAAGTAAGCATTCCAAAGTTTGTATCTTGAATTTAAATTCTAAGTTGTTACTACAATTGCAATGAAATTTAAATTAGCAAATTAATTTTAAGTACAAGATGCTTCATGGCTCAGCTTTACTGACACTTTTAGCCCTTGCAATATTTTTTGGAAGGCCTCCTTAGAATGAAAAATGCTTCACTGCATGGAGCTCACACCAGAATTTTGTCCCTTACCTTCCCTATCTTGTGTACAATGAGACATCCCGCAGAAGGGCTGCCTTGCACTGTTGATAGAAAGTTGCACTGAGTACCCTTCAGAAAACACAGTGCTCATTTCTATTACTCTGGGATGGTCCTTGCACTCTCCTGGAAGCAGGATCCAGGACCTCCACCCAAGGATAAGAACATACATTTCACACAACTGAGGAGGACTTGTTTTCTTTTAGAAAAATTGGTGCCTTAGCAGGATTCCTATGAATACAAAGGGGTAGAGTTCTTTTCATACAACTTCAAATGGCTATGTCTGTTCCTTTCCTGTTCATAGAAAGAAGAAAACGTGGAGGGTTGGCTGACCCGACATTCTGCAGACAGCTATTTTTCTATTAACCATATCCTGAAGGTGCTGCTCAAGTAGTTGATGTAGTTTCCACCTCAAAAGCAGGCACCCCTCACCTCCTCCCAGTAACTGAATGCTTCATGAGACCCTCTCTAGACTGAGTGGGTTCAGCACCATGCATTGCTTCTCCTGATGGAGAACCCATATCAGAAGTTTTAAAAGCCTGATTAACTATAAAAGTCTGTACATCCTTTAGGATATTTTTTCTAGTATGTCTCTTCAGATCCGTGTTCTAGATTAATTCACACAAAAGAGTCATATAAAAATAGAGGGACTTGACGTGAATCAATCAAAGTATTAAACAGAAATATTTTCACCTCTTTGGTTTATTAGTATTTTGATTATAGGATTGCAATATGAGGTAAAAGGTACATGTAATAACCTTGGTAAAACCAGAATTTGGAACATACTTTCAACCAACTTATTAAAGTGTAAGCATCAGGGATATTTGGGTCATTAAGTAAATTTTGGCAGGAAAATATTCAGATGTTTCCTGCATTATTTCAATACAGGAAAATATGCTACTAAGAATTTAAGATTAAGTTGCTATTTAGCCAACTTCACAAATAAATGAGTCTGGTGAAAATCTTATGGTTGCCAAGAAAGAACCCCCCCTTTGATTATTGGCATTTCAATACAATTACATAATTCAGGTTTAAAAATTAGACTGACTGATAAAAAGCACATTCTTCATAAATATTTAACCTTCTTCAGTATGACAGTAATTACAGTGTGGAGCTCAGTAGCTGCATATTCCATTTAAAAGATCTGTCATGCCTTCCATTCGAAATGCTTCTTTTCAAAGGTTTGCAATGCCAAGATAAAAAGAAAACTCCTCCAAGGTGGAAACTTGGAATAAAATCTCATCTTCTTAAAATTATTATTAATGGTAGATTCGAAGGATGAGAGACTGTTTGAAATATAGTGAGATTTTACAACCACTGCTTTCTTTTCCTGGGCTAAATATTTGATAACATTGGGTAGTCATTCAAATTTTACACTCTAAAATATCTGGTAAAAACTTGCAAAATAATTTCAAAATGAAATCACATCAATCCTACTGATACCGTTTCCTTATTTAAAAAATTCTTGACGTAAAGTATTAGCTGTTCAATACAATTGTTTCATCGTAAATGAAATGTTTCTTTTCCATGGACTCTAGATGACCAAAGAAAACTGTTACTCTGCTTTGGAAAAATATAAATACATTTTGATGACTAACATAATATTTTCCTGTTATGGAAAGCTAGGGAATAGCTTTGAAGAGGATTTCAATAATGCTTAACTCAAAACTGAGTTTTGTATCTTGGGGAAGCTAATTCAGCCATCCGAAGTCTGACAGTCTGGGTGTGGGGTAAAGAGGGAAGAAAAAAAGTGCTAAACCTCAGCTATGTTCTTTAGCTAAGTAAAGATAACAGGTCTTGTCAGGACAGGCTGGTATTTGTGGCTGTGCTGGCACCCAGACATTTGACCCAGGTTTTCACAGGAGTGGGATGTGTAATTCTCTTGCCAGGACAGAGTCTTGGTTTGTCACTGAGCAGTTGCAGTGAGAGCACCTTAGGAACAACCTAGACTTCCCTTTTTCCTGCAAGGAGAGAGCAGGAGCATCTTCCAGGAGCTATTTTCCCATTCTCTGCCCACACGGTGTAGATAAGAAACTAGGCTACTTTGTGTGTAGGTGGTTGTGGGGAGGAGCTAAATAAAGACATATACGTTTATTTGGAACGTCATCTCTGCTGGAAGTCTGTGAATTTGGAGCCCAGCTTCTGGTTATGCAAATTTGAAAAGCTTCTTGTCTGTCCTTGGAGTTGGATGCTTATTAAAAAGAAAACTCTCTGGCTTTGTGACTGTATAGGTGAAGAGTAACTGGATTAGCCAAAAAAATGAAGTCAAAATTTGAGTTTCACTTGAGATTCTCTTAAGCACTGAAAGTTTTAATGAGATATCTCTGCTTTACTTCATCCCTCTTCTAGGTTTTTTTTAAAGATATGAAGAACATTTCTCTTTGTTTTTTATTCAGAATAACTTTAGCCATAGTAACCTGGATACTATCAGAGACTATTATTATTCATTTGCGTTGCTTTGCATCTATGGCAGTTAATGTCACTGCATTTTTGTCACTGTAGTTAGCATGTGAATTTTTTGTAACTATTGATAGCCACCCTAAATATTTCTGGTTTAAATATATCATAAAAATCATATACAAACTCTATTATTTCCCTATTAATACTTTTTCTAGATTTTTTAAAATTGTGCTGCGTAGCACTGGATCTCAGTTCTGTCTTCTATTGTCACAACCAAGCAGATTCTCTACCTTCTATTTCCTACCTTTTACACAGTCGCTGACCTATAAGGGGGCTTTTCTTTACTTCCTGTGACAGTTTAATTTCTCCAGCAATATTGGTTTGATCATCCCTACTGATATGCTGTTGACTTCAGAATACCCCTAGCAGATGTGTGAATTATGAGTTCCCCCTACAGAGCAACTCTTCCCTCAGAGAACCTCTCACCATTTCTCCATTAGCTCTAGCACACAGGATTCTCATCACTCGCTATAAAGCGTGCTTACCTGGTTACACAATAATTTCATGTTTCTACATTTTCTCTGATAGAATCCTTAACATACATTTAATATGCAAAATGATATTGGCATTTAGGTGGTTATTAAGCTAAGCAGACAAAAGGCTGCATGAATCTACAGATCTGCCAAGTAAAAAAGCCAGGTTAATTGACCCTTGGTTTCTTCAGGTCCTTTTTGTTTCTCCAGAAAGATTCGTCTCACATTGGCCACCTTTTATTACTTCTGCATTAAACAGTGTATGACATACCACAGTCATTGACCAAATTCACTTCATTAGGACCTATTTCAATTACCACTACTCTAAATGTACTGAATTTCAGAGAGAGAAATAAAAGGAAAAGTTAACATTGAACAATAAAAAACAGGAAACAGAGGAGAAAAGAAGTCTAGCCACCACTCAGACAAAAAAAACCACATGAAATTGAAAAAAAAAAGGCGGGGGGGGGGGATTTAAATGGAGCAGAAGTATAACTTTTTCAAAAATAAACTTATTTTTTCTACTACTGAAGACTGTCCCATTCTCAACATTGTGCAGCAGATATAACTCACTTTCTAGAAACTCACTGCTCTGCTGGCAAGTCCATCTCCTTTCCAGGATTACAAACTAGGAGGTATTCGTCTCTCCTCCTATTGGGCATCCAGGACTAATTCCTGTATCAAAAGCTATGAAAAAATTAAAAATTGGAAAAAGAAGTAGTCTTCATTCACTGTTAAAAAATTGGCTTCCCTTCTAAAATTAGAACATAAGTGACAAGGTGATGCTTCAAGCAGGAATCTGGCTGATGATTACTTGGAGATAAACAAGCAGTTCATACATTCATACATTTGAAAATATGAGGGGAAAACAAGCATGATTTCCTCAGTAAGATGTGCTTATCTGAAGATGAGGCTGTCATTACTGGGACTGGGCTACCTCTCTTTCATGCACTGTGCTATTTCTTCACTCTGATCTGTCACATTTTAGCCTCTTAATGCAACCATGGCTGTCAAGTACCGGAGACAATTCCCCTGCATTTGCCTCCAAAAGTATGTTTGCATTTGACTACATGTTTTCCAAATTCTTTGTACAACTGAAGAAAAAACATGCAAATAAAAATATTATGGACTAGCATTTTCTTTGAAGAAATCCTAGTTATTAGGAGCAGATCATTTTTCTGGTTTGATTTCTAGGCAGAGATAATTTTTGATGTTTAGTTCATCTGGGTCA
Source organism: Sialia sialis (assembly GCA_009812075.1). Classification (NCBI taxonomy): domain Eukaryota; kingdom Metazoa; phylum Chordata; class Aves; order Passeriformes; family Turdidae; genus Sialia; species Sialia sialis. Next base: position 28,145,119 of record VRYO01002355.1, read on the forward strand.
ACTATTATTTAAACGTTGTTAAAATGCAAGAAGCCACAATAAAAGAAATTTATTTCACTGAACTTGCTTAAGTTTATGTGATCTTAATCATGTAAGTATCAGCATATACAAGTCCATAATTTAAATTTTCCTGCAGTTTTATAGCCTGAACTCCTCTGTAACTCTTGCAGTGAACTGTATCTCTGGGTGTCCATTACAGGAAGGTATTGGAAGACTGTAAGCACTTGGTTGTCTTTGTCCTTATCCTCATTCAGTAGTGAACACATCACCAAAGGTGGATATTACACAAGAGCTGAGGCTTAAGCACCAAGCAGAACTGAAAAGTTATGTGTGGATGTGAGACGTCACTGCTGCCATGCAGTCTGGATATGCATGGTGGTGTCCCAAGCAGTGCCTGAGCACCACATGCCCTGGAGGGTACAGACATGCTGGGAGAGATCTACACATTCAAGATGTGTTTATCTTTTGGGCTCTAAATAATGTGCACTTAAGGAATTTTCATGCCTGTGCTGCTCTGGGCCACTTAAGCCTCTTGTCCCTTCAGGGACCTTCTCCTTTATCCTTACATACTATGTGTCAATAAAATTGCTTGCCGACCATTTCTGTAAATTAGATCATTAAAATTATCTAAAGTTTTTTATGTCCCCTTGGAAATATTTTTTCTATCATGTTTTTTAAACACAGAATATTTTCATGAAGCAGGTGTCCCAGATAGCACAAACTCTTACAGAAATCCTGCTCTTTACTTCCTTCCAAAAACTGCTTGTATTAACACCATTATTATAATTAGACAGTTATTAATCTTCAAAGAAGACTCAAAGAAGTTACAAGAATTTGGCAGACAAAATTGGATTTCAATTAAACCTCAGTTTTAATGGCAGAAAAAATCCACATGTAAATACTAGGCAGAATAACGCATTCATCATTATTTTATTGCTGTATAATAAGTAAAAAGTATCACTTGAAGAATCAGTTATCAGTGAAATTCCTGACCCATATAAAGCAAATAACTGGGTGTGTGAAAGTACATGAAAGATTCAGTTCTTGTCAACAAATATTTCTTAATCTTTATGACAAAGGTGGACAAAGGATAGAAGGGAAGGCACATAAATGGAAATATTTTAAATTACTAGATGCAATTCCAGATGATAGGTATTTTCAGAAAATTCACATAGCAAGATAATAACTAGAAATAAAACTCTAATCACAGAGCAGCAAAGCAGAGTTGCTGGTTGCTGGTAAAAGTGTAGAAACAGAATCAAAGAGGAAAATCAAGAAGATGGAAAATTCAAATAGGAAAAGATTGCACACTAGAAATAGAAGTGTGAGGAGGAAAACTACATGTGAAGGATGGAGACAAAAGATGAGGGAAAGAGACCCCCTCTCCTTCCTAAAATATTTGTTAAATTTCTTTTTCAAAAAATGGTGGGAGGCTATAATAGAAATCAGAGTTTATACTTTGCACTGAAAGTCACAGAAAAAGATTCAAGATAGGCTCTCTAGTGTTAGCATACAAAGTGTCTCAGCCCAGGTCTATAAAACTTCACAAATGAGATTTCCACTCAGCAAGACCGATGCTTGTGTGTCACAAAGAAAATGAAAGGTTGAGTCCTCTGTTACCAGGAAATAATTCAGTGCCACTGACTTCAAATAGAGATTGAGCAATTAACAGGAGTACCAAACCTGGCCTGACCCATTAGTTCCCATACTAACAAGGGGTTACACAATTCTCTGCTAATTTGTGACAAGCTTAAAATAACTCTGACTGTTGCAACTCAGAAAGTTTAAGATTAAATAAGAGCAGTTGAAGAAAGTTAATTTTTACGAGAAACAGCTCTCCATTCTCCATTCTCCTTGCAAAAGCAACACCAGTGCTAATAATCTCACTAGAGTTTTCATATGTATACAGTGAGTATAAATACACTGACAAAGGACCAGTCCTGTCTGGAAATCTGAGGAAAACATACTTATTCAGGAAGGACAAAATTTTCTTTAAGATCTTTAAACAGCAATTAAATGAATTTCTCCAGTCTCATTTGACTCCCACTGCTTGAAATCATGATGACTGGTGCTGTGTGTCCTTGAAACTCCATCTGTGACAGGTTTAATTCCTATTCAAACCTCAAAGGGGATGACCCTTCTGTCCAGAAGATTTACTTCTCTGCCTCTGGTTTGGCCAAAGAGAGGGACTCTGATTTAGTGTCTATTCCTGTAAATTATTGGGAGAGTGAGCTGGGTTGAAGCTGTGAGTATCCCACTGAAAAACCAGCTTTTAGTGATCTTCCCATTCCTGACAGAGTTAGGAAGTTAGTCACTGCACTGTAGCAGTGTTCTAGAAGGGCAGGATGTGGACAGCAGCAGGTAGGTTTCCTACAGAGGAGAACACATTTACTGGCAGGTCACCCAGCTTCTCAGCAGTGTGTCAGAAAAGCTAAACATAGACACAATTCTGGCAACCACAGAATAACAACTGAAGAAACCGCCAGGGGCAGCTCTTTACAGCTCCCTGCAAGGGAGTTGGAAATGTTTTGGTCATGGAAATTGAGTGAAGCCAAGATGACTGGGCTGGCTTGATGTGCCCAAGGATTTGTAAACCACCACTTCTGTGGTATCCAGAGACGTTAAGGAGGTTCATCAATATTTTGCTTTTCAGAAATCTATATATGATTGTGGTTTTATTTCATCAGAAAGAAAAGAGTTCAATGCATTACTTTCTAAGAGAAATGAGTTTAATTTGTTCAAATGCAGAAAGATTTTTAAAATCTTTTGTCTCCTACTGAAGGTAATTATGCATTGCAATGAGCCTCAGTACATGGGCACCCAACCACAACATTAAATATCCACAGAATCTGTGAAGCTTCGATGTCTTTGCTAGTTTGGGCCTGAAAATGACTTCAGAAAATTAACTTTTTATTGGAGAAATGTCTGTAAAAAACACGGAAAGGGCAAGCAGGCAAATTATTAACCTGGAGAATTTAATATGCATATTCAACTTTGCTGTTTCAACAGGAACTTCTGTGCAACAAAGTTCTAGAAATGAATCAAGGTGTTGGGATTGCACAACCTCTTTCATTAACATCTGTGTGTTCTGCAGTCTTTAGTTAGCTAGAAACAGCAAGCCCTGGGGAAAAAGAAATCTAGGATAAAAAGGAGAAAAACCCCAAAACTCTGAATACAATAAACTTATGAAATTGAAAAAGACTTTTTTAGAACTGCTTAGACCATTAAAGCCACAGGGCCTACACAGAACAGAAAGTATTTCCTTCCAAATATATGATCTGCTTATTCTTCCTGTCATACATAGAACTTCTGTCTCCTTCCAGCTCTCTGGGAACTGGAATTTCAAGAGGTGCTATTTCTTTTTGCCTCCACATGAAGTTCTTCCACATCACAAAAATAATAAAATATTTATTATACATTAGACTAAATAGATCAGCATGTAGGTCACACACCTGAGAGTGCAGAAGAGAACATATATGACTTTTTAATACCTAATTTTTATCTTGGAGAATAAAAATATTACTGGGGAACAGAGAGGGAGAAGGAAGTAAGTTGCTGGAGGCTGTACACCTCCTTCAAGAACTGGGGTTCTTTGAAATAAATTGTCATTTTCCTAGGGAAAAACTTGTTGCAGATATTCAAGTCATTCCACTACTAAGAACTTCATCTCACATCATTCCAGCTAGCAGACAGCTCAGGAGCTTGCACTGCTGTAATGTCACTTCCCCATTCCTTTGGCAACCCACCAAAAAACCAGAGCTGTCTTTAACTATTGTTTTACCTGTATCCTTAAGTGTTTTACCTGTACCCTTAAGTGTGCTGCCAGGCTTCCTAGCTCTGCTTCTTGTGGCTCCAGTGGGAGCTGCCTGCACACGCCAGCCAGGCTACAGAGAAACCCACAATGAGGCTGACAGAGAGTGCTCATAAATTTTTTAAGAGCTCCATGTTGGAGTTACCTAAGGTACAGTATTTCAAATACTTTCACTGTACAGAAACTCTCATATTTCTTATTTTCTGCTCAAGTTAGAAAGAACATTTGAAAAAGAGAAAGGTCCTGGGGAGTAGACATACAACCTCCTTCACTGATTTTCTTTTAAACTTCATTTTCAATTCTGAAACAGATACAACTAGCCAGCCCAACAAACACATACTCAAGCTCTGCCATTACCTCAACTGACCAAAACATTGATCCACTAATGTTTTCCATTATATAAAAATACATAGTTAGAAGGTGCTTACTCCTCACAGCTTACTCTCTGTTATAGAATTCCCCTGGGGACCTAGTTAGTGCAAATCTAAAATGACAGTTCCTAGAGTGTGTTTGGCAAATGCATCAGTGACATTTAAATAACATATTTTAACTCATTTGTTGTCTGCTGTCAACAATTCTTTTAAAAAGAGAAAAAAGGGCATGCTGCAGAACATAGGCTTTTGGAATCCAGAAACTCCATCTAGGGAGAAATTACTAAATAAACTACATGATAGTAACAGACACTGAGTACAGCAAAAGTACCAACTAGGCAAGTTGAGAGAACCAAAACCAAGCAAGATGAGAAATCTTCTCCACAGTATGAAGATGAAATGAGATTTAACATCCAGGTGGAAGAGCATACATGGATTGCCTCTGATAATGATGCATGGAGAGTTTGGATTGGTTGGAAGTTTGAAGGCATAAACCCATTTTCTTTACATTTTAACAATTCCAAGTACTAAAACAATGACAGTTTCATTGAAATTATGAAGAATTTATAAATAATTGCTCAGGATCTATGAAGTCATGAGATGTCCTTGGCCATAAAAGGAAGACAGTCTTCAGGACTGATAGGAGTGGTTTAAAATAGAGTAAAAAAAGAGGTTCAGTAACAGTGGCTGGTGGTGGGTTAATTAGATGAAAATATTCCATAGTCTTCTAGATCCAATGCTCTGCATGCTGCCATATTTTCTGTGTTTCAGTTCAATATGATCTCTGTGCATTATGTAAACACAACATATACATAGTTCTGATAAATGGGGGCATTATATTCAGCAGCATCACTGGATTCCCTTACAACAGCAGCATCTGAATCAGAAGGCCTCCACAACCACAGCATTCTCATTGTGCAACGATTCTGAATTCAATGTGCAGATACTCAGTGCCTTTGTAACTTACCCTCAATTTCACCACTATATTTCCTGCTCGTCTCTTTTGAGTAGTTACATCTGCCTGGCAAATAATCTCTCTGGGAAAGAATCCATGAGCAAGGAAGAAACTGGGCATATGTAAAACGTTTAACATCCTCATGGTGAAAAATACTCACTGATGGAATTGCTCTCTGTAGCAAAAGATGTTCCTTTAACAAAGAAAAAATGGAGAAATTATGTTTGCAACTTCTCTTTCCCCTCAATTTCAGAGGAAAATCCCATGTATTTTGCTGTTGGGTCACAGTGCATCATATGAGCTTTCTAAACATCTGCTGTAATCCAGTGTGGTGCTTCAGGTAACTGTTGATTTTTGTTGACCCCTGTTGATCCTCAACTAGGGGTCAGTAACCACAACAAAATAAACATCACAGTAATAACAACAGCAAGGCAGGTTTTGCTTACAGGTTGAATACCATGGTCCAATCTCAGCTCACTCCTGACTGATGATGAAAAGTCCCTTCTGTTCCTACCATTTCCATAGCGTTAAATGAAACCACCCTTTGCAAACACAGGGGATCTGACATAACGTTTGTAATGAGATGCTAACTGCAGTATAATGGAAAAAGAACTTCAGAACCATACAAAACTGCCCATGATTTTTAATGATTGTATATCAAAGAATGTCAGGGTAGGGAGTGCAAATGAAACTACAATAACTGAAACAAGAAGAATAAAGAAATAAAGATAAGAAGAGCCAGCAACACTGATAGAGTTCTTAGGACTTTAATAGAAAAATAGCACTTGCAATTTATCAAATTATTAAGTTCAGATACTATTAATTAGGGTGACTCCAGCATTCTGAACAATAACACTTGGCATTGGCAACAAGTTAAAGTGTATTTTCCATAAAGAGTTACACCAAGAATAAAGATATATCCTTTAGAGTTCAGTAAATAAAACCCAAACTTCAGCACCTGAGTAACTGAACATGGATTGTCCCTTTTACTGTCAATGAAAATATTTAGGGTTTCAAAGTTTAGCATGTTCATAGTGACCTTTTGACAAGCTTGTTCAAGTTTTATAGTAAAATATTGATACTAGAAAAGAAATCATGGTTTATATACAGTTCATGCAGTTAATCCAATTGTATTTTAGTGTATAATCAAAATACTACATCCAGTTATAAGTATTACAGGATAATACTATTGGAAATTAGATACTTTCTTCCTAGTACCTCTCCTTTTTCTCTAATGTTACTTGCACTTGTTAGTCTAGGTCCTAAAGCCAACAATTAGAGGCTTCTGTAAGAAATTGGGCCACATGAGGGCCTTACTCAAAGGAGCTTGCAGGGAATTCTATTTCTTTTTCCCAATTAACAGAAAAGGGTGGTGTTTGTTACCAAATACATCTACAAGCCTCTAAAACAAGCTAAAATCAGATCAGGCAGAGACAAGCCCAGACAAGTTCTAAGATTCCCACATTCCTAGACTTTTTACTAGTAATGAAAAGAATTATTTTTACTGGGCTGCATCTGTGATTAAAACAAGTAGATGCTTGTATACAGCCCAAGAAAAGGGTAGGTACACAAACACTGTGCCTTGCTGCAGACGGTGGACAACCCACTGATGTCACTGGAAATATATGAACCCTAAATGTAATAGGATTAAGTGATACACAAACCTACTGTCAGAGCTGTTTTGAAAATCTGTAACCACATCAGAGTGCCAAAGCATATGTGTAGTCACATTTTCTCTTAGTTCTGACATGTGGCTGATATGTAGAATAACAGAACTGTGTCTGTTACTTCAGTGTTGTATACATTTTTAAAATCATGTTTCTAAGTATTAAATATGTAGAATAAGAATAACTACTCCTGGAGTCAGATGGCTCATGTCCCTCTAAATTATTTAGAACTTTTGAAGAATAATCAGTTGAAAGTACAAAAAGCAATGGAAAAAAATCTACTTGAATATTTTAAAAGCCTAGGAGAAGATATTCAGAAAATTAAACTGATAGAATCATTTTTCCCATGGGACTTTAATGACAAGTTATGTGCAGAAATGGTTAGTTGTTAGCACAGTAGGTTTTAACAGTTTGGAAAAGATTCAAAGCTGCAGTTTATTTTAAAATAGTGTAAAAAAAGGAATAAATAACAAAGCTTGCGGAAAACAAAAATTTGCATTAATTGGGTTTAGACAAGTTAAAACTGAAGAAAATTTAAATGCACAGAAAGACAATAAGGATTCAGAGCCAAATTACCTCAAAATTTGATGGCATTTGCATAATTCTAATTCTATGAAAACTTTACCTTAGCTACCTTCCCAGATTTAGGATTAAAACTTGACAAGAACCAAATCCTATACAATTTATTTTTACACTTCTCGATGCAATATGTAGTCAAGTAGAGAAAATATACTTGATGAAATGGATTTCTGGTCCAATTTTACGAATACATTCCAGTATATACACTAATATAAGGAATAAAGAAATATATATGCCAATTAAGAAATAAAGAAATATTTAGGGAAAATAAATATAAATGTATTAACAAATAAATGTATTAACATTTTGGGGCTTATTGTATTTGTATGGTTAGATTTTTGTGGCAGGAAGTCTAGAGGGACTTGTGTGAGGAGCTGGCAGAAGTTTTCCCTGTGTCTGGCAGAGCCAGCTGGCTCTAGGATGGACCCACCAGTGGCCAAGGCTGAGCCCATTGGGCATGTTGGTAACTCCTCTGGGACAGCAGAGCTCAGGAGGGAGAAAAGCTGCACAACTGAAACTGTGAGAGGAGTGAGAATATGTGAGGAGCAGCCCTGCCAACATCCTGGAAGCGAAGAAGAAGGGGCAGGAGGTGCTCTGAACGCTGGAGCAGAGGGGATGCAGCCCAAGCTGAGCCCTGGTGCGGCCCTGCAGCCCATGGAGGCCACGCTGGGGCAGGTGGATGCCTGAAGGAGCACGCCATGGAAGTGACCCACACTGCAGCAGCTCCTCAAGAACTGCAGCCGTGGAAAGGACTCACGTTGGAGAAAGCCGTGGTGGACTGTGTCCTGTGGAAAGGACACCACGGTAGAGAAGGGGAAGTGTGAGAATTCTGCCCCTGCGGAGGAAGAAGCAACGAAGACAGCATATGATGAGGAGACCACAGCCTCTATTCCCCATCTACCTGCACCACTGAGGGGATGAGGCAGAGAGAGAATTCAGGAGCACAGCTGAGCCCCAGAATGAAGTAAGTAGAATTATTCCATTCTGATTTTATTAGCAAAAATTAATTATTTTTTTTTTTCCCAAGCCACGCCTATTTTGCCCATGACAGTACCTGGTGAGTGAAAACTCCCTGTACTTATCTTGATCTCAAAAGAGGTTTTTGGTTGCATTTTCTTTCCTCTGTCCAACTGAAGAAGGCAGTGATAGAGGGACTTTGGTGAGCAACTGGAGCCCAGCCAAGAGCAACCTAACATGTTGTTGGAAAAATGAATGGGAAGTTGCCAAACAAGAACAGGGGAAATTATAGGGTTGTACTGTCTCTTGCACAAATTTTAAATAATAAGCAAAAAGAGGGCAAGAATATAGTCAGAGAGATATTAAAGGATAAACTAGAGTTGCCATGCGAATCAGGCCTCTGTGATAAAAAAACCTTGTGAGTTATGATAAATGTTACTTAGACTGGAAGTTGAGCAATAAATTCTAAGGTCAGTAAAATACTGAATTTAAACATATTAAGTACAGTTCAGCATTCAATAAGCCATATTTATTGCTGGTTGCCAAATTTCTTGAGCTATGTCAAGATCAACTGTCAACTTCAGGCTTGACTTAAAAATTGACATTTTCATGTCATAAGTGCTTGAGCAGTTCTGTAAAATCCAGTTCTAAAAATATTTGTGTAGTGTTTTAGCACCTCAGGTTTTTCATTTCAGTTTGCATCTCGACTGAACTTGTTAGTGCTGTGGTCAAGAATAGAATACCATGTTGGACTGACTAACTCAGAGATTCAGATTCAGTTATTCTTGTGTAGCTGACATGAAAAAACAGATGACATTTTATCTTGAGATTACCAATACATGAATCCTGAAACACAGCCTCTCAGCCACTTCAGATTTCAACTGCTGTTTTTAAAACACAGCAGCTACTTCCCATTAATCTCAAAAGGTCTGCAAATAGCAAGGTAACATGTAATCCCTATACAGTAGCCACCCTGCAGAATACAGTTTATCAAAGATTATTGTGTAGGGGTTTTTTTGTCATGGAGTTGGTTTTGTTGTTTTTGTTAATGCTGAAATGAATCTGCAATTCATGTGAGTTTGGCTCATTAAACTTCCATTCTGTAACAACCAACATGAACATGAAAATGGAACAACAATTTGCCCTTGCAGAGAAGACACTCAGTTGCATACCAGATTGTGTTATCAAGGGTTGACAACAGGTCCTGGGAATTGACAATTCTTGTTTAGCTGACACTTGTGAGACTGCATCTGTAGTGCTGCAATCGAGTTTTGGGTTACTTGAGATAAGAAAGATGTTGTCACACTGCAACTAGTACAGGAGATAAGACACTAAAATAGACAGGGAGTTGGAACACAGGATTTATGAGAAGCTGGAAAAGCTGTGTTTGTTCAGCATTAGAGAGAGAAAGCTTAGGGGACATCTCCTTGCTATGCAAGGATTTAGAGAAGATGCAATCCTTTTGCAAAGGCATGCAAGGAGTCAAGAAACACTTTCTCACCTCAATTAGCATCTTATATTCTCAGACTGTCATAGCAGGGCCAAAAAAGATCCCTAAAATTCTGAATTGTTTTTAATTAAAAAAAAAAAAGAATAGGAACTAACTTATTTTTACTAGCATTGTTACTACACTCTTCTAGAATTCTCATTTTCATGCTAAAATGCACATCATGCTTCAGCATGAAAAAATACTTATGTGGACATGAGAGATTTTAAGTTACAAGTGATTAATGATTGTTGATGAGCATCAATTTTCAAATATTAATTGGACAAAAAAAAGACATAAGATCCAAAAGAGGAGAAGTTGCAAAGCTTCACTTTGAAGCAATATCTCTGTCCTAGGAGGGAAGAATTTCCCTGCTGAAAGCTGCACAAATTGAGATCTGGAAAATCAGATGCCAAATAACAGTCATCTGTCTAATGTTAATAACCAATTTGTATTGCTAGGATCTTGGGGAAGATGAAATGCCCCTGCTTTAAAAATACATTCTTACTGAGTGAGCATTTTGCCATGTTGTGCTTGTGATTAAAACACAAAGAAATAAATAAAAAATTAAAAAATACTTTTAAGTGCATGCAAAGATTCAATAAAAAATACTGAGTCTCATGGATAGCTTGCTTTCTCATATGGATCCAGAGTACTTTAAGTACTGTACGAGATAAACAGTGTTATTTCCCTCCTTGAAACAGAAGAAACTGAGCCAACGATGCTAAATGACAGGACAAGACACCAATCTCTCTTGGACTTAGATCTGGATTCTCTGAATATCAGTCCACTGACCGAGCCACTAATCAGCACTGATTCCTGGCAGTATGTCCTGAGCATGCCAGTATAACTTCATAGATTTTGTATGTAAAGTAATGAGCCTCATGGTTTTTTTACTTGGGGCAAAAAACCCCAACAAGTGTGGTCAGCTTATGTTCTAAGGTGCTGGAAAATTGTCTGATCATGACTCTATTTAATGTCTGCTAGCATTTATATAGTCCTTTTCTATCTATTTAAGCAGTCACTGCATTTCAGTTTGTCTTGTCATCTTCCTTGAGTCCTGCTACATATCTTGGCAAGAGTTGCTGTTTCCCTAAAGGAATCAGTGATTACTTGTTCCAGTGGAGCTGCTGCTATATTGGTGAGAGTCTTCATAACAATGAGCTACTTTTCCTGTAGATGGACTTCTTTGTTCCCCTTTATAATTAATTTGAAACTAGAACATTTCACAAAACTGTAAATGCGGAGTATCAGTTTCAATGGGAGGGCATCTGCAGTAAGTGTACTCCATATGGAATTAGTTTCTCTATTCAGAATGTGAATGCAGTACGTGATGTCATTCAAGTAGGATTCAGATTCAGTATCATCTGCAAAAAGAAAATACATTGTATTAGCATTCAGTTTTGAAATCTTTTTATGAAAAATGTAATACCTTTTTACCATAGTAAAGATAATTAGATGTAGTTCAAAGGAACGCTATCATATGCAGGAAATTTTGTGATTCAGCTCACTAGTGTTTTATGTTTTGCCATTGACTGATGACATCAGCACTGACTGAAGTTGCTGGAAAGGTAATGAGCAAAACAGAGGAGACTGACAGGTATTACATTTGACTTCTGTTGTGTAGAATTGTGCTGCAAGTCCGGAACTATTAAAATGTAAACTTAATTAGTAAAGTGTCTCACATGGCTGAAATCACAATAATATCAGAATATTATTAATTTGGTGCATTTTTGTGGGAATTAAAAGATCTGAGACAGATTCTACAGAGAAAGACAGATGAGATGCAGAAGACATAAAACTGTATGTACCTACTATAGATAGCATTATTATTAGCAACAATAATGAAGCAACATACAGTAGATCAAATAGCATCTCCTGTATGCACCCTAAAAAGATTAAATTCACCTTGCTGCAGAGGATAAGAACAAAGTTAATGTACTGTGCAATCCCCACATAAGTCCAGAAAGCTGTGTTATTTTAGTTGTTTTTCAGACAGGAAGGCAAAAGCAAGGGTACTGCTTTTGGAAAAAAATAATTTATCTCTTTGAATTGATTTAGCATGCTTAGAGTCAGAGTCAGCACACAGCACTCACCCTGACAATTGCTTTGCAATGCATAACAGACCCAGATGAGACATTGAAGACCCCTTAAAGGGTCAGCTTCTTCTACTGACAGTGTTTGTTAAGTCCAAATAAAGAAACAGCATTTAGCCAGCTATGTAAGTGTTTTGCACTGTAATGTGCATGTTTAAGATCTTGACTGTTTAAAATCATTCATGAGTAAGCTTTTCCCATCAATACTGTATAATTTTGCCAGTTAGTTATGCTTTACTCTGATACATTGATCTTTTTCAGTAACTGGCTAAGAGAAATCCAAACCAATTCTTTCATTTTCTTTTTCCTTTTATTATTATTTTTTTAATATGGTGAGAAAAGATGTGATGAACTTTTTTCTGGTATCTTTATTTCAAACTATATATTGATTGAATAAATGACCCAAGGTAATTGTAAAATTAGTGTTGACAGAGGTGCTGTCTTTGACATAAAAACAGAAATGGGGACCAAAACACATTAGTTGCTAAATTTTCATAAATATATGTGCAACAGAGGTAAAGAGAACTATAAGGCAGGTGCATACACACAAAGAGATGTACAATTGCAGAGTTAGTTTATGCAAGCCATTATTATGATTGCAGATGCAAATGGTAAGTCAGCTGTTTAACTGTTCATTTACTCATGTAAGTACTGTTTTCCTAAGCAATGACATTGTATATATGTAAATTGAGAAGCAATCTGATTTGTTAGTGTTGTACTCACTTTGCACAGGGGTAAATAGCTACCAAAGATGAAAGAAAATAGAAAATCATGGCTGTAAAATTGAATGGCATTAATTATTGGTGGTGCTGCAGTTCGTTATATTGCAAAACCGCTTCCTGGTTAGATGCACATTCAATAGGAGAGATGATTATAAAGGAAATAAAGCATGGGGAAAAAAAAAGATGATTGCAACAAGAAATATTTCAAAGCTTCTGTGAAGATAAAAAATGTCCATTGCCATGTTATAGAACTTCTCAGACAGAGAGACCGCTTCTGGGATATAAACTAGTTCCATTACATTGAGTATTTTTCTGTCAGGAGCACAGGTATTGATATACTCCCTGTTTGTTTTATTATGAGATTCCTAGAGAGACAGGAATACCTGCCAGTCAAAAACAACACAAGCAGGAATGCCTCTTAATTTAAAATGCATCTTTCAGTCAAAATATTATGCATGTTCAGTTATACAAAAGGTCTTATTAAACTCAAAAGCAAGCCCAAATGCTTGGGGTACAAATAACTACAAAGGCTTCAATAAAACTTCCATCTCCATGGTTTTTATACTGTTTCTGCTTCCCTCTGTGTGCCTATCCCCTGGAAGCTCCTTCATACTGCCATTTGGTGTTGCTCTGGGCTTTCCTTCTCTCCAAATGCCAATTTTAATCCAAAACCTAGCTTTAGCATGAATCCTAAACCTAAACCTAGTGCAGAGGGTGAGGCTTGGCCTTAGCTCAAGACACAATGCATGGCAAGAAGAAAAGGTTCTCGGGATAGCCCTGAAATCCAGTACTTGCTTTGGCAAAGACTTCCCAGCCCCATTTTCATTAGAGCTCTAGGCTTTTTCCTTCACCCAGCAATAAATACACAAGCTACCTTAACCTGTAATCTCAGGAGGTGTGATAGAGACAGAACCTAGAGGTGCAGCTGGAATGAAATAGGGATTTGTGACATGGGCTCAAAATAAAACAGTGTCCTAGTTATAGTGTTGATGTGTAGTGCTAAAGTTGGGAAAGAGAACACAAGCACAACTGCAGCTGGAGCTGGGAAAAACTGTAAGAAGCACTGGACTATAAACACAACTCTTAACTGACAATTTCTTCCTCTGTGTGACTAAAAACCTTCTCTCAGGATCCTGGTGGCACTAGAGTAGGGATTAGGGTCAAGGTAAGGGTTGGGAGAAACTTCCAGCATAAAGCAGCAGTTGGCATTGGGCTGGGAAGCGTCTCTGAGAGGAAAGAGAAGGCTCCAAAACACCTCTTTCCTGACAACTGTTCACATCAGATATTGAGCTGGCCTATTGGGGAGGCTCAGCTCTCTTACCCATTGGTTGAGTGCTTTTGATCCCTCTTGGTGTTGTGTTAAGTAGACTTTGGGGGAGGCAGAACAGCATTATTACAATTTTTAATGACACAATCACAATTTTCAGTGTAGTTTAGGAAAGCATTTCAATATGAAAAGTATGTAATGAGGATGAACAGGAATTATTTAGCATAATAACACAGGAAATATGTACAGAGATGGGCTTGGGGACATGAAAAGAGAGAGGAAACAGTAAAAAGAAAGTTTAGCTTCAGTCTCAAGGAAAAATCTCTCAAAGATTCATTAATCAGCTACATAGGTGAAAGTGTTCCTGTTTATGATATTAAAGGATGGTATGCTAAAGATTAGGCATTTGACAAGATATATTAGACATGGCTTAATAAGTCTTTCCAAAACTTATATCCCTGTAAAAAATGCAGTTTTCACACTCCATTTAGCAGTCCAAAAACAGTGTCTTTGACTGCTTAGACTAAAACCACAGCTACCATTTTGCATGGAATAAAATTCTTCATTTTTCTGTGTTTTCTACTGCCTCTAATAGGTGATGTAAACTACTTTCCCTGTTTAATAATTCAATATTTTATTTTTCTCTGATTTCCTATCCACATTTTTGAGGCTTTTATGGTAGTAAGGATTTTATTTCTCACTAGCTGAACAAAAGACTAGAAAGCTTAAAACATTAGGCACCAAAAGTTCTAAACAAATTTGGTTCTGAGAAGAGAAGGGATCAGTCTCAAGGGAAATTTAAGTAGAAAAGTTAATGTCATAAGGACTGCTGAAAGCATTTATTTTCACAATTAATTTATAAAGAAAATAAATATTTCTCACCTAATTTACCACTATTTTGGATACATTTATGGGCGCCTTTCTTTTCATTCATGTGGTTTAATGCTTGCATGTACCTTGTCCACTCATGTGCAAAGATTTCAGTGCTATTTCTGCAAAAGAGACCTTGCATAGCACACATGGAATAAATTATTTTAACAAGGCCAAAAGACCATGAATCCTTTAGATATTCCTAAATGGCAGCTTTTTCTATGTTCCAGTGCCTCTTTGAGACAAATTTTATACTGCAGAACCTTTCAGCTGTCTGGAGTCAGTGCAGGCCACAGACTGGATGCTAACTCTGAAGCCTGGTGTTCAGATTCCTTGGGCCAGGAACTGGCAAAGACTGAGATTCATTTCTTCTTCCTCCCACTTTTCCTACCATTTTATTATAGCTTTTGATCCACATTACATTGCCTGCACACCCCTGAGCTATTAAGCAGGGTGCAGCAGGTGCCCTTGGGGGAGCAGGCACTGCTGAAAGGGAGTTTGTGTTTAATGACAGCTACATATTCACCGTGGGCAAAGTACTGTGGAGGGGCCCTGCTGCACTGTGAAAGACCCAGAAGAGGATGCATAGCTGGGAACAGCTCTCTTGCCTTCTTTGTCTCATTCTAGATGCCCTAGGAATGGATGGGAAGCTTTATTACCTCTAAGTCCTCTTTTGTTTGGTTTTGGGTTTTTTGTTTTCTTTCACCATTTCAGTTAATGCTACGGATTCCACAAACAAATCTTTGTGCAAGTGAATCTATTTCAACATCCTTTGTGAAAAAGATTCTTTTCTTGGCCAGGGCCAAGCACTGATTTATGAGTCCAAATATGCCAAGAACAATACTACATGTCAGTCACACAGTATGGTATTGTTAAGTGTACCTTTCTTAAGCATACTCCACTTCCTCAGCACCTTACAGCTGAACTTCTCCTGACCTTCTCTAACCTCAGTGAAGCTGGCTGCTTGGAGGACTGCTTGGAGTATCAGTTCAGGTACCCTGAGTTTGGGGCAAAATCATAAAACACAATTACTCAAAAGACTCACTTTGTTCCTTCTGGACTCCTAATGTTCTTAGTAACTGATGACCCCAGGTTAGGATCCATCCTCCTTATAGATCCTAAGCTTTTTAGATGTTGCATAGCCACTCTGATGCTTCACTCAGCCAAAAAATTGTGACACTGTAGACAACATCAGATGCTTAAATGCCTGCAGTGAGTTACATACAGGGAAGGAAGAGGTTTTAGACATTTTTTCTTAAAATGTTCAGCAGAACTTGTGCCTCCTATCCCTGCCAATAAATATAGTCCTTTTTCTTTTCATTCAAAACTTATTTTTTTTAGCAATTTAGATTTTGCTAGAAGGCTTTTTCCCTCACTGCAGTGATTTATTGAGTGGTGTCCCACAGGAGGACAGAGAGGAGGACAGAGATTTCTAAAACCTATTGTACTAGGAATAGTAACAATAATTTACACCATCAACTCTTTCTTGAGACTCACCATCTTCACATATAGGAATGCATTTGTGTGCTACTGATCCTGAAGAGACTCAGTTTCAAAATTCTAGAAAATTGGTTTTGTGGATTACTCAGTTAAAAAATAATTATGTTTAAATACACTGTAGATCCCACACATTTAGTTATTAAGTAATTCAGGAATTGCATTTCCTAGGCTTGACTCTGATTTTTCTTCTTTTCCATCACCATGGCAGAATTACATCACTGAAAGTACACAAGAGTAGAGATTATTTCTTCTGTTGCTTTGAAACAATGAATGAGAAAGGGAGCTGAAAATTGAAGCAGCAGCTGCCAAAGTTGTGCATAAGTCTGCAGAGAATCTTGCTGCCAATTACTTTTTTATCCTCTCTATATGACTTCAGTTCCCAAAGTGTCCTGTTGCAGACTGCATCCTCCATTAGAGAGTCACTAACATGACAGGGACAGCAAACATCACAAAAATATTTACATTCATTTTCATCTCATTTGGGAAAAGAATTTGCTTTGGCTATGGTTTGCTTTCCAGTTGCAACTTATGGAAATTCTGTATGGAGACTAGGTTGAAAAAGGTTCTTAGGTGTGTGAGGGCAGAACATTTCCTATTTAGCCAAAGAGGTTCCGTATTTGTGCCAAAAATACCTGCAGTTACAGGACCAGAAAATATCATCTGCATGGCATGAGTAATCCAAATAAAATTCCCTGATTTATAAGGCAGAATTGGAGGTTACACTTGTCATTGGAGTCTAAATGTAAGCCTCATGTTTTGTTTGTAAGTCAGGTAGATCAGCTTCATAATTCAGTCCTATACTGACAGCCCTGTAGCTATGTTAGGTAGATTTCCACCACCAAATATTTCCCAGGGCTCCAAAAGGCTCATAATACTGCCACCTATGCTGTCACCACAGATCTTTGCTGCCAACAGTGCAGGATGTTCCACTTCTGACACATCCATACAAGCTGCTGTCATGTTCCCCAGCACAGCAAAACCTTTAAACATATTTTGAATATTATCAATGTTTAAATCTATGAATGTTCATTTACATGAGGAAAAACGAAGCAAAGTCACTAATTAACTTACGTAGTATCACAGACAGCCCATAGTAGTAAAAGGTTTTAAAGCTCTAGTATTACAAATTGTATTGTTTCATGTCACTAAAATGGCATGAGTTAGTGAGGGCAGCAACTTCAACAATGCTGATGAAGAATAAGAAGAATCATGAACCAAATAGCCTAGCAGCTATGCTCTTTCTTTTGATATTATGTAAGGTACATCATATAAATGAACTAATTCTTTCCAGAAAATCCTTTTAGAACTTACAGCTTTTGTTGTTTTCTCTTGATGCAGCTTTTTGCTCTGAGTGCTGGCAGCAAAGTGAAATTTACTCACATCCTGATGGCTGTGTGGAGCTGGTGCTTCAGTGAGCAAAATTTGACTAAAGTCTTCTTTGCTGCCAGCAGTCAAAGCAGAACATACAGTATTTCCAGGGAGAATGCCACATTTGGGAATGCAAGAAAATACAGATGGCCACAGGCAACTTAAAAGCTGGGTTATGCAGAGGAAGAAATGAAGCAAAAAGAAAATTGGAACCCAGAGAAAGAAAGGAGAGGAAAAACTAGCCAGGACATAGAAGTGTACAAACTTCAGACAGTGTAAATAAGAATAGTTCTGCATATTACAGTCCAGTTACCTTTCTAACAACTCTAGATGAACAAACTTCTAAGCACAAAATGGAAAACATAGTTATAACTGAAGAATCAATTTTCAATTTGATGCCTTAGGTCATCACTGCATCTTATTTCCATTCTATTTGTCTTTGTAAATCTAGTTGTTTTTCTTGACTTGACAATCTCTGAAAAACACACAGCAGAAGAGAAGCCCCTCCTTTTTACGGAATTTTTGCCTTCTTGAAGTCTCTTTGGAATATCCATGTAGAAAAGGTTCATTTAACTAAACACCTACATAGTACAGTTGCTAGAACATTTTAGGAATATGGAAAGCTGACAAATCTGTTTCAACAAAGTTGTGAGCTGTATGTTTCTGTGATTCAAGTTCTGAGCAAAACGAGACAAAACCTGACCTGCCTTACTCTAAAAAAGCAGGTTTTAAATGCCATTTTAAGTGCCATTTCCTTCTCAAAAAAAATTGAAAGCTTTTTAATTCTAATATGGAATAAAAACAAATTTTGAAATCCAAGAAACTTCTTTCCCTAGCCACTTCTCATATTCTTTGGATTAGCTGAAAAAACATTTTCACTTTAGCAGGTTCACTGTATAATTTTCCTCCAACTATATTGAAAGATCCTTTCTTATTTCTTTAGTACAGGGAGGTTTTCAGTTATCAAATTAATTGATTGCTTGCAAACATATTTTGCATCTAAATCCAGATATTTTTGCAATTCAACATAAATTCACCACTGCATCTTGCTATGTGTCACTGAGTTCTGTAGTCCAATTTTAATGGAATACTTGATGAAGCTGATGTGCATATTTTCATCCCACACATACAAATTCATCATGAGAATGATCGCCTTCAGCAAACAAAATAGCACATGCAACATTACAAATTCAGATATACCACCCTGACAATGTAGAAAGAACAAAATGAAAGCCATAATGGTCAGTGAAAAATCTGCCTGAAATTTAAGGCTCTGAAAAGCGTCTTGTCTTTGTCAAAAGAGGAATGGAGAGTGAAGGAGAAAAAATAAAATAATCATCACTAGAATTATACATAAAATAACTCAATCTGACAATCTGAAAGCAAAAAAACCCCTATAGCAATCATGAAATTATTGTTTTTGATCCTTCGAGAAGCAAGGAGCGGGGGTCAGCAGAACTGCCACCTTGGACTTCCCGAGGTCAGATTTTGGCCTGTTGACTGGTTGAGAGGCTCCATCATAAGGGAGTCCTGTGGGTTGAAGTGGTCTAGGAATTCTGAACAGTCTTCAAGAAGCAAATCTTAAAGCTGCAGTATCAGTTCATCCCCTTGTGCCAAAAGATGAGCTTTGGGGAAAGAGATTGGCCAGAAGAAGATCTGATTGATCTTCTGGATCAGAAGAAGAAGCTCTGGTTGAACGGAGATTTGGCTGGAACTGAGGGGGAAAAAAGTATATGACCTTTGGAAGAGGGAAGAAAATTCAGGAGAACTACAGGGATGTTGTGAGGTTATGCTGGGAGAAAATTACAAGGACCAAAGCCCAAACAGAACTAAATCCAGCAGCTACTGTAAAAGATAATACAAAGGTTCCAATAAATACATTGGCAACAAAAGGAAGGCTAAGGACAATCTCATCCTTTACTAGATCCACAGGGAAATATAATGACAAAGAATGAGGAAAACAGTGAGGTAATGCTTTCTTTTTCTCAGTCCTTAATAGCAAGGCCAGTTGTTCTCCTGTATCCAGCCCTCTGATCTGGATGATAGGGAGCAGAATGAAATCTCCATAATCCAAGGGGAAATGGTCAGTGACCTGCTTTGCCATTTAGGCCTGGACTAGTCCATGGGACTGAAAGGAACATACCCACATGTGTGGGTGCAGCAGCTGCAGTTCTCACCAAGACACTTCCCATCATTTACCAGCAGCTGTGGTTAACTGTGAGGGTCACAGAGGGCTGGAAGTCAGTAAAAGTGATAAGAGAAGAAGGAGGATCTGAGGAATTAAAGCCCTGTCATCCTGACCTCACTTCCAGGGAAGGGCAGGGAAGAGATCAGCTCGAGTGCCATAACAGGGCAAAAGAGATCAGATCCAGCCATCATTGGTTTATGGTTGGTAATGTCCTTCTTGACCAACTTGATCTCCTATGACCAGTGGATGAAGGAAAGGCAGTGAATGTGTCTACCTGGACTTTACTAAAGTCTTTGACTCAGTTTTCCACAACATTCTGGAGCAACAGGCTAGTTATGACTTGGACAGCCACACTGTTTCCTGGGTAATAAATTGTCTGGATGTCCAAGCTCAGAGAGTGGTGGTGGATGGAGCTACATCCAGCTGGGGCCTGTCACCAGCACTGCTCCCCAGGCCTCAGTGCTGGGCCAGGCCTGTTTAATACTGACAACCTGGACAAGCATAGTTTGCAGATGACAATAAGTTGGGCAGAAGTGTTGATTTGCTGAGCACTGGAAAGACTCTGCAAAGTGATCTGGACAGGCTGGATTGAAGGGCCAAGGCCGAGTTTATGAAGTTCAAACAGTCCAAATGCTGGGCCCTGCCCTTGGGTCACAACCACCCGAGGCAGTGCTACAGGCTGAGGGCAGAGCGGCTGGAAAGCTGCCCAGTGGGAAAGTACCTGGGGATTCTGCTTGACAGTGACTGAACGTGAGCCAGAGTGTGCCCAGGTGGCCAAGAAGGCCAATGGCAACCTGTTTTATATCAGCAATAGTGTGGCCAGCAGGACAAGGGCAGTAATTGTCGCCCTGCACTCAGCATTGGTGAGGCCTCACCTTGAATCCGGTGTCCAGCTCTGGGTCCTTCAATTCAGGAAGGACATTGAGGTGATGGATTGTGTCCAGAGAAGAGAAAGCAGCTGTTGAAGGGTCTGGAGCACAAGTCCTGGGGGGAGCAGCTGAGGGAGCTGGGGGTGTTCATCCTGGAAAAACATAGATTCAAGGGAGATCTTGTCCCTCTCTAGAGCGACCTGAAACCTGTAGTGAGGGGCGGGTGGGTCTCTTCTCCCAGGTAGCAAGTAACTGGATGACAGAAAATAGCAGGAAATTTAGGAAATTTGGATATTAGGAAATTTGTCTTCACAGAAAGGGTTGTCAAGCTTTGGAATTGGCTGCACAGAGAAGTGGTGAAATCACCATCCCTGTAAGTGTTCAAAAAGTGTGATGCTTTGGAACATAGTTTAGTTCCAACATGGGCTTAGCAGGACTGGGTTAATGGTTAGACTTAATGGTCTTAAAGGTCTCTTTCAACCTAAATGGGACCATGATTCTACAAGCAATTTGAAAAGTTGAATCTAATTGGCAACCCATTCCCTTTTCAAGTCGGTTGAGGATCTTTATTGTTTTTCAATACTCTTTCACTGACTAAATATATTCCCATGTGCTCCTGCAAATTTCAGGCAGCAGTGTCCTGATGAATGTTATTCTAGAAAGACTATGCTACTTTGTGGTCTTTCTCTTATTGATTTTAATTTATTCCCTGGATGTTTCATTAAGAAGCTGCAAGTTCTGAAAATATTAATAGATATTTAAATAAGACTAGTTTCCTTCCATTGGTCTCTCATTACTCAACCATTCAATCTTTTCACCTATCCCGATACACAGCTGTAAATGTATTTTTCATGCATGTTGCTTTTCCAAATCTTTTTTCTAGTAAGACTGCACATCACAGAGGCAAACACACACAAATAAAAAGGACAGTTCCTCATCTATGGTAAGTTAGCAAAAGTTACTTAAGGTGACAGATTTCCAACATCTAGAAATTTTGTATACACCAAAACATCATTTGTGATGCAAGAAGGCAAGACTGATTATCTTCTCTGTTTCACTTCTGTCTTAATACTCTCCCTCTCTACTAGCTTTTAGGGCTAAGCTGTAGTATACAATGATAGTATTTGGGATAAGACATCACCCAAAGCCATGCTCTTCCTTTGATTTTTATCCTAGAAAGTGAATGAAAATGCAAAGGGTTCCAGTTTGGTAGTCATCACATGCTACACAGCATGCTACCACAGCCAGCCCAGCACTGCTGAGGAGCAAGCCCAGTCTCTTGTTCCAGCAAAACAACAGCAGTTCTGTTTGGTTCCCAACCCAGAGGGCTCAGCTGTGATATGAGCAGGCCCACCAAAAAAAGTCCTGTCACAGCAAACAGCCCATTCTAGGAACAGTGCTGGATTTGGGGACAGGGAGTGGGGTAAGGGGGACATCTTCCTTCATTTTGAGGTATTTCTAGTGCATTAGTGGATGTGCAAGAACATCTATCAAGAACAGATCCAGTCTTAATAGGATATAATGATGGATAAAATTAAGGTGCTCAGTGATTTATTACTCAGCCCATTAAAAAAAAAGTCACATCATGTTCATAGTTTGAATTTATCTCACTTCAGTGTCCAATAACTTGCTTCATCTGGTAAATTTTAAAAAGCATCTGCTTCAGACTTCTTCCGTATGTACCTACTTTTATAGCAAAACTTCTGAACTCTTTGTTCCCAAGTAAGTCTGAATTTAAATATCTTGTGATGGGTAGAATACTTCACTCTGACTAATTTGTATAGCTCTTTCCTGAACCCTTTCAGGTATGATAACCTCCCTTTAAAAGTGCAAATATTAACTTTGAAGACAGTTTTCCATTAATTGGTGGTAGCTAGCAATGTTCTGAATTAATGGTTTTCTTTTAGAGAATGCTAATTTGCGGAAATCAAACTACTGTAGTGATGCATCTGGTGTGTTAAATCTTTCAAAAAAATCTAATTTTCCCTGCGAGGTTGTTTGCTGGCTGCTGCAGAATCAGAACCTATGGGCTTCTGATACCACCACCTCAAACATTCATAATTTTTAGTGGCAAAATGACCTGTAGCCTCAAATTCATTCAAAACTTCCTGCTCAGTGATAACAGATGAGACAGCTCAGTTTTATTTCCTGGAAGGAAATGAGGCTTTTCATTTTCTCAGGGTATTAGTTTCCAGCTGGACTTAACTAAGTGCCAGAAGGTTTTTGGGATGTGTACCTTGGTTTATTTACCTGCATAATTAGATTTGCTATCTCTCCTGCACTGGTTATGGGTGATTACTGAAAGATGCTTCATTCTTGTCTAGCATCTGTGATACCAGCTTTTAAAACTGCACATGCAATTTCTTATGCAGCCCCATTTCTCCTGAGGACAAACTTGACCAATGTGCTGAGGAGATGAGAAGTTTTTTCAGTAGCTGAAATACCTTTTACTGATCTGAATCTATCTAATCAGAGGTTACACTTCCCTCAGACTTAAACAGGAGATAATTTTTAATTTCCCCCTTTTAAGTAAGGAGTGTATCAACCCTTTGGATTGGAAAAGTGATATATCCAGTACTTCACCAGCTGGTAAATTCTCCTGATGATTTTGATGACAAAAGACAGGGTTCCATGGGAGTATATCCTGATGACATCTGTTCCAAAGCAGAGAAGTCCTTTTCCTCCCTTGCATGACCACACCATGAGCCACCAGAATAAATTTATGACACTTAGGCCAAGTAAGCTCTGCTTCAGATTGCTTTGAACTGCCATTGAACCACATTTTCAGGCTGTCATTAAACCAGATTTTTTTGCTTTAACAGTATCTCTGCTTTAATGGCTTCACCTTTTTCCCCTCTGATGATGTGCTCATACCTTATCTCAGCACTGCCCACTCAGTTATACCAGTATCTGTGCAGCTGAGCAGTGAATCAGAGAACTGGCCAGGTTAAGAATAACCCAGGAAAAAGGTTTTAACTGATCATCATCTGATACGGTTCACTCCAGCTGCAGAAATTGTGGTAGGTACAAAAACAGGAAGAATGTCAGGAATAATTAACCTGAAGATAAAAAATGGACTGTGACACCACTGATGAAGTGCTGTCAGCCTACAGCCTCTGTGAGAACAGCTTTGTGTGACACTCCTCCAGCCACTGAACTCTGTGTTTTATTTATTCCTGCAATCAATATATATTACTAATTTAAATTGCTATTTTTGACATGTATACTAAGCAGGATATTTTGTATAGGTTTTCTGTGGTTCTGCTTTCTGTTGGTTTCAGCTTGGGTAGAATTAATTGCCTTCACAGTGGCTGATATGGGGCTTTGTGTGGATTTGTGCTAAACACTGAGCTGATAATACAGAGATATTTTTGTTATCGCTGAACAGGGCTCACACAGAGCCAAGGCCTTTCCTGCTTTTTGCAATGCTGCACTGGTGAGGAAGCT
Organism: Sialia sialis; assembly: GCA_009812075.1. Classification (NCBI taxonomy): domain Eukaryota; kingdom Metazoa; phylum Chordata; class Aves; order Passeriformes; family Turdidae; genus Sialia; species Sialia sialis. Next base: position 28,169,272 of record VRYO01002355.1, read on the forward strand.
GGGGGTGCATGGGAGGGTGGGAGGAGACACAGCCAGGACAGGTGACCCAGACTGACCAAAGGGATATCCCAGACCATGTGACATTATGCTCAGTATGTAAAGTGGGAGGAAGAAAAAGGAACTGGTGGATGTTTGGAGTGGTGCCTTTGACTTCTCAAGTCATGGTTATGTGTGATGTGACCCTGCTCTCCTGGAGATGGCTGAGCATCTGCCTACTTATGGGGAACAGTAACATAATTCCTTGGTTTGCTTTGCTTGAGCGTGGCTTTTGTTTTCCCTAATAAACTGTCTTTATCTCAACTCATGCCTTTTCCAGCTTTTACACTTCCAATTTTCTCCCTGATCTTGATGGTAGGGGAGTGAGTGAGTGGTTCTGTGGGCCTTGACCTGATGGTCATGGTTTTTTCATAAAGTTGTGGTGAAATGTGAAAACAACATAACCTAGTGGACAATGAGTCAATTGCAGGGAAAAAAAGTTTGCGTTGAAAGCTCAAGTAAAGTACAGTAATTTCACAATTATAAGCTGCACCTGATTATAAACCGCACATCTGGGTAGCCGGGTAGACCACAGGATTTGTCCACATATAAGCCGCATCCTAATATAAGCCGCGGGTTTTTTGGGGGTTTTTTTAAGCGAGAATCCATGTGCAACAAAGTAACAAGTTAGTAACAGAATCACACCAGCGCGGGGTTTGGTGTCAGGTGCTCAAGTTGCAACAGTTTTCATAGACCAGCAAAGCCTTTAAAGGCAGCCCCAAGCACCCTCCCCAGCCGGCTCTCACTTCCAGGTTGGCATTTTGCTGGAATTTGTCCATAAATAAGCCGCACCTGATGATTAGCCGCACTACTGGGGTTGGCTGGATTCTTCAATGAAAAAGGTGCGGCTTATAATCGTGAAATTACTGTAAATCCCCTGAAACATGAATTCTCTTAAATGTTCAACTGTTCCTATCTTTCCTCTGCTTGCATCCTGCTCAGCTTGAAAGAGTTTTCTGGTGGAAAAAAAAAATGGACATTAAAAGAATCCTAAAGAAAGATTTATGTGCTTCTCTTCAAAGCATACTTTCCTAATATTACCCATTCAATTTCACTCAATTCCCACATGTTCCAGCTCACTACCCTCTTTCATTGCCTTTTCAGCAAAGATGTCTTGGGCTGAAGCTACCTTCAATTGCTGTAGCAATGTCAAGAATTACAGCTCCATCCACAAATTATTTGTGTGGGACCATTTGCTAGCCCTGTGGCCAACTGGTATGGAACAACCCATGTTCCTGTGAAGCCCTATTCCAAGATGTGTAATGATGTCTTGACTAGCTATTGATAATGCCTCCTGACCCAGGCTAGCTTCTGAACAGTCAGCTCATGGCAAATATTTGAGAGCACAAAGATTGATCTGGGCCTTCTAGGGAAAGTTCTGGCAATACAACAGTTCATGCATCAGTTTGAAGTACCCAGTGATAGAAAAAGACACAAAGGAAACAGACTGGAAATTCTATTTATATGTAAGGAAAAACTCTTCCAGCAGAACTGTGGTCAGATACTAGACCAGGTTGTCCACAAAGGATTCATAGTCTCCATCCTTAAAGATACTACTCAGAAAATGGATAGACAAGCCTAAAGAATTCTGACTTAGATTAATCTGTTTCCAACAAAGCTATGTGACTGTCAGGGATCCTTTTTATCTCAGATTGTCCAATTATTTTACAATTCTAACAAAAGAAACAAAACTTTCTAGGTCCACTCTTAATGAAGATCTGGAGCTTTGGAGAAAATAGCTTTTAGTATATGCTTGAGGGTTTATAATAAAAGAACAGGTATGTTGTTTTGAGAATGAGCAAGCACAGTCCTATAACATCAATGGATTGGCTGGTAGGCCATTTTAGGGGGTTTGGTGTGGTGTTTTTCCTCCATGAAAACACAATGAAGACAAATGAAACTGCGAAACTACTCACTATCTGTTATAAAACACGCACATAAAAAATATTCATTTGTCTCTAGTTCTCTTGTTTAATAAGATTGCACTTCTGTGTGCACAAGCTTACTTCTTCTCTATTGTTTGGACTTAGAACTGTCCGATATCTTTTTTGGAATTAGAGCTATATTGTGTATATCACATTTCTAAGATAGCCTTCATATCTTTTCATCCCAACAACTCTCTAGCTATTTCTAAATTTATTTAGAATTCACCACCCTTCCTTATTTAAATCTGCATTCTTCTCCCTGATGACATGTACATATATTTGAGATACAGGGTTTTGTTTGCTTATTTATCCCCCATGATAGCATTCAACATAAATCATGGATCCTGTGGATCATGAAATTGTCACAATAATAGTCCTGTAGGGCCATTTTTCCTAAACCAAAGATCTGCAGAGTGAACACTGCTGTACACAATACTCAGCCTTCCTTCAGATCTCCCTCAAAAAAATCCTGATTTGGAGCTCATTACTTTTAGGAAATTCCTTAGTCTCACTGCCATGAAACTGACATCAAATTTTGAAAGTAGTCTTTAGGAAGAGAGATGACCCTATCTCTGGACTCACTTTTTCATGGGCGTGCATTAAAAACATTTTTAGGATGCCAGTACTGAAATCACTCTCCACTTGCAGATACTGCAGTAATGAAGAAGCATTCTGGTGCCAGTACACACAAGAGAAGCTCTCCCCCAGGTCAGTGTTTTGTGCCAGTTACCCGTGCATTTTTCATTATCATTTATTTTTATTACCAAGCCTATCCCTGACTGCCAGTCAGTCAGCCTGCATGTAGACAGTGTGCTACTCCCACAGACGAGAAAGTCAGAAGAATTTTAAATAAGCTCTTTTTAAACTGTTTACCATCTAAACCTAATTCCCAAAGTGCTACTGTGGATAGCTAGAGTGCATCCACCTACCCAATTTTGTACCCAGGAGGGAATTTCCATCAGGACAAGTGTCTCTCCATAGGTGGTTAACAGCCTTGCCATGTGTTTCCATACATGTTTATTCATTCATATGTGTTTATTCATTCAGGTCCATGCAAATGATTTTTTGTCTCCAGTTGTGAATGTGGTTTGGCTGAAAAAGCTTAGTTCACACAAATCTCTAAACATCTGTTCAAGCTTTTCTTGTTCCCAACCCCCATCTATTAGACATTCTAGGTACACAGTACAGAAAGTTTACTGCATCTTTATCAAATAGGAAAGAGAAATAAAAACACAAATAAACAAACAAAAACAGCAAAAGGAATCCCACAACGAAACAAAAAATTCCCACCAGCTTTCTTCACATAAAAAAAATTCAGCTCTATATAAAAGAATCAACTGCAGGCACGAGCAGCTGAATCAAATACTAGTTAAGTCTGGAAAGACGGAATTTGAGATGGATACAGGTGGTGTTAAGGCCTCAGTGCAAAAGTGAACATCATTCATTATGAAAATTTGTCTTGAATCATTATGAAGTTTGTGTATTAGTAGGCAGATCTAGGTCAAGTGTTCCCAAGAGCTGGGCTGCTAATGAAACAGGTTGAAATCTAGTTGTGTTTTCATTATAATTTCCATAAATTTTTTATAAAAGCTTGTACATGACCAGTAGAAAACTCACCACAGTCTTTTTAATAGAAGTACTCATCAAAATGAGATTAAAATATAGATTGTTAGTTTTACTTTACTGTCTTGATGAACTTTTTGGGATTTTTTTTTCCTCATTTAAATAAAGCTTACAGCATGACAACATATTGCATTATTTCCATTATATCTTTATTGAGGTCAGCTCTCTGTTCCACCACAACTTTCAAGTGCTTCAGAGGCAAATGTCCATCTGTCTTACCTGCTATCATCTTCTACTGCAGGATATTCCATCTCAAGGTATTGCAGAGCTGTACTCCAAGAAATCAAAAAGATCTCAGCCTCTTGTTTTGACAAGAGGAAAAAAATCTAACAGACGAAACCAGCTACTTATTTTTCACATAGCACCGTTTGAGTGCTGCATGGTATCTAATGTATTTATACAACAGGCCAGTAAAGGGGGCAGATGTGCTACTGCTATCCAAGCTGGGAGCTGAAGCACAGACTTTCTTTTTGGTGC